>JAKWIX010000322.1:14040533-14640533 GCA_027704785.1 Solanum chmielewskii
AAGAAGTATCCCAATGACCACCAAATTCTATCACACTGCACGAAGCATATCATGCACACTTGAATCGTTCGCTCAAACTGACCATCGGTCTGAGGGTGAAATGCAGTACTAAGGTCCAACCTAGTACCTAATTCAAACATGCAATGTTCTCCAAAACATAGAAAGTAAACTGCGTACCTCTATCTGATATGATGGATAGTGGAACTCCAAGCAATCGAACGATTTCTGAGATATAGATTTGGCTAACTTCTCTGCATTGTAGGTCACCTTGACCGGAATGAAGTGAGCAGACTTAGTTTAACCTATCAACGATTACCCAAATGGAGTCATACTTACTCATTGTCTTTGGAAGACCAACCACATGTCCATTGCAATTCTCTCCCACTCTTCCCTTCAGGAATGGGCATTCTCTGAAGTGTTCTTCCGGGCCTCTGGTGTTTATACTTTACTTGCTGACAATTGGGACATTGGCAACAAAATCAACAATGTCGCGCTTCATTCTACTCACCAAAAGTGTTGCTTTAGGTCACGGTACATCTTGGTTGCACCAGGATGTATAGAATATCCGGAACTATGAGCCTCTGTGAGAATAGTGTGGATCAACTCATCAACACGTGGCACACATACCCTTCCCTTGATTCTCAAAACACCTTCGACATCCATTATTGCTTCTTTAACTTCTCCTCGCAACACCATATCCCGAATTCGGCTTAGTTTCTCATCATCAAACTGTTTTCCCTTGATCTTGTCAAGAAAAGAAGATCTTGCCTCCACACTGGCCAAAAATCCTCCCTTCTCATTTACTTCTAGCCTCATAAAGTTATTAGCCAGAGTATGAACTTCTCTAGCCAATAGGCGTCTAGAAACTTGCAAGTGAGCTAGACTCCCATGCTCCCTGCCTTTCTACTTAAGGCATCTGCCACAACATTAGCCTTTCCCGGATGATACAAGATAGTGATATCATAGTCCTTCAGTAGTTCCATCAATCTCCTCCGTCTCAAGTTCAAATCTTTTTGGGTAAAAACATATTGTAGGCTACAATGATCCGTGTAGACTTCACACTTAACCCCATATAAATAATGTCTCAATTGCTTTAATGCAAACACTACCGCAACAAATTCCAAATCATGGGTCGGATAATTACATTCATGCACCTTTAGTTGCCGTGAAGCATAAGCAATTACCTTATTCTCTTGCATTAGCACTGCACCAAAACCCGAATAGGATGCATCACAATAGACAATGAAATTCTTACCTTCCATGGCAGGGTAGGATTGGTGCAGTAGTCAACAAGGTCTTGAGTTTCTGAAAGCTTCCTCTTTCTCGTTCCGACTATACACAAATGGAACATTGTGCTTAGTCAAGTTCGTCAATTGGGAAGCATGGAAGAGAATCCCTTGACAAATCGACAGTAATAGCTAGCTAAACAAACAAGCTCCTTATCTGACACATTAGTAGGTCTTACCCAATTCTTCACTGTCTCAATCTTAGAAGGATCCACCATCACTCCATCCTAGAAGAAACACATGCCCCAAGAAGGACACTGCATCTAGCCAAAACTCACACTTGGAGAATTTGGCATAAAGCTTTTTCTCCCTCAACATTTCCAATATAATTCTCAAGTGCTCCTCATGTTCCTTCTTGCTCTTTGAGTATACCAACATATCATCAATAAATACGATCACAAAGTGATCCAGATATGCCTTAAAAATCCTATTCATCAAGCTCATGAAAGCAGCAGGGGCATTCGTAAGACCAAAAGACATCACTACAAATTCGTAATGCCCATACCAGGTCCGAAAAGCAGTCTTTGGCACATCCGTTGCCCGTATTTTCAATTGATGATAGCCGGATCTCAAGTCAATCTTAGAGAAGACACAAGCACCTTGTAACTGATCGAACAAGTCATCAATGCGAGGAATGGGATACTTGTTCTTAATAGTTACCTTGTTCAACTGCCGGTAGTCTATGCACATCCTAAAACTCCCATCCTTCTTCTTCACAAATAACACCGGAGCACCCCAAGAGATGCACTTGGTCTAATGAAGCCTTGCTCAACAACTCTTGAAGTTGGGCCTTTAACTCTCTTAACTCAGCGGGAGCCATTCTATAAGGGGTATAGAAATGGGGCGAGTACCCGGTTCATGATCGATGCAGAAGTCAATATCTCTATCCGGTGGCATACCATAAAGGTCTGCAGGAAACACATCTAAAAACTCGCGGACTATCGCAATCGACTTGATTGAAGGTACTTGGGTAGTATAATCCCTGAGGTGTGCCAAGAAAGCTAAACACCCCTTACTAACCATTCTCTTAGCACGTAGAAAGGAGACGATACGAACCGGATTGGAAGTGTAGTCACCCTCCCACACTAACGGATCTGTCCCAGGATTGGCTAACGTCACAGTTTTAGCATTACAATCCAAGATTGCAAAATTTGGAGAAAGCCAAGTCATACCCAGAATATACATCGAAGTCAACCATTTCTAAGTTAACCAAGTCTACATGAATATTGCTCCCCACAAAAGTCACAAGACAAGACCTATGCACCTTTTCAACTATCACAGACTCACCCACCGGAGTAGAAACACGAATAGGCATGTCAAGCAATTCAAAATGTAAATTAAGACAAGTAGCAAATGAGGAAGATACATATGAAAATGTGGAGCTGGTATCAAATAATACAGAAGTCATACAATCACAAACCCAAAGATTACCTGTGATAACAACATCTTATGTCTCCGCTTCCGACCGCCCAGGAAAAGCGTAACAATGGGCCCTATCACCTGTTTGCCCGTTGCCGCTACCATGTTGCGTTGCAGTAGTTCCCATTTGTCCATCACCCCGGCCGTTTTGGTGACCACCATTACCTCGGCCACCACGTCCTCCAGAATAACGGCCTCTACCATGACCACCTCTACCTCTAGATATTGGGGGTCTATAACTCTATTTTGGACAATTCCTCCTAATATGTCCAGTCTCCCCACATCCGTAACACTCTCTAGATTCAAGCATAGGTCTCTCAGAGAAGTGTTGACCGGTCTGAGGTGGACCCCCAACTACAGTTTGTAGTGAAGACTGAATTGGTCGGAATGAGTAACCTCCTGAACCCTATCCTCTAGAGTATGAACCATTAATCTCACCTCTCTTTCGAAACCTTTTTGATGTCGATGCCATTGTGAAGTCATCTGGCTTCACTCTTTCCACCTCTATCACAAAGTCTACCACTTCTTTAAAGGATTTTGCCGTAGCCGCTACCTGTATGGCTGAAATCCACAATTCTGACCTCAACCCCTTCACAAAATGGCGAATCCGCTCTTGTGGAGTGAAACAAAGTTGGGTGGCATACCTGGATAATGCACGAAAGTTAGCCTCATATGCAGTAACCGACATCCTACCTTGCTCTAGGCTCAAGAACTCATCTCTTTTCCTATCCCTCAAAATCCGGGGGATATACTTCTCCATAAACAAGCTAGAGAATGATGCCCATGTCATAGGTGGTGCCTCTGTTGGTTGACAGTCAACATGTGACCACCACCACATTTAGGCGTTTCCTTGAAACTGAAAAGTCACAAACTCAACACCAAACCGTTCTACTATACCCATCTTGTGTAGTAGCTCATGACAGTGAACCAGAAAATCGTAGGAATCCTCAGATTCAGCACCCTTGAAGACTAGAGGTTTCAATTTCAAGAACTTACTGAAAAGTTCATGCTGATCATTTGTCATTATAGGCCCTGTAGTCAGACGAGAAAACGTGTCTATTTCCAATGAGGCATCCATGCGGGGGGCCATAGTAGATGCATGTTGTACCTCCGAAACCGGAGGGGTTGGTGTAGAAAACACTGGAGGTGTCTGGCCCTGATCTGATAACCCGCTAAGATAAGCAAGAACTTGGTTGATCATCTCTTGGGTAGGTTGGGGTGGCAATTCCTCATTCTGCACTTGTTCATTCTCCCCATCCTCACCCTCTCTTACCACTTCCTCAGTTGGTGGAGGAGTCACCGCCCTAGTACCAGATGGGCTAGGTGCTCGTCCTATTCCTCTAGAGGGAGTCCTCCCACGACCTCTTCCACGGCCTCTTGTCACTACTCCTTTTCGAGCTACATCCCCAGTGGCTGGCTCAGACGCTTCTTGTCTTACCGGTGTTGGTGTTGGCGCGGTATGTGCTCTAGTTCTAACCATCTGCGAAATAGAGTGAAGATGGTCAGATACCAATTTGTATCACCTAGATACAAATTGGATTCAATTAATAGCACGAAAGAAGGAAAGAATGGAATTTTCCTAAAGTCTTATAGCCTCTCAAAGAAAAGTAAAGGCGTCCCCCTACCGTTCCTTAAGACTCTACTAGACTCGTTCTTGTGTGATGAGACTAACGAACCTAATGCTCTGATACCAAGTTTGTCACGACCCAAATCGTGTCATGAGTGGCACCAACATTTATCCTCCTATGTGAGCGAACCAACCAATCTAAACCTCAACATTTCAAATATAATAAATAGGAAACAATGCGGAAGACTTAAAACTCGTTAACAAAATCAATAATCAACTTCTCAAACTCAAACACTTATTATTATCCCCAAAATCAGGATAATATCATAAAATCAACTACAATACTCAACATGCGACATTTACAATTACCATAACCCTTGGTCACAACACCAAGCACATCAATGAGGACTAACGCCTCCCCATCATACTCATTTGGGAATTAGGTTCATTAAATTGAGTATATAAAATCTTTCAAGATTCATTATCTTTATTCCTCTTGTGTCGGTACGTAACACTCCGATCCCCTAATTCTACGTGTCGGTTCGTGACACCTGATCCCCTAATTCTACGTGTCTATTCGTGACACCCAATCCCCTAATTCTATGTGTCGGTTCGTGACACCCGATCCCCTAATTCTACGTGTCGGTTTGTGACACCCGAACCCCTAATTCTACGTGTCGGTTCGTGACACCCGCTCCACTAATCTCATTATATTAATTCATCAAGCCTTCTTTTATACCAAGACATCATCAATCTCATTACTTTAGTTCATCAAGACTTCTCATATACCAAGGCATCATCAATCTCATTACTTTAGTTCATCAAGCCTTCTCTTATACCAATGCATCATCATTAACAAGGTAAATTTAGGATTAGCGATTCAATAGACTCATCACGCTTATTCATCACAATTATATAATCACATTCATGCAAGCATACAATTAACCATATAGAAGGGTTTACAACACTACCCAATACATATCATTCGCTATTAAGAGTCTACTACAAATAGCATAAAAACCATAACCTACCTCCACCGAAGAATTGTGATCAAGCAAGCTAATCCTCGAGATCTTTGCTTTCCTCTTCGTTTCTCTCTCTCGATCGTTTCTCCCTCTCTTTCTGTTCTTTTCTTTTTCTTATTCAAACCCTCTTTCTTTTACCCTAATTAGCATATAATTAAGTATAAAAGAGGGTGAATTAACCCATTAATTAATTCAAGGTTATCTCTTTTAACACTCAAGTAGTTAAATTATTAACATTAACCCACCAAATTTATAATTATAGCAGAAATAGTCCAAAACGTCCCTTAAAACATTTAAAAAAAAGCGACCCAGCCTTGGATTACGCAGACTGTGATGGCCCGTCGTGCCTGCGACGGTCCGTCCTGCTGCTTCTGTCACAGGGTTCAAAGACTCGGTTTATTAAAGAGTCTGTGACGGCCCGTCGTGCCTGTGACGGCCCGTCGTTCCTGTGACGGCCCGTCGTGCCTGTGACGGCCCGTCGTGCCTGCGACGGTCCGTCCTGCCACTTCGTCACGAAGTTCAGAGAGTCGATTTCAGTACCCAAATTTCAGAATTCTAAGTGTTTGGGAACGAGACCCCCTCGACGGTCCGTCGTGCCCATGACGGTCCGTCATGGGTTCCGTCGTCTCAGCCAGTTTTTCCAGAAATAAAATTTGCTGCTCAAAATGACTAAACAGGTCGTTACACAAAAATATTCATAGATAATGATGAATAGATGCAAATACAATATATAGACTATGAATTAAGAGAAAACAATAGTATATATGAAGTATCGGATATAGAAACTGAAAATGAAGAACAAAATATTAATCTAGATAATAATGTAACAGATGAAGAAATATAATGTCTGAGGATTATATAAAAATAATATCTAAAGAAGATTATCAAAATGAAGGATTATCAGAACAAAAATTTATATTTGATAATACAATATTTAAACAAATAAAAGAAAAAAAATTAGATTTATGTGTTGAAAAAGTACTTGAAATACCTACTTTAAGAAATTGGTTTCAAAAACAAAAGGAAGAATACTATGTAGTTAGTAAGAAAGAACATATCATAGATTGCAAATATACAAGAGGAAAAGCACATATACCTATACTAAGTAAACGAATAATAAATAAAGAAATACAGGATATAAAAGCTAAAACACCAATAAAATATGTACATTTAGAAGGAACATAAATATTAATAAAAACTTGTTTTAGAGAAGGAATATATACACCTATTGAAATATACTTGGCAAATGATAGAATGATACACCCTATAGAAAAAGCGTAATTAGTGCAGCAAAAGGAAACTTAATATATCAAAAATTTAAATTTATAATAAGTGGCAATTATACAGTAGTATTAACAGATAGAAATATAGATAAATCATTAGTTCTATATTGGAAAATGCCAGGAATAGAACTAGCACCGACAGTAAAATATTTACAGCAAGATGTAAAAACTTATATATATTAACAACAAAACATAAAATAACAACAAGAAATAAAATTGATAAAATAAAGATAGAAAATCCTTTCGAAAAAATAATTACTGTAATAGACAATAATGACTATAGCTATAAAGAAATCAACATAGAAGAAGATTTAGAAATTGTAAAAGAATGATTAAGTACTTCAAGTGTACCAAATACGTTAACAAGAGCTACCTCATTAAGAATGAGTACATCTAGAAAACACTATGAAATTCCAAAAAGTTTAATAGAAGATATAACGCCATACCATTATTTTATAACAGGGAATAATAGATCAAAGAAGACATAAAATTTTAATAAATACAGGACAAGAAGAAAATTACATAGCAAGAGAATTAGTATTAGAAACAGAAATCATAAAAACAGAACACTTATGCCCTGGACTACCTAGCGAGATAGTAAATACAAATGAAGAAATAACAGATAAAGAAGTAATTATAGGAGGAATACCTTTAATTATACCATTTAAAATTTACCAAGGAGATCAAAATGTTACATTAGGAATAGAATGGTTAGAAAAATTTAACCATACAATATAAAAAATGAACAATTAACAATAACTTGCCAAAATAAGAAAGTAATTATAAAAAGAACAAAATGAATAACTAAAATATTTATTCTTGCAAAAATTATTGTAGAATGATATCACAACAGATACTATACCCCTATGATAGATATAGGAGCAGAAGCAAATTGTAAGTATAACAGTTTACCAGAAGATAAATGGGAAAAATTAAAAACACCGATGGTAGTAACAAGATTTAATAAAGAAGGAAGTATGATTAAATACAAAGCAAAAAATATAAAAATACAAATTTGGGATAAAATACTAACAATAGAAGAAATGTATAATTTTGAGTTTACAACGAAAGATATGTTAGTAGGAATGCCATTATTAGATAAATTTTACCCACATATAATAAAAAAAAACACTGGTGGTTTACTACACCATGCGGAAACAAGATAGGAGCAAAAAGAGTAAATAATAAACAACGAAAACCTATGGAATGGATAAAAGGAAGTGAAAAAATAAACCATGAAATGGAAAATATAAATAATAAACAAATAACACAATTAGAAATTATCATATTTACAATAGACAAAGTTAGATTAATTAATGAACAACTAGAACAACAATACAATGAAGATCCATTACAAGGATGGGAAAAACATAAGACAAAAGTAAAAATTGAACTAATAGATGAAAATAGTATAATAACACAGAAACCATTAAAATATAACTTTGATAATTTAAAAGAATTCAAAATACATATAGATGAACTATCAGAAAATAATTACATACAAGAAAGTAATAGTAAACATACAAGCCCAACATTCATAGTTATATAACACAATAAACAAAAAAGAGGTAAAAGTAGAATGGTCATATATTATCATAATCTAAATGCTAAAATTAAAACATACAATTACCCAATACCACATAAAATACTAAAAAAAAGACAAATACAAGGATATAACTATTTTAGTAAATTTGACTGTATATCAGGATTTTATCATCTAAAACTAGTAGAAGAATCTAAACATCTACCAACATTCATAGTACCACAAGGTTTCTATGAATGGAATGATTTACCGTTTGGATATAAAAATGCACCAGGTAGATATCAACATTTTATGGATAACTATTTTAACCAGTTATAAAATTGTATTGTATATAGAGATGATATATTACTATATTCTAAAACACAAGATGAACATATAAGGTTGTTAGAAAAATTTATACATATAATTAAACACTCAGGTATAAGCTTAAGTAAAAAGAAAGCAGAAATTATGAAACCACAGATAGAATTTCTAGGAATACAAATAGATAAAAATGGAATAAAAATGCAAACTCATATAGTACAAAAAATAATCACCCTTGATGAAAATATAGATACAAAAAAAAAATTACAATCCTTTCTAGGATTAGTTCATAAAGTAAGAGAATACATATCAAAAATAGCAGAACATTTAAAACAATTACATAAAAAACACAAAAAAGATGTTGAATACTATTTCGACAATAAGATAGAACAGATAAAAAATATTTAAAAATAATGTAAAACATTACCAAAACTTTACTTTCCTAATGAAAATAAATCATTTACTTATATTGTTGAAACAGATTTAAGTGATCATAGTTATGGAGGACTTTTAAAATACAAATATGAAAAAGAAAAAATAGAACATCATTGTAGATATTATTCAGGATCATATACAGAAGCACAAATAAAATGGAAAATAAATAAAAAAGAGTTATTTGCATTATATAAATGTTTATTAGCATTTGAACCATATATTGTCTACAATAAATTTATTGTGAGAACAGATAATACTCATGTAATATGGTGTATAACTAAAAAGGTAGAAAATTCAGTTACAACAAAAGAAATAAGGAGACTAGTATTAAACATATTAAAATTTTCATTCACAATTAAGGTAAATAAAACTCACAAAAATATGGTTGCAGACTACTTATCAAGAAAAAGCTACTCAAACCGAGGACAAAAATGAACATACCATTGCAGAGCTATTCAAAGCCATTACTACACTTTGTACCAAAGTGGAAAGAATGGATAATGAGATACAAAATCTACAGACTAATGAAGATAACCTGAAGAGTAAAGCTAATATAAGTCAGCAGCATGACTATAAAAATGCGGAGCTATGTCGATCGAAAGACAGAAAAATTCCAGAGCTACAAGGAGACGTTTGGAAACTCCATAAAACCCATAACAATGTTTGTTTAAATGCAGCTACAGCCAGCACATCTACAGCAGGAAAACCTACAAAAAAGGAAGAAACTAAGGTAAAATACACAAATATAAACATGAATAAATTATTTTCTAAACCATATACTCCTAAGAATACCCAAAAAGATACATTCGTCCCTCCACAGACAAATACCTATAAAGCCAGCCTAGACTCTCAAAAACAGACATACAACTACATCACTAGAACATATATAGAAAATATATACAAAGTACAATCCTTCCTAAACCAAAACCCCAGAGCTAAAGATACAAAAAACCCCAATGAGGATTATATAACCCAATATCTACAAGGTTATAATAGGTTAATTGCACAACCCGGAACAAATTCAAATGTAGTTGCAACTTGCTACAACTATGGACTATTGAGTACCGTATATACAATAACAGGAGAAGAGATATCTAAGATACCAGAACTAAATAAGGCCTTTTTTATAGTACAAAAGAGTAACTAAAGGAACACTATTTTTTTATAAAGTTCTACTCAGCTACAGCAGAAATATTATATGATGAAGTCAAGCCAAAAATAAAAGCTATAAATATTGCACTAACTAGAGAAATGATAATCCCTGAAAAGATACATACTCAAGAGGAAATACAGAAAGTAGACATTCCAGAGTTCTACGCAAATAAGAGAACTATTGGAATAACTACCATATTAAATGAGATAACAAACAATTATTTAAACGAAAATGCAATATGGAGCTACAATAATAGAGATCAGACAATCATCTACTCAAACTGTAGAGATATCCGAGCAGCAGATATGGAAGATTTAAGACAATGGATATTAAGGCTGCTAAGACCAGAACAAACAACTACGACAAGAGCAATACGGAAGAATTACATTTTTACTAATTTAATGACAAGATATTGCAAGCTAATAGGACAAAAACATCCTGATCATCTATGTTCAAAATGTTATGGAGAAGATAATTACGTTCCAGACGTACAGTTAAAGTAAAATTAAAAAAAGTAGTTTTGTAATTTTATCTTTATGTCTTTATTAAAGTAGCTTGTCGTGAAGTGTCGGCCAAAAGATAAGATGGCCATATGTAAAGTTATGTCGGCCAGTAATAAAGTAAAGGGCCACAAGTAGTTTGTCGTTTTGTGTCGGCCGAATTAATATAGGCCAAGTGTAAAGTTAGTGTCGGCCATTTCCAATTGCCTAATGTATAAAAATGTTGCATAAATAGAGGGCTTCTCCCTCAGTAATAAAAAAGCTGAAAAAGCTACTTACTCTCCACTCTCTCTCTTATTCTCTCTTCTCTTAAAAAAAATCGCAAAGTAAAGCTATCATGAAGTCACTCTAGTCATGCGACTTCAAGTGATTCTTAGGAGAGCTACACTACCAATTAAAAGTTATCATGAGAAACACCAATCTTAAGCTATCATGATCAAGAATCCTAGAAACACATTACCAAGGTAAACATTAGAGAGCTTAATTCCTCCATCTAAAACTATCATGAGATTCACCTGATGAAATCATGAGACCTAACATCCCATGCTAAAACACCTTGGTGTTATCTTACAAAGTTAAACAAACAATAAGAGGCTTACTCAACAGTTATTTAAGCTATTTTAATTCATCATGTAATAATTCATTTTTAGGTTATTAAGTTGACCTAGCATAAATCTATGTGATAGAACTTTCATTCCTTATCATGTTGATGTATGTGTGGAAGAGAAGAAAAAATCATCTCAATCCCTTCATAATGACATCACCCTATAAGCCCAAGTATAAATGGAATGCAAGCCCTACAATCGATTACTTCACTTAATTCATCATGATCCATGTTAAATTACAAGTTATTTCATTCAATTTGATCATTACAAGGTAATTCTAGGCATAAATGATAACATAGGTTCAGTTCCTACTTAACAAGTCAAGACCATCCTAAATCAATTAGGCCTAGTTCTTTTAAAATCTAGGTGATTCAATCATTCACAATAAGCATGCCATACAATTAAAGTAAGAAAATTAACTTAGAACATTCATCTTGCCTCTAATAACAAAAAATCACCATGATCACCTTCAACATAAACTTCTACAATTACCCATGAAAACATAACATAATAATCACATGAGCATAGTTGAATGCTACCCAATATATTTGGATCACAATCAAGCCTTACCCACAATGAAATCACAACCGCCTTTTGATTGGGGTTCTCTAGATTCACAATTGAGGAATAATTAGGAGAATCAATGAATGGAAGAATCCATGAATGAATAAGCTTCACATACCTTAGATTAGAGCCTTGACCATAGTTTGAAGCCTTTGTGATAGTCATCCTAACAGCAGCCTCCAATTTCTTTTCTTCTTCGATTGTGATCTAAGAGAGTTTTTGAGAGGGAGAGTTTTTGATCTTAGAACCTAATATCTAAATGGGTCTCATATTGTTTAAATACTCATAAAATACATAAAACTACATGATTTAATAACCCATGCATTTATTTGGATGGGGGGTGAATTTTCCATTCACCCTTAAGTTTCGAGAGTGCATGACAAAATTGCAGGACTCCCATTGACGGTGCAGTCAACAGACCACCGGTGGAAAGACAATGAAGTGCTTGACAATCGTCGTTTCTGGTAAATACCTAAATCTTTGGGGCTTGAGCTCCAATTTAATTACGGGGCATTGATGCACCTACTACCCGTCGATTAGCATCGTTGGTTTGGACTGTTTTGACAATTTTGAATTAAAGGTTTTGGGACCTCCTCAAGGACCATATGGGTGATCTTTGTGGTTTCCTTCCCATATGTTTCCACCCCAAATAAGTCCGACTAGATTTTAGGAACCTTTGATAAAAACTTTTGCCCCAAAAACTCCGTAAAACCTCCTGAAACATACTAAAAAAAGTTCTCAAGGCTAACTTTCAAACATCTTGGATGTTCCTGTACTTTGAACCTCCAAACTCTTCCAAAATTTATATAATACCTCTAAAAGAAATCAAATTATTCATTTTAAGATATTCTAGGCTAATGAGAAACATCTTAGGCTGTGTTTGGACCTAATTAATTTTGGGGACCTTACAGTGTAGTCTTTAATGTTAGCATCATGATTTATGTGTATTTATAATCTAAAGATTAATTGGAATGTTGATTATGTTATGGTAAGGTAGGGTCTGCATGATTCATTGTGATATGTACTATTTTAGAATTACCTCTACCCATATAACCCTATATGAATTTGTGATCTTATACATGTTAGGAGTTGTTTATTCAAATGTAAAATGTGCTCTTTTCTCCTATGCTGAAATGTGGGTGTGTGATCTATAGTAACTTATTACTCTATATGTTAGTTCTTTATTACTTGGGGATATTGTAATGTTCTTTTAATCCTTTGAAGAGTGGTTTTCTCAATAACAATGTTGTTTCTATTATATGATCATAATGACCAATATGTACACACACACTCCATGCATAACTATGAACACGATCTGTTAATGGTGTCAACTGGAAGGATAGTATTCATATTCTCATTTATATCATATTGTTCATGAAAAGTATATGACTAATTAATTTTGAACAAGTGTTGTTTAAAGGTGTTTATGAGAATGTCTTTGTCATATATGTACAGACACATGAATGTATAAATGAAGGATGTTTATAATAATCAAGTGAATAAGAGTCTCTTTTATTTCCTCAATTGTACTCTAAACTATATTATTTTTATAAATGTTATGATTATGTGAAAGGACATTCTCAGATGATGTTGGTTTTTATGAAAGGACATTCTCATATATAACATATGAGCTACGTACATGTTATATAAGGGGTTAATCCCCTAAAGTGTATCTTTTGAACAAATGGTCAATAAAGAATAAAGACTCTTCAAAAAAGGAAGTTAGCTTTTCACCGAGTGAACTTGACAATGAGAGGTGTTCCTTAACAAAGGAATGGAGATTCACCTGATGTACCCGATGTACTCATGGTTCCTTAACTATGTGCCCCTGTATAAACCTTAACGAGTAGATCCACCTATATGCTATTTTGATGTTTATGTCCTACCTTTGCAAGTAAGATGCCCTCCTTTCTATGTAATGGGCTGACACCTAATTTCATGTTTACCTCACATGGTCTAATATAAATAATTTCAATGTTTCCCAAACATAAAAGGAACAATGGAAGTAAGAAGATGAACACTAACTTGGAGTACCTATGAATTTTTACTTTGTGTAGGTACGGGAATAGCAATGTACCTATACATTGCGCAAGATCGGTCTTCAAGGGAATTCTACATTGAATTTTTTATGAATATATATATATATATATATATATATATATATATATATATATATATATATCATGCATAGAAATATAGTGTTAATATACTTGTTATAACTAATATGTATGATGTTATTCTCATTTGATATACATGATGATGGTCTTAATTAGTATGCATGATGTTGACTATACTTGATGACGTATGAGTTACTAGGCAATGCTTGTGATATCCTAGTTTGTTTACTTTGTATGTATGATGTTATGGGACTCCACATGTATATTGCACTAGTAGACTTATTAATGAAATGAACTCTAAATATGCAATGTTGACAATGGTTTTATTACGGTGATCTTTCTATTATCGAATTTTATGTTGTCTTGAGATGTGCCCAAAGACTAAATGGATTATGAATATGATGCAATAAATGAATGAGTTCATATGTGAGGTCTATGAAGTATGCATGTCTTATGCTTAAGGTTTTATACATGTGTTGTAAATTATTGAATGTGATGTACCTATGTCAAGGGTTACTTCATATATGAACTTGGCCTAAATATTATTATGTGATGCTACTTCAATGTTGCACTATTGTGACTTGGAGTTTTCTTAGTTATGGTTCTTATTTGGAGGTTCTGTGTATTATATGGTATGTCCTTATGAATGTATGTTCTTTAATTGACGAAGGTCTTATGAGTATTCACCTTTGATGACCTTAAGGTGACACTTTAGTATGAATGGTTGAATGAGACCATTTTCATGCATTGCACTAAGTATTACTTAAGGGTTGCTTTAGGTAAAGGTGTAAAGGTAAATAGGAAAGGTATGTATTGGAGATATTAAATGTGAATTAATGTGATAAATGAATTTATGTGTTTTTATTAATGGTATCCATGTATAATATAATATATGTAAACTCTACTATGCTGATTGTAATAAATGTTATTGAAGTTCCCTTAACGAAATGATGCACGATTTTTAACCATTGTCCTCTTTCAAAGCATGTACTAATATCATTAATATTTTTACATTAAGTATAGGTGGTGATAGCTAAAGGATATTCTCTAGAAGGAAGAGCTTGAACTATTATTCCTAAGTTATAGTCTGTCAATAATAATTCAAGGACCTTTATGTTACTAGTATAAATTAAATTCATGTATATGCATTGAAATATTCTTTCCTATTGTTAAGGGATGTGTCCATATACCATTGGAATCGTATCTAAGATGGTAAAATGAGACTTAGTGTTCTAACTATGTACTAATGGTTTTTCAATGGAATAGTTTTTTAGTCTTGTGTTATACTATGAAAAAGTCTCAAATTTTTGCGAATTTTATGAGAGTGCGATGAATGCTAAAAGCTTGTGTAAAACCTCGTAGAGGTAAAGTATTTCGTGTTGTGTCTAGGGGGTTCTTGCCATTTGTGAAAAACTTGTTATTAGAGAATTAGGCTATAAATATCGTCTTAGGTGTCATAGTCTAAAAATGCCACGTCTATTAGAGTCTTATTCATCAGTGTGAGTCACGACACATCGATGAGGGAGAGGCTATATGATTATAGAAGTTTCATTTTCTTCATTACTATTGTTTCATACATTAGAGCTTAACTCTATATTATCTTTCTCTTATTTTCCTAGTCTAGTGGTCTTCTAGATGATTTCTTGGAAGGGTGATGTCTCAAGGCTTGAGGGATAAAAAGGTGAGTTTTTATGCTATTATGTTTTTTGTGACTATATGAGTATATGTAAATGTGGAATCCGGAGAATCCGTGTGAATAATTGATTAGTTCGAATATGAACATATAGTGGAAAAAAATAACAAGGGGTTTTATTCCATAAGTTGGGACTATGTTTTGCTATCATTTGACTTGGAGGGTTGCATGTACCCTTTAGTTCATGGGGAGAAAAAGCTAATTAATGTTGACCAACTTTAAAGAGGTTAGTTGTCTTTTATGATTGATCTTAAGTGTGTTCATTTAAAGAGAGTGCTTAGATGATACGTAGGCATGGATGGTTGGAAGATACCACGTTTACTTGAGAAATGAGATATGCTTAAATTTTTGGGTTTATTTATTACCATAGGTGCTTGAGATGTATAACACAACTTTAATTATAATGAGTCTAATTAGGTTATGGACTTTGAGTAATATTGGTGTCTAGGTGGTACCTATTGAAGTTTTGTTCGTAAGATCCCTTTTATAAGTGCGGGAGTTAAATCCTCAATTGAGTAAAATAATTTAATTTGAGGATTATGGAGGTTAAATCTTGACTTGCCTAGGTCTTGATATTTAAGTTCATGGTCAATTTAAGATTTTATTAAGCTCAACCCAAGTTGTGATAATGTGCCTAGATTTTAAGGTTTTGAATGTCGTTAATGTTCCTACATTTACTTTCCTTGAACATCTCCATGCTGAGAATCACTTTGAGTGGTGGATATAAACAGAAGTGATTTATATACTCATTTTGAATATCATGAGATCCTCATCTAATGAAGTGTAGTAAAAATTTAGTGAGAAATGGTTCCTCCTTTAGAGAGGAATAAGGTGATGTTTAAAAAGTGTTTGCATTAACTAGAATTAAGAAAGGGATATTGTGCATGATTAGTAAGGTTTGTAAATTAATGTCCTCTAGGGTGAGATAAGTTTTTCTTATATGGATTTACCCTGAGTGGGGAATGATGAGTTTAGTGAGGTAGTTGATATCCCTATATTTTCCTTCAATTCTTAGTGAAACTTGAAACCAAAGAATTTCTAGCATCTCGTTCATATTTTGGAGTCTTGCATATGAGTATAGGTGTCATTATCTTTATATGTTATGCATGTCCTAGAATGACATTATACTATACATATGTTTAAAAATTCTTATTTTATGAAAAGGTTTTTTTGATAAATGTCATGCTTCTCATGTTGTTATGCATCTTAATATGGTAATACGCATTTGACTTTATGAGATGTTTTAATGAACATTATTGATTTAACTTTTGATGAAGAAATATTTTGGCCCCACATTGAGATATTGAGATTTTTTTAAATGAATAAAGATATGTTCCCTTTTAGAATATGTAATTATGTTATTTTGGAAGTGTTATTACATGCTCACTCTTGAGAAATGATGGTGCACCTAGCCAATATTATTATTGTGTGCCTATGCATTGTGATAATTTCCCTAAATGATACATGTTCATGAATGCTAGTGTTATCCAAAAAAATAAATTTGTGAAAGAACTTCCTAATGTTATGATGTGTTTGGTGTGGTTCTACCATTCTGACTTCATCAGGAAGGGAGTATGAGCATGCTTTTGTTATAAGTTGAGAATTTCTCTTTAAAATGAATTTACTTTTGTGGAGTACTTGTATATGAACTTCATGATTACATATGAGTATGTTAAGGAGAAGGAAATACCTCCTTGAACATAACTACACAAGGTGATGTAGTATATGGCATTAATGACATTTTGTCTACACAAGGTGATATAGTATACGCATTTAGTATCAGTTATTTATTTTCT
The DNA here is from genome assembly GCA_027704785.1 of Solanum chmielewskii. Taxonomy (NCBI): domain Eukaryota; kingdom Viridiplantae; phylum Streptophyta; class Magnoliopsida; order Solanales; family Solanaceae; genus Solanum; species Solanum chmielewskii. The sequence continues at coordinate 14,057,823 of JAKWIX010000322.1, forward strand.
TCATGAGTTATAATAATTAACATGTCTATAAATGATTTTAGGGTTATTGCATTTATGGTCCTTGTTGATGAGATGAAGGAAAAGGATCATGTAATGATTAGGAGAAGGAATTTCCTTCAATGAACATGACAAATGTCTATGTTTTTTATGCATTATGATTTGGTGGATGAAGTATCTACTTACTTGTGTTGCCTTGAATACAAAATGATATGAATTTTGTGTTCTTTGTAAGTTTGGTGCATTGAATAAGTTTTATTAATATTGTGTATTGTAAGTTTGTAGTTGATTCATTGAGTCCTTGAAATGTTGTCAGTGTAATTCAAGGACGAATGTTCCCAAGTGTTGGATATTGTTAGGACCCTCAAATTGAAGTAGGATGAACTAGATCATTTTAACGCCCTAATGAACTAGATCATTTTAACGCCCTAAAATGAACTAGGGCGAACTAGGGCTTTGTGATTGTTTCTCGAGTAAATTTTAAGTTAAAATGAGTTACATTGATGATCTTAGGAAGTGTATGACATTTTTTTATGTTTGGAGGTCAAACGTCCAATAATGTCCATGATGTTTGCAAAGTGTGCCTTAGAAAGTGCTTATGTGCCTTGGTGTGCCTGAGTGTTTTTCACGTGTTCGTTTTAATCGAAATTAATGTGGAATGTTACGAAAACGTAGACGACTATGTTTAGGGGTTTACGTTTGTGTACAATCCGACCTAGGACACACGAGGAGCCCTAGAAGAGGACCACATGTCTTGGCAAGGATCTGCCAAAACAATGATTAAACAACGACCCAGGGGACGGTCCGTTGATCAACAAACGATTCGTCGACCATAAGGCGTCAATTGAATCTTTCATGAAAACGATTTAAATGATTTAAATATTATGTTTCTATTTTTTGTTGGTAATTTTAATTCTAAAACTTCAATGAAAACATGTTAAAGATATATGTCAAATTTTGGCTTAAGACATGTGTTAAATGAGCATGAATTTGTAGTCTTTAAGCGTTGGTTTCTTTGAGTCGATATTATTGTTTAGCTACTGACATAAGGGATATATTATGATGAAATATTGTGTAAAATGTTATAGGTTTTAGAAGCGTGTATGAAAGGTTAAGTTGGTTATGTTGTTTAGCTTTAATTTTGAAATATTCTTGAGTGTTACGGTCCACCTTCTTGGTGGCGGTGTTTAATTGAATTATATGAATGTGATGTTACTTGTGTATTGTAAATGAGGACATGAAGTCTTCCTTTGTGAAGTAAGATGATAATAATGTTATTCTTTCGAATTGTGCCTTTTGAAGTTATTATGTGAAGTTTGCTAGAGAGTATGCTCAAATAACGTATATCCTTATGTGAAGCATGTAAAGTGTGTGGTGTGATAAATGAAGGTCTAAGCATGTATAGATGTTAAATGTAAATGAAATAATGCCTATGTGCAAGGTGTGCTCACATATAAACACACTCACACTTGAATGAATGAATGAAGCTAACTTAAGTTAATAGGGGAGTTTTGGGGTTAACACTCTTTGTATCAACCTCACTACATCCTAAGAGTTTTCTAAGATAGTTTTGAGGATGAATGTTCTTCGTGAGTTGAGATATGATGTTCACTAGTTATCCTTAACTTATAGTTTATAATGTTTAGAATCAGTGGGAGTTAGGCCTTGCACATAGACGATATGAACAAGAAGTTTTACACTTCGTGAGTTGAGATGTTGTATTTCAATGTACCTCTTGTGATGTGTACTCATTATTAGTAGACAATGATTTACTTTGTAGAAATCTCCTATTACCTTTACTATGCGTCGGCATAGGTGTAGCTATTGGGCAAGCCATGTAAATGCTAATAGAATGACCTTACACCAGGCAAGTGACGACCCCACATCCGATAAGGGTTAACATCGTGATTCCGTGTCTAGCTCTAATGGTCTATTCGGTTAAGCTTACTCCCACAAAATAAATGAATGTGATAAGTCTTCTAAAATATTGTGCTTCTTAGGGTAGGTAGAGGAATGACACTCTATTTATCCATTGCACCAAGTAGGCATTCTAAAAGGGGAGTCTTGGTGAGTCTTGAATGAATTGAAGGAACTAAATCTCTAAAACAACGTACTGCTTAGGGTAGGTGGTGGTATGAGACACTATATATCCATTGCACTAGGTAGGACCTTCCTAAAGGGGAGTCTTGGTGCCAAGCCTTCTAAAAGAGTGTAATACTTAGGGTACGTGGTGTTATGGGAAACCATCTACTCATTGCACTAAGTATGAATTCCGAAAGGGAAGTGTTGGTGTCTTATTTGTGTTTTCTCCCAATGTCTTGTTATTGAAGTGGTGGCTTGTTCTCCGAGGTGAGTAAGCCAAAAAATGGTAGTCCTGAGGATCACTTTGGTGTACATTAATGGAGGCATATGAGCACTTCCTTCATGTCTTACCTTGGTGAGTCTTAGGATAACCTCGGTAGGGAAACTCTTACGGAAATGAGTTCACTTCCTCATTGGAAAAATACCTTGGAAGTTTACTATTTTTTGAGTAAAAAATGCTTCACTGTAATGTCATAAAAATTTACTGTAAATGTTGGGTACTTAATTGTAAGTTGGTCGTTTTTGTTAAAATTATGGAAATTCTTCTCTAAGTGTTAAATGATGATTCGTAGGTTATTATACTTCTATATTCATATTATATAATTGGCATGAAAACATGTTTATACTAAAATGCCACCTTTTGCGTGTTGATGCATATGTCATACTTATTACATTGTTTTGTACTAACCCCATACTTTTCTATACTCTATAACTATAGGTTTTGGAATGAAGGTTGAAGTATAGAAGGATAAGATTGGGAAAGTTTCTCTCAAGTGAAAGTGTTTCCTCATATATCCGAGGGTATAATTTTTCTATCAAGACAAAGTATTTCCTCATATATTCGAGGATATATTTCCTATCTTCTTAGTTTCCTCAAGTTAAGACTTGTATGTATTTCTTTTAATGTAAAGGGTTGTGTCCCTAAGTTATTTATGTCGTGTCTTTATGTTGGATTGTGATAATGTCACAACCCAAAAGTATCCCCTATAAGTTAGAAGGAACTCTCGGTTCTTGTACAAGCCCTTTAACTATCGATCATTACATAAGACATGAAAAGAAGTGCGGAATTAAAACTTTCAAGACGTTTAATAATAAAATAATATTTTATAAATAATAAGTAAATATCATCGTTACAAGAAAAACTTAAGACACCACATAATATCTTATGGAAACGGCCATTTACATTAAAAGAGAAATACATAGTAAGTCTTAATAATAAAACTTGGAAACAATAGACTATTTCATCAAATAAATGAGGACATACCTAATCTTGAGAGAGTAGATTTCGCAAGCATCACCTTCGAATCTTTCAAAAAGCCTTCAAACTATACTTATAGAGTATAGAAAAGTATAACGTTAGTACACATAATGTACTGAGTTTGCTATATGCAAAAAAAACATGAGAAAAGGGGCATGTTACCAAAATATAATTTTTAAGCCAAATAAGTAAAACATTAAGAATAATAAATCAAAGTACCATAAAATCATCATTTAACACTTAGAGAAAAATTTCCATGATTTTAAACCCAAAGAAAAATTTTCAGTAAACTTCCTAAACTTTACAGTAAGCTCAAGTTTAACATTAAAGTGAATTGGAAGACTCCTTCAATGCACACCAAAGTGATCCTCAAGGCTACCCCTTTTCAGCTTACTCAGCTCAGGAGAACAAGCCAGCACTTCAATACCAAGACATTGGGAGAACACTCAAATAAGACATCAAGACTTCCCGTTCGTAATTCCTACATAGTTCAATGAGTTGATGGCTTCCCATAACACCACCTACCCTAGGTATTACACTCATTTAGAAGGTTTGGCACCAAGACACCCCTTTCGGACTGTCGTCCTAGTGCAATTGATAAATAGTGTCCAATTCCACTACCTACCTTATGTAAAACACTCCTTTAGAAAACTTAGCACTCTCATTTCTTTTGTGGGAGTTATATTAACCGACATAGACCATGAAAGCTAGACATGGAATCCCGACATTAACCCTTATAAGATGAGGGATCCTCTCTTTCCTACAGTAAGTTCATTCTTTTTAACTTTTACATGGCTTTCCCAATATCTAAACCTATGTGGGCGCATAGTTAAGGGATAAGGACATTGGTAATAAGTAACTCATACTCAATTAACGAGGAGTACTCATGTCAAGAGGTACATTGGAATACAAAATCTCCACTCACGAAGTGTAACCACCACTTCTTCATATCCTATAAATGGTAAACATAAAGCCAACGGTTTCTAAACATTTTAAACTATAGGTTAAGTATAACTAGTGAACACAAAATATCAACTCACGATGGTCATTCATCCTCCAACCTATCTTAGAAAACTCTTAGGATGTAGTGAGGTTGGTACTAAACACTTCATCTGAATTCACGTAAAGTGTTCACCCCAAAACTCCTGTACTTACTCAACTTAGCTTCGTACGTCCATTTAAATGTGGGTGTGTACTTGTGAGCATATCTTGCATATATGCATTATCACATTCACATTAGCTTCTCTACATGCTGTAAACCTACATTCATCAGTTCATAAACTTTACATTCTTCAAAAAATCATATATTTCACTTAGGCATATTCTAAACCAAAGATGCAATTCAACATCACAAAACACAAAGCAAGACTTATGTTCATTATCACATCATTTCACATATTAGGCCTTTAATGACACAAACACAAAAAATACTAAGTAATATCAAGTTTATCAAATAAACACCGCCACCAAGAAGGTGGACCATATCACACAACAGTAATTTATCATACGAATTACACAATATGATAAACTCACCATGTAATCAACTCATCACCAAATATAACAAATATATAAAAATTTCATCACTATAAGTTTCTTAGGGCAGTATCTAAACAAAAATAACAACATAAGAAAACCAAAGTTTATACCCTATACAAACATGCTCATTTAACCCATTTCATACCAAAAGTTTAAAATATTCATATACATAATTTATTTAGGTTTTTAACATTAAATAATCAATTCTTACTTTAATAAACACATTTAAATCATTAGAAAACTATTACGAGAAGACCCATGCTTTAATAAAAGATAGTAAGAAATAGGGTTTGGAAACCCTTTTTGAAATCTTTTGGAAATGACTCCTTGAATGGAAGAGGGTTCAAGGATGGATACCATACATCAAATGCAAGAAAAACCACTGATTTTTTTATGAACAACACGTAACAACAAGCCCTCCAAGTTCTTCTTGACTTCTATCTTCAAAACAGATTTAGGAGAGAACTCTAAGGGAGAGAGGTTTTGGGTTTTCGGAAATAAAGTATAAAATTAGATCTTAGGGTTTGAAAAAATTTACTATGTACAAATTGCCCTAAAATAAAATTTGAAGGTCCTTAATATACATGGCGTGAATTTACCAAAAACCCCAAGCCAATGAAGCCACTTAACAGCTTTTACAGGTAGCCTCAAAAACCAACAAACGACGGGTCGTTTGTCAACCAACGCCCATTCAATGGGATGTATTTTGTTGGTAATGCGACACCCAAACTTTAAGGCGTTGATGCCCCACTCGACGTACCAGGTCGACGAGCCATTGCTTGGTCGACAGGCCGTCGATTGGCTCGTCATTTGGCACTATTTTGTGCAGTTTTGTCTGAGTATTAGGGTCCATTTCTAGGGCCCCTCATGGGTCCTAGATCAAGTTGTACCCAGACGGTAAAACCCTAAACTATGTATTTTAGTTTTTAGGAACACCTCACATCAATTTCTGTTAAAACGAACACGTAAAACTTACTCAAACACATCAAGACACACAATTGCTATCTAAGACACACCTATTGAACGTCATGGACGTTCTCGGACAATTTACCTCCAAACATAACAAAAATTCACACACTGCGTAAGAACACTAAAGTAATTCATTTTGAACACAAAATTAACCCAATAAACACTAAAGAGGCTCTTGTTCACTCTAAAGGTATTGTACAATACCCAAATCGATCAACGAAATTTCGCAGTACTTTTCATGTCTTATGTAATGAACGATAGTTAAAGGTATTGTACAAGACCCCAATGGATCAAGTCAACCGCTCATGACCCAAGGGTTCTCCCTAACTTCTAGCTGGTGCTTTCGAGTCGTGATAGACTTAGTATTAGAGCATATGGTTATGGTAAATAGTTTAGGGTATAAAAATCCCACAAGCCACGTCTATTCGTATCTTGGTCATTGGTGAGAGTCATGACACATCCTTCGACAAGAGGCTATAGGAAAATAGATTTTACTTTCTTCATTTCTCTTGTATCGTGCCATAGAACTTAACTGCATAAGATCTCTCTCTTCTTCCACTTTGTTTGGTGCTTTTCTAGGTGTGAATTCTTGGAAAGGGAGATATTTCTACGTTTTAGGGTGAAACAAAAGCTGAGTTGTGACGCTTATGATGGTTTTGTAGCTAGAAGAGTCGATATCAAGGTATGTTTTTAAAATTGTGATGGGATGCCATTTATGGCTAGGTGTGATTTGTTAGGTTGGAAGTGTTGTGATGAGCAACTTTATGGTATTGTAGTTCTAATCAAGGTAAGAATTATAATTATTTAATAAAGTGCCTTTGAGAGAAAATAAGTGATCTTTTGAATATGTTCAATGATTGTATAAATGCTTTAAGGTGTAAATTTGAGGAATGTTGAGAAAATGTGGGGATTTTGTAGGAATTGAGAGCAACCCTCTTATGTCGCTATTGTTTCATAGGTGTTTTAAGGGCAACCCTATTGTGTGGCTACTATTTAATAGTTGTTCTTGTAATGTGGTTGAGGTTTTGGTGTAGGTTTACACTAAGGAGAAAATGTGGTATGAATACCTAGTAAGGGAGTTTTGTTCCATAAAATTGAGTTAATGGTGCCTTAGAGTTTAATGAGGTGGTGTTTAAGAGAAATTTTCTAGGCTTAAATTGTAAGAGGAAAGTGTTATTCTTTACTTGTAAGGCTGATGTTTAGTCTTGTTGATCATGAGTTAAGAGAAGTATGAGTTCCTATCTTGTGTGAAGCATATAGGGAACTTGAAGTATGAGGACTTGAAGATGGCTTTACACTAAGTGGGGGAGAATGATTCTAGTAGAAAGGTAGTATATATCATAATCTTTCCCTTTTGTTCTTATTAAAGGTTGAGACGAAATCCTTAGTATTTTGGTAATGATTAAGAGTCTTTCATAATAGTATGAGTTATGTTCTGTTTCATATGAAGTTAGATGGCTTAAGTTCTAATGTTAAACAGGCAAGTTAAAGCTATGTTCTGAATAAAGATTGTTGAGTAGAATTGCATGTAGTATACTTATTCCAAGAAAATCCTCAATGGTCACTAAGTAGGAGAGGGAGTACGGGATGCTACTCTTATATTGTACTTATTGAAACTTACCATGTCTTTTTGGAATAAGATAGTATGATCTTGTCCCTCATATTGTTGTACGATCTTGTTAAAGTTGCTTGAAAGGTGCATTAATGAAATTTTTAAGCATGTGACACGGTGAAGATTTGAGTTCACTGTATGTACGTTCAAATTTTGAATTTTTAAGCATGTAACACGGTGAAGTTTTGAGTTCACTGTATGTACGTTCAAATTTTGAGAAAATTTCTTTTTTTTCTCATGAATTATGGTTTCAATGTGTTTATAAATGATTTTTATAAGCATTTTTTATGTTGGATAAGGTAGTTTCTCCATAAATGAAGAAATGAAAGTGAGTTGAATTTGTGAAGTTTGGCAAAGTTGCTTGGGTACACTGATGCTCACTGTGAAAAATCTCATTTTAGAAGAAAATTGTTTTTTCTTGAATTTTAGTCTCAATGTATTGAAAAGTGTAATATATAATAATGTTTAATGTTGGAGAAGGTATTTCTTCCATAAGTGAAGGATATAGAAAAGATATTGAAATGTGAAAGTTTTGCTACAAAGTTTATGTTACAAAGTGTGTGAAAGTGACAATTTATTCTCCTTGTTAGGTTGTGCTTTTACTATTAATGTTTGATCCTTGTTTTTGATGTGTTATGTGATTCTAAGTGATTCATTTATGGTCTTAAAGTTTTAGTGTCATTCGATGACGAATGTTGATCCAAGTGGGAGAGAATGTAACGCCTTAAAACGAACTAAGGTGAACTAGAGCTTTGTAATTGTTTCTCCAGTTAATCTTAAATTGAAATAAGTTAAATTGATGTTCTTAGTCAGTGTGTGATGTTTGTTTAAGGTTTGATGTCAAACGTCCCAGAAGAGCCATGATGTTCGCAAAGTGTGCCTTAGAGAGTGCTTGTGTGACTTTGTCTGTTTGAGTGAGTTTTACGTGTTTGTTTTAATCGAAATTGATATGGAATGTTACTAAGACCTACATGAATATGTTTAGGGGTTTAATGTCCGGATAAAACCCACCTAGGTTCCATGTGGGGCCCTAGAAGAGGAACCCACCTCTTGGCAAGGAGCTGCCAAAACAGTGACCAAACGACGATTCAAGGGACGGTCCGTTGGTCATCCAATGGTCCGTCGACCATAGGCAATTGATTTTACATGATAGGAATCTTGACATATAAGCATTCAATCAAATTAACCATCGACGGACCCCCACCATTGGGGCGTCGATCGGCAAACGGCCCATCTGTAGGAAAACATTTGTGTTGCCTCCAAAAGTTATAAAGAGGCTGCCTTGGAATGTGGTGTTTGGTAAACTCACCCCAAGTATTTTATTAACCATCGACGTTTATTATATGTTTTATTAGGTATATTAAATTTTTATAAACCTTAAGAACTAATTTTAGACCTCATTTTCTAAAACCCAAAAGACCTCTCCCTTAGAACTCTCTCTCAAGTCTCTTTGGAAGTTTTAAGTCAAGAAGAGCTAAGAGGGTTGTTGGTGGTCAAGTTCTCCATAAAAATAATTAGGGTTTCTCTTATCTAAGGTATGGTATGCTTTTTTGAACCCTTTTCCAATCAAGATGTCCCTTGTAATGCATTTGAAAAAGGACTTTCAACCCTACTTTCCTCTATCTTAAACTCTAAATATGGGTCTTACATGAAAACGTTTTAAATTATTCAAATATGATTTTTATAATGTGATTTAGTGATTTTAATTCTAATATTTTAATTGAAATATGTCAATGCTTTATGTCAAATTTTTGCTTAAGGAATGGGTTAAATGAACATGAATTTGTAGTCTTTAAGCTTTGGTTTCTTTGAGTTGATATTGTGGTTAAGCTAATGCCCCAAGTTCTATATTATAATGAAATGTTGAGTAAAATTTTATAGGTGATGGAATATTGTATTAAATGGTAAGTTGTTTAGCTTAAATTTTGAATGTTGTTGAGTGGGATGGTCCACCTGCTTGGTAGCGGTATTTACTTGAATTATATGAATGTGAAGTTAGTTGTTTATTGTGAATGAGTCCATGAAGAATTTCTATGTGAAGTAAGATGATAATAATGTTATGCTTGGTAAAGGTGCCTTATGAAGCTATTATGTTAAATAGCTTAGAGAGTATTCTTAAATTGAGTATATGATTATGTGAAACATGTAATGTGTGTGATGTGATGAATGAAGGTCTAAGAATGTATAGAAATTAAATGAAATGAAATGATGCTTATGTGCAAGGTTTGCTCACATGTACACACACACTCACAATTGAATGAATGAATGAAGCTATGTCAAAAGTGAAGTTTTGGGGTGAACGCTCTTCGTGAGTTGAGATAAAATATTTAGTATCAACGCCAATAAGTCGTAAGAGTTTTCTAAGGTATGTTGGAGGTTGAATGCCCTTCGTGAGTTGAGATAGTTATCCTTAACCTATAGTTTATAATGTTTAGAATCCGTGGAAGTTATGCCTAGCGCTAAGAAGATATGAAGAAGCAGTGATTACACTTCATGAGTTTAGATGTAGTATTCCAATGTTCCTCTTGAGATGATTACTCCTCATTAGTAGAGAATGAGTTACATAGTAGCAATCACCTTCTCACTTAAATATGCACCCGCATATGTGTAGCTATTGGGCAAACCATGTAAAAGCTAAAAGAATGACCTTACTCTAGGAAAGTGAGGTTCCCTTATATAATAGGGGTTAATTTTGGGATTTTATGTATTTACCTCACGGTGTATGTCGGTTGAGATAACTCCCACAAAAGAAATTAATGTGCTAAGTCTTCGAAAAGAGTGTGCTACTTAGGGTAGGTAGTGGAATGGGACACTATTTATCGTTTGCACTGAGTAGACATTCTGAAAGGTGAGTCATGGTGAGTCTTGTATGAATTGAATGAACTAAGTCTCATAAAAGAACATGTACCTAGGGTTTGTGGTGGTATGAGATGCTATCTACCCATTGCACTAGGTAGGACCTTCCAAAAGGGGAGTCTTGGTGCCAAGCCTTCTAAAAGAGTTTACTAGTTAGGGTAGATAGTGGTATGGGACTCCATCTACTCATTTAACTATGTAGGCATTCCGAAAGGGAAGTATTATTGTTTTATTTCAGGTGTTCTCCGAATATCTTGTTATTGAAGTGGTTACTTTTTCTACAAAGGTAAGTAAGCCGAAAAGGGGTAGTCTTGAGGATCACTTTGGTGTACATTTAAGGAGGCATATGTGTACTCCCTTCATGTCTTACCTTGGTGACTCTTAGGATAAGCTCAGTAGAGAAACTCCTTTGCAAATGAGTCCACTTTCTCAATGTAAATACCTTGGAAGTTCACTATTTTTGGAGTAAAAAATGGTTCACAATAATGTCATAAGAATTCACTGTAAATGATGGGTTGTTTATTGTAAGTTGGTCCTTTTTGTTAAAATTATGGAAATTCTTCTCTATGTGTGAAATGATAATTCTTAGGTTTTTTTAATTCTATATTCATGAATATTTTATTTAATTGGAATGAATACGTGTTTTTACTAAAATGTCCCTTTTTGCATGTTTTTGCATATGCCATACTTAGTACATTGTTTTGTACTAACACCATACTTTTCTATATTCTATAAGTGTAGTTTTAGAAGCAAGGTTAAAGTCTAGAAGGCAAATCTTGGGAAAGTTCTTCTGAAGACAAAGTGTGTCCTTATATATCCTAGGGAATAATTCCTATCTTCTTAGTTTCCTTAGTTAAGACTTGTTATGTATTTCCTTAAATGTAAAGGGCCGTGTCCCTAAGTTAATTATGTCGTATCTTTAAGTTATCTTGTGTCAATAAGATATTGTAGCTACTTATAAAATATTTCTTTTTTAGATTAAATGTTTTGAAACATATTAATTCGGCAATACATTTCTTTCTTATGTAATGAACGATAGTTAAAGGGCTTGTATAAGACACCAAATGGTCAAGTACGCCCGGTCATGACCCAACGGTTCACCCTAAATTCTACAGGGTGCTTTCGGGTCATGACAATCTTTACTGGGTTTTAAGAGTTAATAACTTGTCAAAGTGATGAATTACATCATTCGAATTAATATTTAAAGTGTTTTGAAGTCAAACATCAAAAGATGATAGAGACGTCTAAAAACTAGTCGTTTGTGATTCTGTCCTTGTAGGTTTGTCTTCTTTTTCTGTGTTTTTTGGATTCTTAAAATTGTAGATGTGACCCTAGTGTCTTAATGAGCATGTTTAGGGTCAATACATTTGGGTATGACTTCCCGACAAACACCCTAAGGGTCCTCGAGGAGGAACAAAACGATTGGACAAGAAGCTTCCTTGGCAGCTTGTGGACAGTGACTAGTGGGAGTCACTGCGCGTCGCGGACTGTCTCCTCCAAGGAACAGATAATTTCTCTGTGTCATGGATACTTTGAGGACCCTAATGTCTGAAAAAATATTTTCAAAAATCTTTAAGGAACACCTCCGTGACACGGACTTGTTCCCTAAGGATAATTTCGTAAATGAAAGTTCATTTTGACTTATTTAAAAAGACCAATTAAGATAGGGGTGTTTTGGGTAATTTTGGAGTTGTTTCAAAATGATTTTTAAGTCATATTTTCCCCCATTACCATATCAAAACATAATTACATAATGACAAGTCAAAAATCCAAAACCCTCTTCTCTTACAAAATTTCTCTTTAAACTCCATTGAAGGCAAAACTCAAGCTAAAGCTAAACGATGGATTTTCAAATAATTTTTTCTATAATTTCATGGGACGTAAATCAAAAAGGTATGGTAACCCCTGATCCTTATATAACCTTTCATCGGAGGAGTTCTATAAAAAATTTTCCAATGTGTTTGTATGATCAAATCTGCCAATTTCCAATCTACACACGAGTTAATTGTAAAGAGGATTTCAAACTAATTGTAATGATAAATTAATGTTTAATTAAGAGTTTTAAGATTATTTTCAAACTAATTCCTTGAAGAACCCATGATCTCCTTAATCTGTCAATTTAGCCAATAAAGTGTGTTTTGTGATATTAATTAGATGTTAATGAAATTATTCTTAGATTTTGATATATTGTTTAACGATATTACTATATTTAGCTACTCATTATGAATTTTTGAGGATTTACATATCAACTTCTAGTATTTAGTATGTAAACTTATGTTGTATGGTCGGTCAACTTATGGTAGCAGTGTTTACTTCCTGTCTATCTATACATGTTGTGAACATGCCCTTGAGAGCAATATATATAAAGTAAATAATTATTATGATTATTATGAGTATGAAGGTGTTCCATGACGTTTTTATGTGTAGCCTTCAATGTTAGAATCATGATTTACGTGTATTGATAATGTTATGTATAATGTGAATGGTGATGATGTTGGGGTAAGGTATGGTCAACATGCTTGATTTTGAAAGGTACTATATTATAATGACCCTTACCTATATAACCCTATTTGAATGTGTGATATTATACATGTTAGGAGTTGTCTATGCAAATGTTTAATGTGTTCTTATCTGTAATGATGAAATGTGGGTGAGTGGTCCCTAGTTACTAATCACTCTATATGTGCGTTGTTCATGACATAGATATTGTAATGTGTTGTGATCCTATGAGGAGTGGTTTCCTAAATAACAATTCTCTTGCTGTTATGTGATCATGATGTCCAGTATGTACACACACTCCATACATAACTATGAGCATGACATGTTTATGGTGTAACATTATAGGACAATTCTCATATGAACCTTTAAATCTTATTAATCATGAAAAGTATATGATTAATGAAGTATGAACATGTCTTATCGAAAGATGTTTATGCAGCACTTCAAAAATCCAAGACGTATTCTAGAGCCTAACATAAGTGTAAGAATTTTTAGAAATTTTTAAGGTCTATATTAATGAATATAAGTCACTTAGGACGTCTAGAAACCAAAACCTCTAAGAACGTCCATGACATGCGGAAACTAGTTCAAGGAGGTGCTAGCATGCCCTAGCCTAATTGACTAGCTTTTAGAAGGCAGAAAATTATAAAATTTGGTGGAAGGGTGTCTAAAATGTGCTTAAGTTTATTGATATTTAAAATGTCAGGTCACAACTCTCCAAGGACCAACCAAGGTCCCTTGAGTAGGACACTTGCAAAAGTTATCAAGGGACATTGTCACCAACGGATGCCACAGATGGGCAGTTGGTGAATCGAGCGGGCGTCGATGCCACTCATCAAAGGACACAACAGAAATATTGAAGTATTCATTTCTCATAGTCTCTGAACTTAGCGACAAATACGCAGCACGGAGGGAGCAGTGGCCGTCAATAGACAAATCCGTTGATCATGTTCTCGTCAATGGGGCCTGTGTTTTGCTGCACGTTTTGACTTGTTTATTTTAATTTGTTGACTTATTTAGGAAGTTAAGTATGTTGTGTTGAATGAATAATTAAATTTATTAACCCCCTATATAAAGTCTTAACCTAATTAAACTAATGTAAGCTCTCATAACCCACAAAACACAAACTTTCTTCCTTCTGTCTTCTTACTCTCTCTAGAGAAGAACTCCATTGAGACCAAGCTAAGGATGGGTTTAAGGTATTCAAATAGTAAATTTTCACCATAAATATTCATCAAATTTCAAGGTATGATATCTCTTTCACCTTTGAGACCTATTTTCTCAAAGGTTCTATCAAATTGATTTCAAAAATTGGGTTTTCCAGTGTGCCTTTTCCAATCTCAAAATTTATGTTATGAATTTATTTGTTTATGATTTTTTTTTGATACCAAAGAATATATTAACAAGTATTCTTACTTGATTATGATATACATTTACAATTTAGTCTAGTCTTTAGAAGATGACCTTTATTCCTTAACCCTTCGTGATTATATTGATATGAAATATGTTATATTGGTTCAATTGACTTGGTTATTAGTTAAATTACTAGTAGATTATGTTATTGAAGCAATCATGAATGAATTAGGGATAGTTATGGTTCTATCATGCTATTTCTTCAGTAATTGAATTAGACTATGACTTTGATCTATCTCTCTTATCTTAAGCTCTAAACTAGTATTGAATTTGTTTTGTAGTGATTCTTCTGACCTGGTATCTTGTTGGTCATTGATTATGATGTTTTAAACCTATTTGGTTGAATTAAGGGTTGATTGTAAGACCATGATGATGAATTATGGAGGAGGCTTTGTATATTTTGTGATCCCTATTCTTTACTTCAAATTATGGTTAATTGTTATTAAGCCATGATGTGGTATTGGAGTATGCCTTGTATTAGGATTTATAGGTTTTGTATGATGTTTAATTGAAATTTCTTGACTATGGTTGTGACGTTTTGGCTAGATATATATATAGAATGGTGAATGATTTACCAATGTTCCTTAACGTGAAGTGATATTTGAATATGCTAACCTCACCTAAGTGAATTTGAGTGAAACGATTATAGTCATGCAATTTTTTTGAGATATGATGATGAATATACAAGGGTTATACCCTATGACCTACCATAATCTATGATGATTAATAAAGACATTTCAAAAAGGCACTTAGCTTAGCACCGAGTGAACTTGACATTGGGAGGTGTTGACTTCCCATAGTGGAAGATTCACCCTATAGTTCCATAAGAGGTGTTGACTCACCTATGTGGGATACTCATCTATTTCATTCCCATGATAGTAGGCCTCAATTTCCAAGTGGTATGTAGAAGGATTATACCTATCTCTTAGTTCTTGAAATATGTTGCCCCCATAGGAATACTACCTAGTAGAAAGAAATCAACCTTTATGATTTGTTTTACTTTGGCCGCTAGAACACCTTCCTTTGGTGTAAGGTATTACAACTCCGCATTCCACACTTAGATCTTGTGATCTATGTTGGTTAAGAAAGTGTTCCCTAAACTAAAATGAAGTAATAAAGTACAAACAAACTAGGGCGATTTTACGTGTTGACATAGCATAGGTAGGGGTATGGGACTCTACCTATGCCTTGCACTAGTTTCCTTGAAGGGAACTTTAGGAGTTTGTTACTTTTTATGAATATTCTTATAATGGTACATGATATGTTTATGATGAACTTGCACATTATTGATACTATATGTTGATTGGTGTTACTTATGAATATGTGATAGTCTACATTGTTAAGGTATGATGATATGTACTCTCAATGTTATGTTATGTAAAGTAGGGTGTTAGTCATGATTCTTGTTTTGTTACTTGATGGACTGAGTTTATTGGGCTTTGCTTGGTCATTTCTCTTGTTGACTTGATAGGGGTTGTGTTTAATTGACTTGCTTTGGCCATGTTTGAACGGGCTATTATTCATGCTCGTTGAGGTTATGACTTGATGGTAGAGTTGTTTGAATATATGTCTAATTACATAATATATATATTGACTTGACAAATTTCAATGTTGTTGGTCTTGTGGTGTATATGTCTATGACTTAATGACTATGTCTTATAATTTCGTATGGTCTTGTTCAATGTTGATAAAGGTTTTCAAAGTAAATTACATACTTTATAAAATGTCCTATTTTAGTATGTTTTTATTATATGTGTGCATATGGTCTCATACATAGTACAATTAAAGATCTTTTGGAGACGAAATTGAAGAAGATTTAGATTTCTTAACCATCCATGTAGGGTGGGTCCTCTATTTCTGAGGGTGATGCCACTATCAAGCCATGATGTAATTTTAGTATTAAGACTCTTATATTTGTTTCCTTTTCATTTGGATATTAAACATTGTATGACCTATATGTGGTCTTATTTCATTGATGTATATGCTTGTCCAATTTTATATACTCTCATTAGATGGTTATGAGATGACACGACTATTTGACACAATGTTATGTTCTACATATATTTATGTGCAATAAAATTACAAGGCTAAGTAATATTCCAAAACGAAGGGTCTATGTATACTTTATATATATATATATATATATATATATATTGTGTATGTAGAGGTCGATGTTAACCTAAAATTAGAATTAATGAAAAGTTTTAAATTTTCCACAAAATTTGACCTATGAATGTAATGATGTAAGCTAAGAGGCTAGTCTTAGTCCTCAAAGAGGGAGACGATGTCAGTTACGTCTAGGGGATATTCCCAGATATGACAGTTTACTTGAATGAATTTCTCATATATGTAAATACACATGAATGTATGAATTAAGGATGTTAATGATAACTACTGAATAAGAATCTCTTGAAAGGTTTCCTGAATTGTACTCTGAACTAGACTTTCTTATGAATATTATGATTCTGTGAAATCACATTCTCACATGATGTTTGTTTTGACGAATGGAAATTCTCATCATATAACCTATGAGCGATGTACATGTTATCTATGGGGTTAAGACCCTAAGGCCTATCTTATGAACTAAAGCTTAATAAAGGGTTAAGGGCACATAAAAAAGGGACGTTAGCTTAAAACTTAGTGAACTTGAAAATGAGAGGTGTTCCTTCACAAAGGAAGGAGGTTCACCTGATGTTCTCATAAGGTGGATAATACAATGTGAATTAGAATAAATAGTTTTTCAAGAAATAACCTCCTAGCTCCTAAACTTTGTACCCCCATAGGAACCTTTGAAAGTGGATCTACCTAGATACTAAGATTATGTAGATGTACTACCTTGGCAAGTAGGATGCCCTCCTTTCGGTGTAAGGGGCTGAACACCAGATTCAATGTTTAGCTTACATGGTGAAATGTTAGTTATGGAAAAATTTCCCAAACGTAAAATGAGTAATAGAATTTAGAAGATGAAGACCAACCAGGACAAACTAAAAGATGTTGCTTTATTATAGTAAGGGAATGAGACTTTACCTATTCATTGCACAAGTAGGTCATGAAGGAAATTCTAGGGAGAGTTCTTGAGGTATACATACATATATATGCATTCTATGCTTGGCATTATAGTGTTAGCAGAACTGTTATAACTAATATGTATGATGTTAGTCTCATTTGGTATACACGATGAAGGTCATACTTAGTATGCATGTTGGTGACTATACTTTTCATGATGATGTTTGAGGTTAAGGGAAATGCTTGTGATCACCTTATTGGTTTACTTTGTGTTATAACCCAAAAATTACTATGTGAAGTAATGCCTAAACAAACCTAGAATGCCTAGATTAAACCGGATTCAGATGACTTGATTCGTGTAGAACCAGAGCTCGGCATCCATGCACTATCCAGGCCAACCCACTTGGTGAGTTAGTTGACCTAGGCAAGGTTGGGTCAAGCCATATAGGGCACCCGAATATTAAGATTTACTCAGATATGTCATAACCGGACTTGAACGGGGTAATCATAGGTTTGAAGGGTCTAGGGGTATATTAATCTTTTGAAGGCGAAGGGTAGTATCGTAATTACACAAAGGATTTAATTAATTGATATATTTTAGTTAACGGTTCGGGTTTGGTCTAGACGGATTGTTGCGTTCGCGAGAAGAAATTCATCCGGGTTCGATCCTTTGAAAAAGAAATATTAATAGAATAATTGATATTTCATTATCTGATTTGAGTAAGGGTAGGTTAGTCATCTCACTTAAGCCTAAAAAAATAAGATTTTTAATTTAAATAAGAAGGAGTCCAAGTTTGACTATGTCTTCACCTAAAACTCCTACTCTTAAACTTATTCTCACATCTCTCTCATTCTCACTTTATTTATCAGTAAAATAATAGAAAATAATAGTTCATCACACTTAAAGAACTTGAATGCTATAGCTCAAAAGAAAAATTTGTCCAAACCGAAAGCAAAATCAATGTTCTCGATGGGATTGTGTTTATTTTTTTGTGATGGTGAAGCTTTTGTTCTTGGGAGTTGCCAGTGTGTTGGAAAGGTTTGAAGCAAATGTTTAATGATAAAAAGGTATGGTTTTTCTTCCTCTTGGTCCCTTTCCCAAGAGACCCCTAAGACTCAATCTATTCTAATATGAAAACTAGGAATGATTCCCCGTCGAATGTCCCTATCACAAGCTCCCATTGATTATTGTACGTTGGGTATGTTTGCTGGTATAAATTAGGGATGTACAATGTTTTCATCATAATTATGTTCACATATGTATGTTCAGATTTTTGTGAGTGACAATTATTGTTCCCGAAACTATATGATAACAATATGTGTACATTGTGTATATCGTGACTTTTGGTGACAGATTCAAGTGTGAAAAAGGCATGCTAAATTATGGTATGTTATGTGAAAATAGTAGTAAAAATTGTGATGTTCATATGAGGTGTGATGTCGCTTAATTGAGTGAAATTTTATTGCTAACTGTAACTACAAAAATGCAAATAATAATTTACAAAATATTCCACGAAATTGTCCTTAAATCTAACGTATAAAATGTTGAAAAAACGGACTAAAAACATGATCAAATTTCTTTGTGTATGCAACTTGAAGAATTCTAGTTTCGAAAGTCATTTTAGAATATATGAGGTCATCAGGGAATGAAGCCGAGACATCACCATATGCAACCTACTGAATGTTTAATAATAAATGTGAGGTTAGGGGGAATTGAACTCAAGTCTTAGAAGATTAAGAGAAACTATAAATTAATTATAATAAATGAGGTACATTACATTCGAACCCGTTTGTCCTTTGCTGAAATTAAGACCGGTGCATGCGAGAATGAAAATAAATAAAATGGGATGTGTGGGTATCGAACCCACAACATCTCGGATAGATAAGGAAACTAGGAGAACAAATTTAGGTAAAATAAAATGAGGTTGTGGTGGATCGATCCGACATCCTGTTGGTAAAAAACAGAAAAGTCAAGGAGAGAAAAGAAAGAAAAGAAATGTAGGCATTGGGATTCGATCTCGAGTCCCAAAGCTGATATTTCAAAACAAAATTTAATATAAGACTAGGTAATACTCATTGGGTTTGAAATGGGGTTCCCTTGCCCTATTCCGTATTGATACATAAGTCTTACGATAGCATATTTTTAATGAATGCTGCCTATAGGAATAAAACTCGAGACTTTGGCATACTTACAAGATGCATAAGTCTTGTTACATATAATCTTGGCTAAGTATAAGTCACTTAGATGAATTATGAACGAAGCCTCGTGTCTTGTACATATGGGTTCATCAGTCCAGCGTACGTTTAAAAATAAGTGAACCTAAGATGTATATGATGAAATTACGCGACCCCATGAGGGTTGAGTAAGAGTGTGAAACACACAAAAAGTCCAAGCACAGTGGCATATGAAGAAATGAACATTCACGTAATGGGGTGAGTAAATATGAAGAGATAATATGCTAAATTTAATTAATGTGATGATAACATGATAAGAGTCTAATATGAAAGACGAGACCAATCTCAAATGAGCCAAATAAGTGTCAGAAAAGATCGTACTTAGCTATAACAGTGTAAAAGTAATAAAGAGATCAGTCTCTAAGAAACACTCGAATGAAAGTATAGGGATTATTGCACACTTAATACTAGTGATGAGATGAGAAATCATCTAATAAGCAATGATGTCCTCATGCTACATTCCAGCTTGTATGATGTGTGAGATGAATGTAATGAGACTTTATATAGAGCACCGATAGACTTGCTATTTCTCGTGATTAATTCTTTCGGGAAGGCAGTGGTTCGTGAAAATCTCATAAGATGAGACTGTCCTTTTAGAAGGGTATGAGTCTCCTTATATCTTCTAATCTTTTAACCAATTTTCCAAACATAGGGCTCTAGCCGGGTTCATTTCCCTATATACGCTAGCATGTTTTGGTTTACATTGGCCAGTGATTCCACCTCTTTTTGGTGTGGGGTAGACGCTAGATTTCAATAAGCTCAAATGATCTATGTCGGTTAATGTTAATGTTCCTAAAGAAAAAATGAGTCCAGCCGCATGTCATGCACACAATGAAATGAATGATACCAAATGTGTTATGATAGGATAATGAGGAGGTGAACTAGACTCAAGTAATGACACTAGGTCATTCTTGGTCATTGCAGAGCGAACCTGATGAGAGTTCTAAATAACATCCTAGGTATATAAATGGATGAAAATGAACTACGTAAGAATGATTGAAGCAGACTCTACGTTTTCTAAAGAAGGCTCCCTAGATGAGGTCCTATATGTCGAGCTCTCATATGGGATGTCCTTTTGTTGTGTCTGTGATATTAAGGTGTCACGACATATGAACGAAACATATGTGATATATGTATATGCTAAATTAAGTATGGTTTGTGTTGTGTAAAATATGAAAAGAATGATGATGCATGTTACTTTCATAACATGACTTTCCTAATTTGATTTGGCAAGTCCAACTAACTTGACTTTCCATAAATCATATCATTAGGAGAGAGCTCTTCTAAATCATGCATGTCCTTTTTGTGTACTTGTATACACCCATGCTTAGTAAAAGATTGTACTAATCCCATACAACCCTTTACTTTTAGGTGGAGGTGCATGTGGACGCTAGATATTACGAGACCACGTTGAAGTTATACGACCATGTAGAATTCATCCGGACTTGGTACTCCTTCATGCTATCAAGGATTCTTATAGACTATATTTTATTTTAGATGTAGGCATGAGCTAATAAAGGATGCTCCACTAGCATTTTCTGTCTTACTTATTTGAGACGTCGTATTGGTGTCATTTTGACAACTTTATATTAATGTAGTTATGAACTATTTCCTTCATTTGAATATCTTATTATTATATGGTTGTTGTGAACTTATGTGATTAAATAAAAAATTCTTACTATGAAGTTTATGCATACTTTAAAACAAACAAAAGTTTCAAATTTTCCACTAAAATTAACCTATATGATGTAACGATGACGTATGTAGGCTTGTCTACCACCACCTAAAGGTAAACAACCCCTCTATCAGCTAGGGTCTAGACCCCTTTCGTAACAAATGTCGTACCAGATCATTAGGTTTAATTCCAAGGATTATAATGTTCACATAAACCACATCGAGTAGTTTCTATGTAATGGTAGTGAAGTGCATCACTATCATCAATTAGAGATTGTATGTTGAATAGGAAATTTCCCTTCTTTTGATCTTATCGTGGTTTCCTTAATGTCCAATTTCTTGGTGTTATGAGCGTATATAACATCTATTCTTATTTATTTTATAAAATGAACACAAGGGGGAACGCTGCTCAGGGGAAGAGTATGAGCAGTTGCTGGGGGCAACCAAGTTCCACCCCAGGCTCAAGTTTTAGGAGTTTCCATGCTAGTTAACCCAACTTGGTTGACTAATGCGGAGGTGTGGACCGCTTTGGGAAAATGGCTCAAGAATCGCTATGCAGGATCATCATATGACGGCCCAGTCCAACGGATAGGAGGTTAAAAAGGAGAACCCGCCAGCCCACAACATGGCAAACAGGTTAGGAGATTTTATGAGGATTAATTTTTTTAATCTTTATAGGATCTAAGACAGCAAAGGTTCCTCAAAAGTTCATGGAGAGGGTCCAGAATATTCCGGTGGCGCTAGGAGCCAGAGAGAGTGAGAAAGTTGAGCTGACCTTGTACCAGCTAAAGGATGTTGCACAAACCTGGTACAACATGTTGTAGGATAGCAGAGATTGGGCGGAGGTCCTATCACTTGGGAGATGTTTAAGACACACTTTCTAGAAAGGTTCTTCCCCTAGGAGATGAAAGATGCTAAGATTGATGAGTTCATCAAACATTAGCAGGGATCGATAACTGTCAAGATGTATTCTCTGAAATTCATAAAATTTTCCAGGTATTCCATTCCCCTTATGTCAAACAACAGGGACGAGATGAGTAGGCTCATAAAAGGAATCTCAGAGGGCTTGGAAGAGGAATGTCGGGATGCAATACTACATGACATCATAGACTTGTCAATACCTATGGTGCATGTACAGCATGTTGAGGACATCAAGACGAAAAGGAGATTCTGTGAGGTTAGGAGGCCTATACCTTCTAACCAAGCATCTCCCAGAACTGGTGGTGGTAGGAGATCTTTTGGAGATCGTGATCAGCCCATATTTAAGAAGGGGCATCAGAGTTCAAGGAACTCCATATCTCAAAGAAAGGCAGCACCCAAAGGTGGCAGACCGGAGCCCAAAAAGGGAAATAGAGGTGATATCCAGCGTCCCAGAAATGAAGGTGGTAAGTGTAGCCGTATTCACATTGGGGAGGGCAGACTACGCACAAATGCCTTCTTCGGTTGCAAAAACAGCGGACATATGGTCAGGGACTTCTCATAGAATAGGGGTCAGGCTTGAGTTAATGCTTATCCGAGGACTAATTCCCAGAATGCTTCTGCAGTCGAGCCTCCAAAGAGGAACAGATTCAATGCCTTGAAAGGAAGGGAGGAGCAGTAGAAGTTTGCTTATGTGGTCACAGGTATGCTACAAATTTTCTTAACCTATTTTTATACATTACTTGATCCAGGTTCTACGGTTTCTTTTGTGAATCCCTTGCATTATTTTACTTTTGAAATAGTACCTAAGGTTTTCCATGATCCTATCGTAGTTAGTACTCCCTTAGGAGAAAATGTAAGAGATGATAGGGCTGGTAAAGACTGCCAAATAGTAGTATGTGGTAAAACAATGTGTGCAGATCTTGTTGAGTTAACCATTAATGACTTCGATATTATACATGGTATGAACTGGTTCCATAAATGTTATGCCTTCAAGGATTTCCGTAGTAGGGTTGTGAGATTCCGTTTCGCTAATGAAGTAGATCTTGTATGGGAGGGGTACAATTCGGGTAGTTCAATTCCCTTGATTTCGAACCTAAAAGCTTATAAAATAATGTCCAAGTGATTTTTATGCCATCTTGTGAGTGTCAATTGTCTAGATCATCATATTCCTTCCATAGACTCTGTACCTTTAGTAAGTGAGTTCCAAGATGTTTTCCCTGATGATTTGCCTGGAGTCCCTCCCCCTCGAGAGATTGTTTTTTGTATTGACCTAGATCCCGACATCAAACCAATTTCAAAGCCTCCCTACATAATGGGTCCAGCTGAACTCAAAGAGTTGATGCTCTAGTTAAAGGATCTCACTGATAAGGGTTTCATCCAGCCAGCATATCCCCTTGGGGCGCTCTAGTGGTGTTTGTGAAAAAGAAAGATGGAACCCTTAGGATGCGTATCGATTATCGCTAGCTCAACAAAGTCACTATAAAGAAAAAGTATCAACTTCCCAGAATAGATGCTTATTCGATTAACTCCAAGGGTCTAGTTTCTTCTCATAGGTTCATCTTCATTCCATGTATCATCAGCTTATGGTTAGTGATAAAGATATCCCAAAGACAACCTTTCGTACCCGTTATGGTCATTATGAGTACCTAGTCATGTCATTTGGTCTTACTAATGCACAAGCTGCATTTATGGACCTCACGAACTGAGTCTTTCGTGAATACCTTGATTCATTCGTCATAGTATTCATTGATGACATCCTCAGCTACTCTAAGACCAAGGAAGATCATATGCAACATTTTAGACTGACCTTGCAGGTACTTAGACAACATCAGCTCTATGCCAAATTCAGCAAGTATGAATTCTTTCTTAGATCAGTGATCTATGTGGGTCATGTTGTGTCCAATCAGTGTGTGGAGGTGGACCCAAGAATAGTGAGGCTGTTAAGAGCTGGGCAAGATCATTTACTCCCACCAATATCCATAGCTTTCTAAAATTGACAGGTTACTACAGCAGGTTCGTGGAGGGTTTTTCTTCCATTGTTACCCAACTTATATCTTTGACTAAAAAGAAAGCCAAGTTCGAATGGGCGCAGACTTGTGATAAGAGTTTTAAGGAGCTCAAGGACATACTCACTGCAGCCCCAATGCTTACATTGCCTAAATGTTGTGAAAGTTACAGTATTTATGGTGATGCATCTAGGGTTGGTTTGTGTTGTGATCTTATGCAGGGTGTTAAGGTTATAGCCTATGCGTCCAGACAGGTCAACATTCATGGGAAGAATTATCCCACTCATGACCTGGTGTTGGAAGGTGTGGTGTTTGTATTGAAACTTTGGAGGAATTACTTGTAGGGGTGCATGTGGATGTGTTCACACACCAGAAGAGTCTCGAGTACGTGTTCACGCAGTGGGAGTTAAAGCTACGTCAGTGGAGATGGTTGGAGCTATTTAAGGACTGTAACATGAATGTCCACTACCATCAACGGAGGAAAAATATTGTACCTGATTCTTTGAGAAGGTTAAGCATGGGGATTAAATCCCACGTTGATGATTAGAAGAATGAGTTAGTGAAGGATGTACATAGCTCGTCCATACTGGGTGTGCGGTTGATTGACTCTACTAGCGGTATTTTAGTTCATCCTAGTTTTGAATTATCCTTCGTAGCGGATGTCAAGAAGGGTCAGCATCTGAATCATGTGTTGATGGATTTGAAGGACTCAATGATGGTAAAGATTAATGAGTCTTTTGCTTTAGGAGGTGATGACAAACTTAGGTACCAGGACAAGCTGTGTGTACCAGATGTGGATTATTTGCTGACCAAGATAGTTGCAGAGGACTATGGTTCCAAGTATTCGATACATCCAGGTTCAACCAATATGTATCATGATCTCAAGAAGATCTATTAGTGGGATGGCATGAAGAAGGACATTGTTGAGTTTATTGCCAAGTGTCCGATTGTCAGCAGGTTAATGAGGAGCACCTTAAGCCTGGTTGTTTCACTAAGATTATTGAGGTTCCGACTTGCAAGTGGGAGTCCATTAACATGGACTTCGTGGTTGGTCTTTCGAGAACTAGGAGACAACATGACTCCATATGGGTCAATATGGACACGATGACTAAGTCTGCCCAGATTATCCCCGTGAAGTCTACTTTCAAGGCCAAAGATTATGCAAGACTCTACACAGATGAGATATCGAGGTCGCATGGGATTCTTTTGTTTGTGATTTCTGATTGAGTAGCTCATTTCACATCCCATTTTTGGAAATCCTTCCAGAAGAGCTTAGGAATGAAGGTAAAGCTCACTACTGCTTTCCATACTCAGGCATATGGGCAGGAAGAGATCACCATTCAGATATTGGAGGACATGTTGAGGGCGTGTGTGATCGAAATTAGTGGTAGTTGGGACGACAATCTGCTAATAATAGAGTTCTCATATAATAACAGCTATCACTCCAGCTTTGGGTAGGCACCGTTTGAGGCACTGTATGGGAGGATGTGTAGGTCTCCAGTTGGATGGTTCAATGATGGAGAGTTACCAATTTTTGGTACAAAGATCATTCATAACGACTTAGAGTTAAGGAAAAAATTGGCTACTTCTTATAGTCGGCAGAAGTGTTATGCAGATAATAGGAAGCGACAATTTGAGTTTGATGTTCGAGACCAGGTCTACTTGAAGATATCACCCATGAAGGGGGTGATGAGGTTTGGCAAGAAGGCAAAGTTGAGTCTGAGGTACTTATATACCGTAGTTTCACGGTATTATTAATAATTTTTCCTTAAGTTTAGTGTGTCTAAAAGACTTTTTTGCTAATTTTTACATAAGTTTCTCTTTGATTTGCAGGAAATCTGTCCAAAGATGAATGCAGAGATTTTGAGAGAAGAAATGCAGAAAATACCACCTACAGAGCTTATGACGGTCCGTTGTGCTTGTGACGGTCCGTAGGTAGCAGCGTAGTGCAGCTGCTGAAGGAAGATGGGGAAGTCTAACCAAGTGTGGGGTTAAGAATCTTGTGACGGTCCGTCGTGTCTATGACGGTCCGTCCTGCAGGTTCATCATGAAGTTCAGAGAAGTAATCCCAGTATCCATATTCCAACAGTTGAAGTGTTTTGGACCGAAGATCCTCGACGGACCGTTGTGCCTATGACGGTCCGTCATACTTGCCGTCGAGGGTAATGCAGAGAGCAGCAGAAGAAATTGCCTAAGTATGGGACGACGGAGTCCATGAAGGTCCATCGTGACCATGACAATCCATCGCGAGGTCCGTCGATCCAGCCGCGTTTTTGCAGATTTCAAGCAAATAGAGTCCTTGTTTAATTAGGTATAGTTTGAAAAACCTCGTTTTTCAGGTTAGACTCTTAGATTGTTAGACACCGTATTAGTAAACATTTTATTGTTAGACTTTTAATTATCATTAGACTTTTTGTGAGATTATTGATTATTTTGAGATTCTTGGAAGTTATTATTGGTGATTAATCAAGCAAACTTTCGGATTTTACACTTTCTCATTAAAGTAAGTACATGAATTCTTATTTTATATATTTGCATATTGTGATTATCACTATGGGTAACTAAACTCCATAACTAGGGTTGTGGGAACCATAGGCTAATAACGAGATAAAACCTAACTAAAATAACAATTCTAGAATAGTGTCTTTCACGTATTAATAATTCTTTCGCTTAGAAGACTTCTTAACGGATGGCCAACGTTTGAACTCAACTTAATGCTTCTTGCAGGACCAAGGAGGTAGATAATAGGAAAAGTCTTATTAACATAGATTTAGTGTATACTATCTAATAGACTAGTATTTATTGGTACGAGGTAATAACTTAGTCAAATATAGAATACGATGCTTAATATGAGGTAAAGATAAGGGTTAGGATAGCAACACACGTAGCAGGATCAAGGTGCGGAGTTAGATTTTCTAGATGTCGGACCAAGGATTTAGAAATACATAACTTATCACATTGCATGCAAGATACTAGTAAAGAATTGTTATAGCTAGAATTATCAAGTTATGAACCTGTGGGGAACACACAACCGTAGTTACTTTGATTAATTGATTAAAATCCAACATTCAAAGCTGTTAAGTGTCCCTTTCAATTGCGTTAGTTATTTTCATTCATTTAGAAATAGAAACCCACCTTTTATTGTTTTTACTTCCAAAGGAAATCATTGACCAAACAATAGTAATAACATGTTGAAGTTAAGTCTAGACTATTTTCCTCATGGGAACGATTCCAACCTCACTAGTTGGGTTATTTACTTGACAAGACCGCTTCACTTCTTATTTGAGATGTAAGTTTGAGTGTATCAAATTTGGCGCCGCTGCCGAAGAAAGAAGCTTTTGGATTAAATTGAACTTATTACTATAGTTTAGTTGATATTTTCTTGATATTTCTTTTTTTAATTGTATTTGATTTTTTTTCAGAACTATCCTCCTTGTATGCAAAATACACGGAGAGGAAGAGAACCTTTGTCATAACTTGTAGACTGATGCAAATGCGCACTGCTAGAGGTTTGTTTTCAGGGCTACCTTCTGAGGATCCATATGCCCATATAGCTAAGGTAAGGGCAGTGTGTAAAAGCTGTGTAGGGAGGCCTGATTTAGATGTAGATGTAATAGGGCTCAGAGTGTTTCCTCTCTCACTGACGGAAGAGGCAGCTATATGGTTTACTAAGCTCCCATACAACTCAATCTTCACTTGGAACCACTTAAGGAATGTTTTCTTAGCACGCTATTATCCGGTCTCCAAGATACTAAACCACAACGACAGAGTGAACAACCTTGTGGCACTACCAGGAGAGTCAATTAGTATTTCTTGGGATAGACTCACCTGATTCTTGAGAAGTGTTCCAAATCACCGTATAGATGATGAGTAACTGAACGAATACTTATATCAGCGATAGGATAATAATAATAAAGCGGTATTGGACACTATAGCAGGTGGATCTTATGGGGAATGCCCTTATGCTGAGATTGCTGGAAAATTAGAGAAAATCACCCAGAATAACAAAGGTTGGAGTACTAGGAAATCTGATACAGGGAGAAACACCTTCGCAGTGTAGTCCACTCACAACCATCCACAGATGAGATACGCGAAGAAATGGCTCAGATGTGAACCGAGCTTGGGTTGGTACTAAAACATGTCACTAGGGTGCAGAAATGATAAATGCAGTCAACTACTTGTCGAAACCACCGCCACAAAACGATGAGTGTTATTATGAGTAGGATTCCTATGCACTAAATGAATAGACGGGGGGTTTCCAACCAAGTGCCCAAGTCTCTAATCAGAAGAATTGGCGCCAAGGTCAAGGGAACCAAGGTAAGAACTATGATTACTACAATCGTGAGGGTCATTATGGCCGAGATGGAAACTACAATCGCAACAACAACTTCAACAGGGGTAACTATGGTAATAGAAACGACAAGAATGGACCCTATGTTCCTCTTCAAAATCGTGAAGTTACTCCTAGGGATAGTGGAGGTAGTATGTCACGAGTTGAGGATATGTTACATAAAATTATGAGGATATTCGATGCTAGTGATGAGAACAATAAAGAGTTGAGGAATGATTTAGCGGGTATTGGTCAAAAAGTCGATACACATGCAATATCGATTAAGAAACTTGAGTTACAATTCGTCCAATTATCTACAACTGTGAACACACGGCAACGGGGCACTCTTCCTAGCAACACTGTCCAAAATCGGAAAAATGATGGACATTGTATGGCAATTACTACTCGCGGTGGAAAGCAAACCATTGACCCACCTATGCAATCTAATGAGAAAAAGGTGACAAAAGATACTGATAAATGGGTAGATTTGATGGTGAATTAGAGGATAACACTGCAAAAGATGCTGAAGTGCCTAAAAAGGTAACTCCCATGCCTAGGCCACCACCCCCATTTTTACAAAGATTATGGAAAAAGACCGAGGAAGGTAAATATTGGCGTCTATAACACTGCTGAAGCAACTTTCGATCAATGTCCCTTTGGTAGAAGCTTTAGAACAAATGCCCGGTTACGCCAAGTTTATGAAAGACTTGGTCACAAACAAAAGATCGGTCACTTTTGAGGATGATGATAGAATGCAGCATTGTAGTGCTATTGCTACAAGATCTCTGGTCCAAAAGAAACAAGATCCGGGTGTGTTCACTATTCCTTTTACAAGCAGGCTACTACATTTTGTGAAAGCATTATGCGATCTGGGGGCAAGCATAAATCTCATGCCCCTATCGAATTACAAGAAGTTGGGTTAAGGTGATCCAAAGCCCACTGCGATGCGGCTACTGATGGCCGATCGAACAGTTAAAAGGCCTACAGGGATACTCCACGATGTGCTAGTAAAAGTGGAATCGTTCATATTTCTGGCAGATTTTGTTATTCTTGATTGTGAAGTCGATTTTGAAGTGCCCATTATTCTTGAGAGGCCATTCCTTGCTATGGGAAGAGACTTAGTAGACATTGAAAAGGGGCAGATGAAATTTCGGTTGAACAATGAGGAAGTTACCTTTAACATTTGTAGGTCCATGAGGCAGAGTGGTGAGCTCCAATCGGTATCTGCTATATCTTACAACATGGGTGAGACATCTGAGACACAAATAGAAGAACCTCTAGGTGTAGAAGCATTAGCGGCAGTGATAATGAATTTTGATAGCGATTGCATTGAAGAGTATGAGTCATTAGTCGCGGCTCTTGACCGAGGTGATGTTCGGTTTAATTCAATGAAATTTGATATAGATATAAAGAATCGCGAGTCCCCACCCGCGAAACCATCTATAGAGGAGGCTCCAAAATTAGAACTAAAAGCTCTCCCACTTCATCTCAGGCATGAATTGTTAGGAAATGGTGACACTTTACCGGTAATCATTGCATCAAACCTTGATGAACAACAAGTTTAGAGTTTGGTGAAGGTGCTAAAAAGGTTCAAAAGAGCTATTGGGTGGACTATTGTTGACATTATTGGGATCGCTCCTGGTATTTGCTCTCATAAAATCCAACTCATGCCTGATCATAAGTCAAGTATTGAGCATCAGAGATGCTTAAATCCTCCTATGAAAGTGGTCCTGAAGAAGGAAATCAATAAGTGGTTGGATGCCGGAGTAATCTATCCAATCGTTGATAGTAGTTTGGTATGCCCGGTTAAGTGTTTACCTAAGAAAGGGGGAATGACTTTGGTCTCCAACGAAAAAAAATGAACTTGTTCCAATGAGACCGGTTAATTTATTGAGGGTGTGTATGGATTACCGCAAACTAAATTCATGGACTGAAAAAGACAACTTTCCTATGCCATTCGTGGATCAGATGTTGGATAGACTTGCCGGAAAAGGGTGGTACTGTTTTCTTAATGGATATTTGGGGTATAATCAGATTTCTAATGCACCAAAAGATAAAGAGAAAACCACTTTTACTTGTCCATATGGGACCTTTGCATTCAGAAGATTGTCGTTTCGGTTGTGCAATGCACTTGCCACATTTCATAGATGTATGATATCGATTTTTTTCATACATGGTGGAGGATACTATAGAAGTTTTTATAGATGACTTTTCTATGTTTGGTGATTCATTTGAGCGGTGTTTGACTAATTTATCTGAGGTCCTTAAGAGATTTGAAGACTATAATTTTGTACTAAACTGGGAAAAGTGTTATTTCATGGTGAAAGAGGGTATTGTGTTGGGTCATCGCATATCAGAAAAGGGCATAGAGATTGATCGAGCTAAAATTGAGGTAATATCGATACTTCCCCCACCTATCTTTGTGAAAGGTGTGAGAAGCTTTCTTGGGCATGCAGATTTTTACTGGAGATTCATCAAAGACTTTTCAAATATTACACATCCATTGTGCAAACTTGCTGGAGAAAGATTGTAAATTTTGTTTTGGTGTCTGCACCTATCATTATTTCTCCAGATTAGTGTTTGCGGCTCGCATTATTTCTCCGGATTGGGACAGAGAAGAAAAACAAAATCCTTCACCCCATTTACTATGCTAGTAAAGCCCTAAATGAAACTTAGAAAAACTACACCAGTAGTCTTTGCTATTGAGAAATATCGCTCCTATTTTCTTGGTACTAGAGTTATAGTGCATACTAACCACTCAGCATTGATATATTTGATGGCGAAGAAGGATGCGAAACCTAGGTTGATTCGTTGGTTATTACTGCTACAAGAATTTGACTTTGAAGTGATGGATAAAAAAGGAACTGAAAATCAAGTTGCTGATCACTTGTCTCATAAAGAGGATGAAGTTATGAGAGAGTTAGGGGATAAGACTGACATTGATGATACTTTCCCCGATGAGCATGTATTGGCTGCTTCATAAGTGTTGATCCCATGGTTCGCAGATTTTGTGAACTATCTGGCTAGTTTTATTGTTCCATCAGACTTGTCCTTTAATCAAAGAAAAAAGTTCATGTACGATGTGAAGAAGTTCTTTTGGGATGAACCATAATTGCATAGGAGTTGTGCCGACGGGCTTATTCGGAATTGTGTGCCAGAATGTGAGATGTTGAGTGTGTTGGAGGCATGCCATTCCTCACCCGTTGGTGGACATCACAGTGGTATCTGAACCTCTCATAAGATATTAAAATGTGATTACTATTGGACAACTCTTCATTAAGATGCTCATGAGTTTGCTAATGCATGTAACAGATGCCAACGAGATGGCGGCATTTCAAGAAAGCAAGAGTTCCCTCTAAACCCCATTCTTGTGATTGAGTTATTTGATGTTTGGGGTATTGACTTTATGTGCCCTTTTGTGAGTTCTCATGGAATGAAGTACATTCCAGTAGCAGTTTATTCTGTATCTAAATGGGTCGAAGTCATCTCCCTCGCAAACTATGAAGGGAAGAGTGTCACTGCATTCTTGAAAAAGAATATATTATCTCGTTTTGGAACCCCAAGGGCCATTATTAGTGATGGGGGCTCCCACTTCTGCAACAGATTGTTCAAGGGGTTATTGGAGAAATATGAGGTTCTCCATAATGTGGCCTGTCCTTACAACCCTCAAACTAGTGGGCAAGTTGAAGTGTCGAATCGGTAGATCAAACAGATATTGTCAAAAAGAGTGAACACTAGTAAAACGGATTGGTCAATGAGGCTTGATGATGCTCTTTGAGTCTACTGGACAGCATATAAGACTCCCATAGGTATGTCTCCATACCAACTTGTATATGGGAAAGCTTGTTATCTCCCGGTTGAGTTAGAGAAAGAAGCCATGTGGGCTATGAAGAAGTTGAAAATGGATTGGAGCGAAGCTGAAGAACAACGGTTAAATGGG
Organism: Solanum chmielewskii; assembly: GCA_027704785.1. Taxonomy (NCBI): domain Eukaryota; kingdom Viridiplantae; phylum Streptophyta; class Magnoliopsida; order Solanales; family Solanaceae; genus Solanum; species Solanum chmielewskii. Next base: position 14,090,157 of record JAKWIX010000322.1, read on the forward strand.
TTGAATAAACTTGATGAATTTCTCCTGAAAGCCTATGAAATCTAAGCCCTATACAAAGAAAAGATGAAGAAGTACCATGACAATAAATTTGAAAAATGAGAGTTTATGGTCGGGGATTTGGTGTTTTTATTCAATTCCAGGTTGCGCTTGTTTCGGGAAAACTCAAGTCCAAAGGGAGTGGTCCTTACTTAGTTACCCAACTATTCCCTCATGGAGCAGTTGAGTTGGAAACTAAGGAGGGTGTGCGGTTCAAGGTGAATGGACAACGCATAAAAATCTATTATGAGCATGCTGAATCGGTGAATGAAGTGATTGAGGCATATAATCTTGATGAAGTCTGAGTAATCAAGTGTCCCCAGTCGTGCCGCAACATTAAATCAGGCGCTTGTTGGGAGGAAACCCAATACTTATAGTCTTTTTAGTAATGGTAGCATTTTTCTACTAATGGGTTTTTAAATTTGCAGGCACATCACCAGGAAATTCTGCAGAAAATTACTCTGCAGCAGTCACTAACGTATACGGCGACGGACCGTTGCGCCTGCGACGGACCGTCGTATTCCTCCGTCATACCAGGTACGTCTTTGTGTTATTTTTAAACTAGGGCACACACGACGGAACCAACGACCGGTTGTCACAACTGCGACGGATCGTCGTTGGGGAATCTTCGCGTGATTAATGAGGCGTACCCGACCCAACCCGGTTGGAGTTTATTATAAAATTTCACCATTTAAACTGCCAACCCTTCATTTCACACCCATTCCTTCACTATTCCTCCCATTACCCTCTCTTTTAAACTTCCACAATCTCTCCCTCTATCAACCTGATCATTGCCCCTCCCCCCCCCACAATTCTCCAAAGCCCTAAAAGCGATCATCTACTAGTCGGAGTTACTGCTGTAGCTGTCTTCCTGGTCACCGAGTACTTGTCCTTTCTGTTTTCCCCAATTCTAAGGTATGTATCTCTAATTTCTACTCATTTATCTTACATTTTTGTTAATTAATTAGTATTTGCTTAGTTGTTCGTTATATGTTCGTTTCTTTTATATAAGATTCTGTCTAACCTAGGTTAAAAATGTTCCAAATTGCTATGTTTACAACCCTAGACATAAGTGCTTTCTCATTACTAGTTTCCTAGGTAGTTGGGTTAGACAAATGTAGGTCCAAGACACTACAAGATCGATTTGAGTTCATCAGGGATGAATGGGGTACACCAATTCTCTCACTTATCTACAGAATGAGACCCCAATGACAGACCATTGTGCCCACGACGGACCGTCGTAGGGTCAATTCCAAAATCCCTAACACCCCACTGCCCATTTTTTTCTAAGGGTCCTCCAACGGACAAATGTGACAGACCGTCGTCTTCACGAGAGTCCGTCCTGCACAACCGTTCTGTTTTTCAGAGACTCTGTTTCTAAGGGTCTCTTATTTTTTTCTAAGTGTCCCCCAACGGACACATGTGACGGACCATCGTCTTCACGACTGTTCGTCCTGCACAACCGTTCTGGTTGTCAGAGACCCTGTTTCTAAGGGTCTCTCATTTTTTTCAAGTGTCCTTCAACGGACACATGTGACGGACCGTCATAACACCGACGGTCCGTCCTGCATGAGTGTTATAACGGTCAAAGACCCCTCTCCTAAGGGTCTCTTATTTTTCTCTAAGTGTCCTCTGACGGGCACCTATGAAGGACCGTCGTACCTGTGACGGTCCATCCTACACATATTGTCATACTAGTCAGAGACTCTCCTTCCTGGTTCTCCATATATACATAGGCTAAGTAAGACACAACGGACCCCATGAAAGTCCGTCATAGTCACGACGATCCGTCACCAGGCCCGTCGTGTGTCACTGTTACCATAGAAATGTCATACTGTTTTAATTTTATGTGTGGTTTTGCTTGTCTTGTTTGCCACTTCTCGTACTAATATTGATCATTTACATGTATTATCTACTATGGAACCCAAGAAAGATCGAATATATGCACGCGGGTGATTGAAGTCTGTGGCCCCATCTGCCCGCGTGGTCATTGGCTCTAATGATGAGTGTGATACCGAGTACGTTCCCCCAGGAACTTCCACCCCTTCCCATGCTGCACGTGCTCCCAGAGCCACACCCTGAAAGGTGGCATCCGGCGTAGTCACTGCCTCCTAGTCTGATGAGGAGCGCACACTGACCGGCACACCCTGTGGGTCAGCCACAAACAAACAAGGAGCGTCTGGCTCCTTAGGAGTATCCAGGTCGGACGAAACCTCCGGCACTGCTGAGGTTCCCGCACCTGCCACCGCTGCAGCATCGGCCTCTTCTCATGAGGCTGACAGTTTTGAATCTACACCAGGTTCACCAACTCAAGCCTCCACCCCAGCTACTGACCAGCCCAACCGGTTGTGTGTCGACGGTCAATTTCAAGTCTACTCCGACGCCAAGTTCCTTACTAACAAAGGAGTTATGACTCGAACACTCACCTTGGAGCGGCGGGTCCTTACAGGGAGTCTACCGATGGTGCCTGAGATCCACAATGTCTTCACCAGGCATTGCCTGGAGTGGACAGCACGTTCGTTGGGACGTTACAGTGAAGAAATGGTCAGAGTGTTCTACGCATCCTACGTAGCGACTCTCCGATCACTGATAGATAGGCGGGCTGCCCCCGCCAAACATGTCCCACTTCAGCAGGTCCGAATACAAAGCGTGCAGGTTGACATTTCCCTGCGTGCCATCCGCCGGTTTCTATTTGGCAAGGGTGTTGATACTACTCGGACCCCTCTCACTGCCGAGTTTGACTACCGATGGCAAATTGTTAAAGATGGACAGTTCCTGTGCGAGCCATCGCTGAGAGAGACCACCAAGAGGTGGATGGCTTTGAACCTGTCAGTTGATAGAGAGGGTGCCGACTGGGTGACGAAGGCAAAGGGGGCCATCAAGAAGGCCGACCTAACTTTCACGGCGAAGATCTTGTGGCTGATTGTCCGCCACTACCATTCCCCCGCATCCGCTGATAATATTGTTACATGGGATCGAGCAGAGTTGATGGCGGCAATGATTGCTGGGTTCGAGGTGAATTTCACGTGGCTTCTATAAGAAGTCATGCACGAGAGAGATTTCAAGGTCACTACTACTTACCCTTTCCCTTGCATGATCTTTTCTCACTGCAGGTCCGCAGGTGTGCCTATATGGCATGTAGATCAGCTCAAGTTCCCACAGGGAACTGTTGATGTCGGCCTCATCAGAGATGAGGCCAATCAATTGGTTCCACGCAGAGGGCCTTGTCCAGAGCAGCCCCACTTGCTGATACGGTAGCCTAGGCCCGTAGGGTTACACAAGCGGCGTTCACTAACACAACCCCGGTCGAGTTTATCCCGAGTAGTGGCACTGCCTTGAGCTCCTCTCGCATAGCCGTCTACCAGTGCTGGTCCCTCTTTCTAGGGTCCAAAATTTAGAGGCGCAAATGGCAACACTTTTGCATCATATTCAGTCGTGGATGCAGAAGTGTATTAATGAGTCAGAAGAGAGCCTAGAGCGGAAAACGGTCCAGTATACATAGCGGAAGATCGCTGAGGTTCACCAGCTCTTGGACGCCTTTGAGTTGAGGGTGCTAACCCGGCCAGCCCCTCCAGTGGACGTGTCGACTCTTCAGGCTGCGGTCGATAGCCTTCGCGCAGATATTGACACTATCTTATAGGCTAGGTTGCCTAAGTCTGAGGCCCCTTCTGTCGAGCCTGCTGAAGACACAGTGTTGGAGGCCCTATTTTCCACTTCAGAGATTCCACCACCTCCCCCGATAGAGCATCCTAGTAGGCGTAGGGGTCGAGCAAAGGACGAGGCGCAAGAAGGGAAGAAGGAGTGTCGAGAGATGGAGGCTGCGAGGAGAGCCTAAATTGCTGAGGAGGTAGCGCACCAGATGAGAGCATCAGAGTTAGCGGCTGGGGCGTCTAGCTCCCGAACTATGGCGATAGAAGGAGGCACTACTGATGGTGCGGTTGTTGCTGAGGACACCACTAAGGGTGTCCAGATTGCAGAGGACGTGGTTTCCGGGGAACCGGACCAACCAACTTGCTGATCGACGGCGCTTTGCGCAACAGGTTTACTTCACCTACCACTCTAGTATTTAAATTTTTATGCATTATGGACAATTGCTTGATTTTTTTTTCGGGGTGGGGTAAATGAAAGTGAGTGTTAGGGTGAAGTCTGAGTAGCCCAATTCACTATCCTCTTTTGGGGTTTTCTTGCCTGTGATCTTTTCCCCCAAAAGGCTGATTACTTTTTCTGTTGAACCGTCATGTCTATATCTTTTGTACATAGTTTAATTCTGCAGCATGATGGCTAAATGATATCCTGATAAATTAGAAAATGATGCATGACTAGGCATAGTAGTTGATAAATGTGTAACTCTAAGAATGACATAGAGGTACAGCATTGCATTACCCTAAGTCTAAAATTCGATCTAGGTGTTTGATAATCTGGTATAGTAATGAGATGTCAAGTGAGTGTGAGGAAGATTTGAATAGTCCACTATTGGTACTGATCTAGAACATGCCTGGTTAGTCCCGCTAAAAGTAAGCTGTAATAGATACTTAGGAAAGCATCATAGGCCCTTATTCAATATAGCCCATTTCTACCCTAAATAAAAGAAACCAAATGAAATTTATCCTTCTTTGATCCAAATGATCTGAGCTTAAATTAGACCTTTCTTTTTTACCCCAACTAATCTTTTCTGGGAACAATGTGTTTGCACTGGTCCCTCCTTGGACATCTGCACCTCAGCTTATTCAAAAAGCATATGTTGAGGGTGGATAATGCAGTGAACAACCATCGTTATGGCCCTGATCCAACTTTAAGTATTGTGTACCTTGACTCATGGAAAAGCCATGAGTTAAGGGTGGCTATTCTGAGGAATGCTTTTGAAAGTGGGGTTGAAAGAACAAAGAGAGAGAAAGAACAAAAGTAAAGTGACTCAAGAATTAGTTGAAAGAAAAGTAAAGAAAAGAAAAATATACAAGAAATACAAGCAAGAAAAGAAGATAGTCACTTACACAAATAAAGAAAGAAGAGAAAATAACAAGGTGAAAGAATATGAGAAATTGGGAAAGATAAAATGATATAAAGTGGAAGATTTAGCCGATATGTCAAGGAGGTCAAAAAGTCACTCAAGTATACCTAAATACACCCTACCTGACCCTGAGTCTATGTTACTAAGTAAAAAAGTCCTTTCGTGATCCTAAGGTTTGTATAGTGAACTTAAGGCAGTGAAAATAAGGGCAAGCTTATGGCAATAGGTATCAATGAGTGTGACTTTCTTCTGAGAGGGAGTGTTGAGAAGTAATCCTTATACTCAAACTGAAATCATTGTGTGAAAAATGAGGATTTTGTTCTAAAGTGAGGACACTAGTTACAATACAGGAACTGTTAGCACCTCGGTGAGAAATTGAAGAGGATAGGTGTTAGTGCATGGTGAGTCTGTGTCATGTTCTGATCCCACATAATTCAAGCCTAAAAGTGATAGCATGCATAGATTTGATGAGATTAATCGGTATTGATAGCCAAATGATTGCAAAGGATGAATCATGGATACCATTGTACAAAGATTTTGTATTGAGTCATAGTGCGTCGCTTGAGGACAAAAAACAAATTTAAGTTGAGGCTGTTGATATACCGTGGTTTAACGGTATTATTAATACTTTTTCCTTAATTTTATTGTGTCCAAAAGCCTTTTTGTGCAAATTTTAATATAAGTTTCTCTTTGTTTTGTAGGAAACTGTCCAAAGATGAATGCGGAGATTTTGAGAGAAGAAATGAAGAAGAGACCACCTACGGAGCTTATGACGGTCCTTCATGCTTGTGACGGTCAGTAGGTGGCAGCATAGTGCAGCTGCTGAAGGAAGATGGGGAAGTCTGACCAAGTGTGGGGTTACAAAGCTCGTGACGGACTGTCGTGTCTATGACGGTCCGTCCTACAAGTTCATCATGAGGTTCAGAGAAGTAATCCAGTACCCATATTCCAAGAGTTGAAGTGTTTTGGAACGAAGAACCTCGATTGACCGTTGTGCCTATGAAGGTCCGTCATACTTGCCGTCGAGGGTAATGAAAAAAGCAGCAAAGGAAATTGCATAAGTATGGGACGACGGAGTCCATGACGGTCCGTCATGACCATGACGGTCCGTCATGACCATGACGATCCGTCGCGAGATCTGTCGACCCATCCGCGTTTTGGCAGATTTCCAGCAAATGGAGTCCTTCTTTAATTAGGTTTTTTTTTCTATGAATAGTTTGAAAAACATCATTTTTGAGGTTAGACTCTTAGATTGTTAGACACCGTATTAGTAAACATTGAATTGTTAGACTATTAATTATCATTAGACATTTTTCGAGATTATTGATTATTTTGATATTCTTGCAAGTGATTATTCGTTATTAATCAAGCAAACTTTCCAATTTTACTCTTTCTCGTTTAAGTAACATGAATTCTTATTTGATATATTTGAAATTTGTGATTATGACTATGGGTAACTAAACTCCATAACTAAGGTTGTGGGAACCATAGGCAAATAATGAGATACAACCTATCTAAAATAACAATTCTAGAATAGTGTCTTTCATGTATTAATAATTCTTCGCTTAGAAGTCTTTTAAATGGATGGCCAACGTTAGAACCCGCCTTAATGCTACTTGCCAGACCATGGAGGTAGATAATAGGAAAAGACTTATTAACATAGATTTAGTGTATACTATCTAATAGGCTAGTATTGATTGGTACGAGGTAATAAATTAGTCAAATATCGAATACGATGCTTAATCTGAGTTAAAGATAAGGGTTAGGATAGCAACACACGTAGCCAGACCAAGGTGCGGAGTAAGATTTTCTAGATGTCGGACCAAGGACTTAGAAATACATAACTTATCACTTTTCATGCAAGATACTAGGAATGAATTGTTATAGTTAGAATTATCAAGTTATGAAACTGTGGGGAACACGTAAACCCTAGTTACTTTGATTAATTGATTAAAATCCAAAATTCAAAGCTGTTAAGTGTCTCTTTCAATTGCGTTAGTTAGTTTCATTCATTTAAAAATAGAAACCCTCCTTTTATTGTTTTTACTTTCCAATGAAGTCATTGACCAAACAATAGTTGTGTTATTTACTTGACACGACCGCTTTAATTCTTATTTGAGAAGTAAGTTTTAGCGTATCAAATTTTGGTGTCGCTGCCGTGGAAAGTAGCTTTTAGAATACTTGAACTTATTACGATAGTTTAATTGATATTTTCTTGATTTTAATTTGTTTTATTGTTTTTATTTTTTTCCAGAACCATCCTCCTTGTATGCCAAATACACGGAGAGGAAGAGAACCCTTGTTTCCCTACGATCACGAGTTAGAGCGTACACTGCGCAATATGAATCGAATCTTGTGAATAAATGATGATGATCTGAACCAGAACATCCCAGCTCCGATCGATGTTCATGGTCAGATGTTAGCCCATGCCCCAGGTAAACACCAAAAGAGGGGACAAAATCCCGTTCCACGGCCTCTAGCAAACTACAGAGGTTATTATAACATAGAAGACTCGGATGGGCCACTTGGCTTGCCTCCTCTACCCACAGGCCACACCTTTGTGGTAACTAGTAGCCTGATGCAAATGCTCACTGCCAGAGGTTTGTTTTTAGGGATACCTTCTGAGGATTCACATGCCCATATAGCTAAGATAAGGGCAGTGTGTAAAAGCTGTGTAGGGAGGCCTGATTTGAATCAAGATGTAATAGGGCTTAGAGTGTTTCCTCTCTCTCTGCTGGGAGAGGCTGCTATATGGTTCACTGAGCTCCTATACAACTCAATCTTCACTTGGGAAAAACTAAGGGATGTTTTCATAGCACGCTACTATCCGGTCTAAAAGAAACTAAACCAAAAACACAGAGTGAACAACTTTGTGGCACTACCAGGAGAGTCAGTTAGTAGTTCTTGGGATAGATTCACCTCGCTCTCTAGAAGTGTTCCAAATCAACGTATAGATGATGAGTCACTGAAGGAATACTTCTATCAGGGACAAGATGATAATAATAATAAAGCGGTATTGGACACTTTAGCAAGTGGATATTATGGGAGATGCTCTTATGCTGAGATTGTTGAAAAATTAGAGAAAATCTCCCGGAATAACAAAGCTTAGAGTACTAGGAAGTCTGATATAGGGAGAAACACCTTTCAGTGCAGTACACTTACAACCTAGCCATAGATGAGATTCGCGAAGAAATGGCTCAGAAAAGAACCGAGCTTGGGTTGGTACTAAAACATGTCACTGAGGGTGCAGAAAAGATAAATGCAGTCAACTACTTGTCGAAACCACCACCACAAAACGATGAGTGCGATTATGAAGAGGATTCCTATGCAGTAAATGAACAGATGGGGGGTTTCCGACAAAGTGCCCAAGGCTCTAATAAGGAAAATTGGCGCCAAGGTCAATGGAACCAAGGTGAGAACTATGGTAACTACAATCGTGATGGTCATTATGTCCCGAGATGGAAACTACATTCGCGACAACAACTTCAACAGGGGTAATTATGGTATTAGAAATGACAGGAATGGACCCTATGTTCCTCCTCAAAATCGTGAAGTTACTCCTAGGGATGGTGGAGCTAGTATGTTGCGAGTTGAGTACATGTTGCATATAATGATGAGGAGATTCGATTCTAGTGATGAGCACAATAAAGAGTTTAGGAATGATTTAGCGGGTATTGGGCAAAAAGTCGATACACATGCAATAGAATAAGCAACTTGAGTTACAATTGGCCCAATTATGTGCAACTGTGACCACACGGCAACCGGGCACTCTTCCTAGCAACACTGTCCAAAATCCAAAAAATGATGGACATTGTATTGCAATTACTACTCGCGGTGGCAAGCAAACCATTGACCCACCTATGCCGTTCAATGAGAAAATGGTGACAAAACATACTAATAAAGTGGTAGATGTTGATGGTGAATTAGAGGGTAACACTTTAAAAGATGCTGAAGTGCCTAAAAAGGAAACTCCCATGCCTAGGCCACCACCCCCATTTCCTCAAAGATTATTTAAAAACACTAAGGATGGTAAATATCGGTGTTTTATAACAATGTTGAAGAAACTTTCGATCAATGTCCCCTTGGTAGAAGCTTTAGAACAAATGCCCGGTTATGCCATGTTTATGAAAGATATGGTCACAAAAAAAAGATCAGTCACTTTTGAGGATGATGATAGAATGAAACATTGTAGTGCTATTGCTAAAAGATCTCTGGTCCAAAAGAAAGAAGATCCCGGTGCGTTCACTATTCCTTGTACAATCGGGTTATTACATTTTGCGAAAGCATTATGTGATCTGGGGCAGGCATAAATCACATGCCCCTATCGATTTACAAGAAGTTGGGTTTGGGTGATCCAAAGCCCACTACAATTCGGGTACAGATTGCTGATCGAAAAGTAAAAAGGCCTACAGGGATACTCCATGATGTGCTAGTAAAAGTGGAATCGTTCATATTTTCGATAGATTTTATTATTCTTGATTGTGAATTACATTTTGAAGTGCCCATTATTCTTGGGAGGCCATTCCTTGCTACAGGAAGATCCTTAATAGACATGGAAAAGGGGAAGATTAAATTTCTATTGAACAACGAGGAAGTGACCTTTAACATTTGTAGGTCCATGAGGCAGAATTGTAAACTCCAATTGGTATCTGCTATATCTTACAACATGGGTGAGACATCTGAGAAATAAATAGAAGAACTTCTAGGTGTAGAAGCATTAGCGGCAGTGATAATGAATTTTGATAGCAATTGCATTGAAGAGTATGAGTCATTAGTCGCGGCTCTTTACCAAAACCATCTATAGAGGAGGCTCCAAAATTAGACCTAAAAGCTCTCCCACCTAATCTCAGGTATGAATTCTTAGGAAATGGTGACACTTTGCTGGTAATCATTGCATCAATCCTGGATTAACAACAAGTTCAGAGTTTGGGGAAGGTGCTAAAAAGGTTCAAAAGAGCTTTTGGGTGGACTATTGCAGATATTATTAGGATCCCTCCTGGTATTTGCTCTCATAAAATCCAATTCATGCCTGATCATAAGCCAAGTATATAGCACTAGAGACGCTTGAATCCTCCGATGAAAGAGGTCATGAAGAAGGAAACCATTAAGTTGTTGGATGCCGGAGTAAAATATCCAATCGCCGATAGTAGTTGGGTATGCTCGGTTCAGTGTGTACCTAAGAAAGGGGGAATGACAGTGGTCCCCAACAAAAAAAATGAACTTGTTCCAATGAGACCGGTTACTGGATGGAGGGTGTGTATGGATTACCGCAAACTAAATTCATGGACTGAAAAAGACCACTTTCCTATGCTTTTCATGGATCAGATGTTGGATAGACTTGCCGTAAAAGGGTGGTACTGTTTTCTTGATGGATATTCGGGGTATAATCAGATTTCTATTGCACCAGAAGATCAAGAAAAAACCACTTTTACCTATCCATATGGGACCTTTGCATTGAGAAGAATGTCGTTTGGGTTGTGCAATGCACCCGCCACATTTCAAAGATGTATGATGTCGATATTTTCTAACATGGTGGAGGATACTATAGAAGTTTTTATGGATGATTTTTCAGTGGTTGGTGATTTATTCGAGCGGTGTTTGACCAATTTATCTGAGGTCCTTAAGAGATGTGAAGACTGCAATTTAGTACTAAACTAGGAAAAGTGTCATTTCATGGTGAAAAAGGGTATTGTGTTTGGTCATCACATTTCAGAAAAGGGCATAGAGGTTAATCGAGAGAAAGTCGAGGTAATAGAGAGACTTCCTCGACCGATCTCTGTGAAAGGTGTGAGAAGCTTTCGTGGGCATGATGGTTTTTACCGGAGATTCATCAAAGACTTTTCAAAGATTTCACATCCATTGTGCAAACTGCTGGCGAAAGATTGTAAATTTTGTTTTGATGAATGCTGTGTTTAAGCATTCGGTGAGGTAAAAGAAAAATTTGTGTCTGCGCCTATCATTATTTCTCCGGATTGGAACAGTCCATTTGACGTGATGTGCGATGCTAGTGGGGTGGCTCTTGGTGTAGTATTGGGACAGAGAAAAAACAAAATCCTTCACCCCATTCACTATGCTAGTAAATCCCTAAATGAAGCTCAGAAGAATAACACAGTAATCGAGCAAGAACTCCTTGCAGTAGTCTTTGCTTTTGAGAAATTTTGCTCATATTTGCTAGGTACTGGAGTTATAATGCATACTGACCACTCAGCATTGAGATATTTGATGGCGAAGAAGGATGTGAAACCTAGGCTAATTCGTTGGGTATTACTTCTACAAGAATTTGAATTTGAAGGGATGGATAGAAAAGGAACTGAAAATCAAGTTGTTGATCACTTGTCTCGTCTAGAGGATGAAGCTATGAGAGAGTTAGAGGATAAGACTGACATTGATTATACTTTCCATGATGAGCATGTATTAGCTGCTTCACAAGACTTGATCCCATGGTTCGCAGATTTTGCGAACTATCTGGCTAGTGATATTGTTCCATCAGACCTTTCCTTTCATCAAAGAAAAAAGTTCATGTACGATGTGAAGAAATTCTTTTGGGATGAACCATACTTGTATTGGAGTTGCGCCGACGGTCTTATTCGGCGTTGTGTGCCAGAATGTTAGATGTTGAGTGTGTCGGAGGCAAGCCATTCCTCACCCATTGGTGGACATCACAGTGGTATCCAAACCGCTCATAAGATATAACAATGTGGTTACTATTGGCCAACTCTTCATCAAGATGCTCATGAGTTTGTTAAATCATCTAACAGATGCCAACGAGATGGCGGCATTTCAAGAAAGCAAGAGCTCTCTCTAAACCCCATTCTTGTGATTGAGTTATTTGATGTTTGGGGTATTAACTTTATGGGCCCTTTTGTGAGTTCTCATGGAATGAAGTACATCCTAGTAGCAGTAGATTATGTATCTAAATGGGTCTAAGCCATCACCTTCACAAACAATGAAGGGAAGAATGTCACTTCATTCTTGAAAAAGAATATATTCTCTCATTTTGGCACCCCCAAGGGCCATTATTAGTGATGAGGGCTCCCACTTCTACAATAGATTGTTCAAGGGGTTATTGGAGAAATATGGGGTTCGCCATAATGTGGCCACTCCTTACCACCCTCAAACTAGTGGGCAAGTAGAAGTGTCAAATCGGGAGATCAAACAAATATTGTCAAAAATAGTGAACGCTAGTAGAACGGATTGGTCAAGGAGGCTTGATGATGCTCTTTGGGCATACCAGACATCATATAAGACTCCCATAGGTATGTCTCCATACCAACCTGTATATGGGAAAGCTTGTCATCTTCCGGTTGAGTTAGAGCATAAATCCATGTGGGCTATGAAGAAGTTGAAAATGGATTGGAGCGAAGTTGCAGAACAACGGTTGAATGGGTTTTATGAACTTGATGAATTTTGCCTGAAAGCCTATGAAAGCTCAGCCTTATACAAAGAAAAGATGAAGAAGTACCATGACAACAAAATTGAAAAATAAGAGTTTATGGTCGGGGATTTGGTGCTTTTATTCAATTCCAGGTTGCGCTTCCTTCCGGGCAAGCTCAAGTCTAAATGGACTGGTCTTTACTTGGTTACCCAACTATTCCCTCATGGAACTGTTGAGTTGGAAACTAAGGAGGTTGTGTGTTCCAAGGTGAATGCACAGCGCAAAAAAATCTATTTCAGGCATGCTAAATCAGCGAATGAGGTGATTGAGGCATACCATCTTGATGAATTCTGAGTAATCAAGTGTCCTCAGTCGTGCCGCGACATATAATAAGGCGCTTGTTGGGAGGCAACCCAATACTTATAGTCTTTTTAGTAATGGTAGCATTTTTCTACTAATGGGTTTTTTAATTTGCAGGCACATCACCTGGAAATTCTGCAGAAAATTACTCTGCAGCAGTCACTGACGGATACAACGACGGACCATTGCGCCTGCGACGGACTGTCGTATGCCTCCGTCTTACCAGGTACGTCTTTTTGTTATTTTCAAACTAGGCCATACACGATAGAACCAACGACGGGTCGTCACAACTACGACGGACCATCTTCGGGGAATCCTCGCGTGATTCATAAGGCGTAGCCGACCCGGTTGGAGTTTATTATAAAATTTCACCATTTAAAATCCCAACCCCTTATTTCACCCCTATTCATTCATTATTCCTCCCATTACCCTCTTTTTTCAACTTCCACAATCTCTTCCTCTATCAACCGATCATTGCCCCCCCCCCCCACAATTCTCCAAAGCCCTAAAAGCGATAATAAACTAGTCGGAGTTGCTGCTATGGGTATCTTCCTAGTCACCGAGTATTTGTCCTTTTTGTTTTCCCCAATTCTAATGTATGAGTCTCCAATTTCTGCTCATTTATCTTGAATTTTTGTTTATTAATTAGTGTTAGCTTAGTTGTTCGGTGATATGTTCGTTTCTTTTATATAAGATTCTGTCTAACCTAGGTAAAAAATGTTCGAAATTGCCATGTTTACAACCCTAGACATAGGTGTTTTTGCATTACTAGTTTTCTAGGTAGTTGGGTTAGACAAATATAGGTCCAAAACACTTTAAGTTTGATTTGGGTTCATCGGGGATGAATGGGGTACACCCGTTCTTTCACTGATCTATAGAACGAGACCCCGATGACGGACCGTCGTAGGGTCCGTTCCAAAAGTCCTAACACCCCGCTGCCCATTTTTACTAAGTGTCCCCTAACAGACACATGTGACGGACTGTCGTCTTCACGATGGTCCGTCCTGCACAACCATTCTGGTTGTCAGAGACCCTGTTTCTAAGGGTCTCTAATTTTTTTCTAAGTGTCCCCCAACGGACAAATATGACGGACCGTCGTCTTCACGATGGTCCGTCCTGCACAACTGTTATGGTTGTCAGAGACCCTGTTTCTAAGGGTCTCTCATTTTTTTCAAGTGTCCTTCAACGGACACATGTAACTGACCGTCATACCCATGATGGTCCGTCCTGCCCAACCGTTCTGTTTGTTAGAGACCCTCTTTCTGAGGGTCTCTCACTTTTTCTAAGTGTCCTTCAACGGACACATGTGACGGACCGTCGTACCCGAGACGGTTCGTCCTGCATGACCGTTATGACAGTTAGAGACCTCTCTCCTAAGGGTCTCTCATTTTTTTCTAAGTGACCTCTCATGGACACCTACGACGGACCGTCTTACCTGTGACGGTCCATCCTGCACATACCGTCATACTAGTCAGAGACTCTCCTTGAGGGTTATCCATACATACATAGTCTATGTAAGACACGACGAACCCCATGACGGTCCGTCATAGACACGACGAGTCATCACCAGGCCCATCGTGTCTCACTGTTACTATAGAAATGTCATATTGTTTTAATTTTGTTGTGTGGTTTTGCTTGTCTTGTTTTCCACCTCTCGTAATAATATTGATCCTTTACAAGTACTATCTACTATGGCACCCAAGAAAGATTGAATCTATGCACGCGGGCGATCGAAGTCTTTCGCCCCGTGTGCCCACATGGTCATTGGCTCTGATGATGAGCGTGACCCCGAGTATATGCCCCCAGGAACTTCCACCCCTTCCCGTGCTGCACAACTCCTAGAGCCACACCCAAAAAGGTGGCGTCTGGCGTAGTCACTGCCTCCTAGTCTGATGAGGAGCGCACACTGACCGGCACACCCTCTGGGTCAGCTATTAATGAAGAAGGAGCGTCTGGCTCCTTAGGAGTATCCTGGTCGGAGGAAGACTCCGGCTCTGCTGAGCTTCCCATACCCGCCAACTTTTCAGTGTCGACCTCATGTGATGAGGCTGACAGTTCGGAATCCACATCAGATTCACCAGCTCAGGCCCCCACCCCAGCTACTGACCAGCCCAACCGGTGGTGTGTCGGCGGGCAATTTCAAGTCTACTCCGACGCCACGTTCCTCACTGACATAGGAGTTATGACTCGAACACTCACCTTGGAGCGGCGGGTCTTTACAGGGAGTCTCCCGACGATGCCTGAGATCCACAATCTCTTCACCAGGCATCGCCTAGAGTGGACAACACGTCCTTTGGGACGTTACAGTGAAGAAATGGTACAAGAGTTCTATGCATCCTACGTAGCGACTCTCCAATCACAGATAGATAGGCGGGCCGCCCCCTCTTAGCAGGACCCACTGTAGCAGGTTAGAGTACGGGGCGTGCAGGTTGACATTTCCCTTCCTGCCATCCGTCGGTTTCTATACGGCGAGGGTGTTGATGCTACTCGGACCCCTCTCACTGCCTAGTTTTACAACCGATTGTAGATTGTTAAAGATTGCCAGTTCCTGCGCGAGCCATCGCTGAGAGAGACCACCAAGAGGTGGATGGCCCTGCACCTGTCAGTTGATATAGAGGGTGCCGACTGGGTGACGGAGCCAAATGGGGCCATCAAGAAGGCCAAACTATCTTTCAAGGCAAAATTCTTTAGCTGATTCTCCGCCACTGCCTTTTCCCCACGGCCACTGACAATATTCTTGCATGGTATCGAGCAGTGTGAATGGCGGCGATGATTGCTGGGTTCGAGGTGGATTATGCGTGGCTTCTGCAGGCAGTCATGCACGAGAGGTCTTTCAAGGTCACTACTACTTACCCTTTCCCGTGGATGATCTTTTATCTCTGTAGGTCCGCAGGTGTGCCTATATGGCACGTAGATCAGCTCAAGACCCCGCAGGGCACTGTTGACGTCTGCCTAATCAGAGATGAGGCCAATGAGTTGGCTCCACACAGAGGGCCCCGTCAAGAGCTACCTCCACTTGCTGATGATATTGCTGATACAGTAGCCCAGGCCTGCACAGCTACACAGGCGGCGTCCACTGACACTACCCTGGTCGAGTCTATCCTGGGTAGTAGCACTGCCTCGAGCTCCTCTCGCACAGCCCCTATACCGGCGCTTGTCCCGCTTTCTAGGGTCAAAAAATAAAAGGCGAAAATGGCTACACTTCTGCATCATATCCAGCCGTGGATGCAGAAGTCTATTATTGAGTCAGAAGATCGCCTAGAGCGAAAAATGGTCCAGTATACAGAGCGGAAGATCGCTGAGGATCACCAGCGCTTGGACTCCTTTGAGTTGAGGATGCTAGCCCGGCCAGCCCCTCCAGTACACGTGTCGACTCTTCAGGCTGTGGTCGATAGCCTTCGCGTAGATATTGACACGATCTTAGAGGCTAGGGTGCCTGAGTCTTATCCCCCTTCTGTCGAACTTGCTGAAGAAACAGTGTTGGCGGCCCTATTTGCCACTTTAGAGATTCCACCACCTCCCCCTCGAAAGCATGCCAAGAGGCGTAGGGGTCGAGCAGAGGACGAGGCGCGATCACGGAAGAAGGAGCGCGGAGAGATGGAGGCTGCGAGGAGTGCCTCACTTGCTGAGGAGGAGGCGCACCAAATGAGAGCATCAGAGTTAGCGGCTGAGGCGTCTAGATCCCAAACTGTGGAGATAGCAGGAGGCACTACTGATGGTGTGGTTGTTGGTGAGGACACCACTGAGGGTGTCCAGATTGCAGAGGACGTGGGTTCGGGGGAACCGGACCCACCAGCTTACTAATCGACGGCGCTTTGCGCCACAGGTTTGCTTCATCTACCACTTTAGTATTTAAATTATTATGCATTGGGGACAATTGCATGTTTTTTTGTTGAGGGTGTGGTGAATGGAAAGTGAGTTTTAGGGTGAAGTCTGAGTAGCCCAATTCACTATCCTCTTTTGGGGTTTTCTTGCCTGTGTTCTTTTTCCCCAAAATACTAACATAGAGGTACACCATTGCATTACCCTAAGTCTAAAATTCAAACTAGGTGTCTGATAATCTGGTATAGTGATGAGTTGTCAAGTGAGTGTGAGGAAGATTTGAATAGTTCACTATTGGTACTGAGCTAGAACATGCCTGGTTAGTCCTTCTAAAACTAAGTGGTTATAGACAATTAGGAAAGGATCATAGGCCCTTAGTAAATATAGCCCATTTCTAGCCTAAATAAAAGAAACCAAATGAAATTTATCCTTCTTTGATCCAAATGATATGAACATAAATTAGAGCTTTCTTTTTCACCCCAACTGATCTATTCTGGAAACAATGTGTTGGCCCTGGTCCCACCTTGGACATGTGCACCTCAGCTTATCCAAAAGCATAAGTTGAGGGTGGCTAATGCAGTAAACAACCTTCGTTATGGCCTTGACCCAATTTTGGGTATTGTGTACCTTGACTCAAGTGCAAAGCCATGAGTTGAGGGTGGATATTATGAGGAATGCTTTTGAAAGTGGGGTTGAAAGAATAAAGAGAGAGAAAGAACAAAAGTAAAGTGACTTAAAAATAAGTTAAAAGAAAATGGAAAATATACAAGAAATACAACCTAGAAAAGAAGAGAGTCACTTACACAAATGAAGAATGAAGAGAAAATAGCATGGTGAAAGAATATGAGAAGCTGGGCGAGATGAAATGATAGAAAGTGGAAGGTTTAGCCGATATGTCAAGGAGGGCAAAAAGTCACTAAAGTATACCCAAATATACCCTCCCTGACTCTTAGCCTATGTTACTAGGTAAAAAAGTCCTATCGTGATCCTAAGGGTTGTATAGCGAACTTAAGGCAGTGAAAATAAGCGAATGCTTATGGAAATAGGTATGAATTAGTGTGACTTTGTTCTGAGAGCGAGTGTTGAGAAGTTATCCTTATAATCAAACTCAAAATCATTGTGAGAAAAATGAGGATTTTGTTTTAAAGTGAGGACACTAGTTGCAATGCCGAAATTGTTAGCACCTCGGTGAGAAATTGAATAGGATAGGTGTTAGTGCATGGTGAGTCTGTTTCATGTTCTGATCCCACATAATTCAAGCCTAATTGTGACAGCATGCATAGATTTGATGAGATGAATCGGGATTAATAGACAAATGATTGCAAAGGATGAAACATGGATACTATTGTACAAAGATTTTGTATTAAGTCATAGTGCATCGCTTGAGGACAAACAACCAACTTAAGTTGAGGGTGTTTATATACCGTGGTTTAAAGGTATTATTAATACATTTTCCTTAAGTTTAATGTGTCCAAAAGCCTTTTTGTGCTGATTTTTAAATAAGTTTCTCTTTGTTTTGAAGGAAATCTGTCCAAAGATGAATGCGAAGATTTTGAGAGAAGAAATGTTGCAGAAACCACCTACGGAGCTTATAATGGTCCGTCGTGCTTGTGACGGTCCGTAGGTGGCAGCGTAGTGCAGCTGCTGAAGGAAGATGGGGAAGTCTGACCAAGTGTGGGGTTACGAAGCTTGTGACGGTCCGTCGTGTCTATGACGGTCCGTCCTGCAGGTTCGTCATGAAGTTCAGAGAAGTAATCCCAGTACCCATATTCCAAGAGTTGAAGTGTTTTGGAACGAAGACCCTCGACGGACCGTTGTGCCTATGACGGTCCTTCATACTTGCCGTCGAGGGTAAAGAAGAGAGCAGCAGAACAAATTGCATAAGTATGGGACGACGGATTCCATGACGGTTCGTCGTGACCATGACGATCCGTCGCGAGGTTCGTCGACCCAGCCACGTTTTGGCAAATTTCCAGCAAATAGAGTTCTTGTTTAATTAGGTTTTTATTTTCAATAAATAGTTAGAAAAAACTCGTTGTTGAGGTTAGACTCTTAGATTGTTAGACACCGTATTAGTAAACATTGAATTGTTAGACTTTTAATTATCATTAGACTTTTTGTGAGATTATTAATTATTTTGAGATTCTTGCAAGTGATTATTGGTG
The DNA here is from genome assembly GCA_027704785.1 of Solanum chmielewskii. Lineage (NCBI taxonomy): Eukaryota > Viridiplantae > Streptophyta > Magnoliopsida > Solanales > Solanaceae > Solanum > Solanum chmielewskii. Next base: position 14,108,923 of record JAKWIX010000322.1, read on the forward strand.
ATTAATCAAGCAAACTTTTGGATTTTACTCTTTCTCATTGAAGTAAGTACATGAATTCTTATTTAATATATTTGAATATTGTGATTATGACTATGGGTAACTAAACTCCATAACTAGGGTTGTGGGAACCATAGGCAAATAATGAGATAAAACCTAACTAAAATAACAATTCTAGAATAGTGTCTTTAGTGTATTAATTATTCTTTCGCTTAGAAGTCTTTTTAACGGATGGCCAACGTTAGAACTCGCCTTAATGCTACTTGCCGGACCAAGGAGGTAGATAATAGGAAAAGACTTATTAACATAGATTTAGTGTATACTATCTAATAGGCTAGTATTGATTGGTATGAGGTAATAACATAGTCAAATATCGAATATGATGCTTAATATGAGGTAAAGATAAGGGTTAGGATAGCAACACACTTAGCCGGACCAAGGTGCGGGGTGAGATTTTCTAGATGCTGGACCAAGGATTTAGAAATACATAACTTATCACTTTACATGCAAGCTACTAGGAAAGAATTGTTATAGTTAGAATTATCAAGTTATGAACCTGTGGGGAACACGTAAACCCTAGTTACTTTGATTAATTGATTAAAATCCAACATTCAAAGCTGTTAAGTGTCTCTTTCAATTTCGTTAGTTATTTTCATTCATTTAGAAATAGAAACCCCCCTTTTATTGTTTTTACATTCCAACGATGTCATTGACCAAACAATATTAATAACAGGTTGAAGTTATGTCCAGACTATTTTCCTTGTGGGAAGGATCCCAACCTCACTAGTTGGGTTATTTACTTGACACGATCGCTTTACTTCTTATTTGAGAAGTAAGTTTGAGCGTATCAAGTACATTGGGCGATATGAGATTCTACACCATATGGGTGAGATGGCCTATGAGTTGGCATTTTCTGCTGAGCTAGCTGTTGTTCATCCAGTCTTTCATGTCTCTATATTAAAAAGTGCCTTGGGATCTCGCGTTGATTCTACCTATTGAAGGTTTGGGGGTTGATGAGGACTTAACCTATGAGGAGGTTCCTGTTGAGATTTTAGACTGGCAGGTAAAGAGGTTGAGAAACAATGAGGTTGCCACTATGAAGGTATTTTGGAGAAACCATCTTGTTGAGGGTGATACGTGGGAGGCCGAGGCCGATATGTGATCCGGCTATCCTTATCTTTTTATATCTTCAGGTTAGACATCCTACTCTTAAGTCTATGTTTCCTTATCTCCTCTATTCTTTTTTCTTATTAATTACTGTGTAAAGTACTTATATTATGATATGAGTGGCATTGTGCTAGATAATTACAAGTGTCATTACGAGATGAATGTTTCTAAGGGGGGATTATGTTATAGGCTGAAAATAACTATGTGAAGTAATGCGTAAACATACCTAGAATGCCTAGATTAAATCGGGTTCACACAGCTTGATGCACGTGGAACAATTCCTAAGAATCTATGAACCAGAAATCCAACCAACTTGGTGAGTTAGTTGAGCTAGGAAAAGTCGGGTCTAGCCATGTAGGCCACCCAAATATTAAGAGTCACTCAGATGAGTCTTAATCGGACTTGAAAGGGGTAATCTTAGGTTTGGAAGGTCTACGGGTAAAATGGTGTTTTCCAGGCGAAGGGTAGTATCGTAATTACAAAAAGGATTTAACTAATTAATGTATTTTAGAGGACGGTTCTGGGTGGGTCGAGCCGGATTCACCCATTCGCGAAAAGAGATTTACTCGGGTTCGATACTTGGTTGAAGCAATATTAAATCGAATTATTTGATATTTCATTATATGATTTAAGTAACGGTCGGTTAGTCATCTCAATTAAGCCTCAAAAAATTAGATTTTTAATTTAAATAACAAGGAGTCCTAGTTTGACGAAGTCTTCACCTAAAGCTCCTACTCTTATACTTATTCTCACATATCCCCACTCTCATTCTCACGTTATTAATCAGAAAAAGAATAGAAAATAATAGTTCATCACACTTGAAGAACTTCAACGCTAAAGCTCAGAAGAAAAATTAGTCTAAAACGAAAAGCAAAAGCAAAGTTCTCAACGGGATCGTGTTTGAGGTTTCATTGGTGAAGCTTTGGTTTGTGGGAGATCGCAGCATGTTGGAAAGGTTTGAAACAGGTGTTTAATGAAGAAAAGGTATGGGTTTTCTTCCTCTTGGTCCCTTTTTAAAGAGACCTCTAAAATTTAATCTATTTAAATCTGAAAACTAGGAATGTTTCCCCGTTCCATGTCCCTATCACTAACTCCCATTGATTGTTGTATGTTGGGTATGATTGTTGGTAAAAATTAGGGATGTAACGTGTTTTCGTGATGATTATGTTCATATACGTATGTTCAGATTTATGTGAGTTATAATTATGTCTTTCCGAAACAATGTGATAAGTGTGTGTGCGCATTCTGTATGTTTTGATTCTTGGCCACATATTGAAATGAGAAAAAGGCATGCTAAATTCTGGTATGTTATGTGCAAATATTTGTAAAATCGTGATGTTCATTTGAGGTGTGATATCGCTGAATTGAGTGAAAACTCTTGGCTAAATGTAACTACGAAAATGCACCTAATAATGTAAAAAATATTCCACGAAATTGTCCTAAAATCTAACATATAAAATGTTATGAAAATGGATTGAAAAACATGATCAAATTACCAGATTTATTGAAATTTGGTTTCGGCTATGCAACATGAAGAATTCGAGTTTCAAATATCATCTTAAAATATGTGAGGTCATCAGGGATTGAACCCGAGACCTCACCATAAGCAAGCTAATGAAACGTTAATAATAAATGTGAGGTTAGGGGGAATTGAACTCAAGTCTTAGACGATTAAGGGAAACTATTAGATTAATTAAAATAAATAAGATATATTACATTCAAACCAGTGTGTCCTTTGCCGAAATTAACACCGGTCCATGCGAGAATGAAAATAAATAAAATGAGATGTGTGGGTATCGAACCCACAACATCTCGGATAGATAAGGAAACTAGGAAAACAAATTAAAGTAAAATAAAATGAGGTTGTGGTGGATCGATCCCACATCCTGTTGATAAAAAACAGAAAAGTCAAAGAGAGAAAAGAAATAAAAAAAATGTAGAAATTGGGATTCGATCTCGGGTCACAAAGATGAATTTTAAATCAAAATTTAATATAAGATTAAGTGTTGCTCAAGGGTTTTGAAATTGGTTCCCTTGCCCAATTTCGTATTGATACATAAGTCTTATCTGAGCAACTATTTAATGAATGCAGCCTAGAGGAATCGAATTCGAGACCTTGGCATACTTACAAGATGCATAAGTCTTGTACCATATAATATTGGGTAAGTATAAGTCACTTAGACAAATTATGAACGAAGACTCATGGTTTGTACTATTGGTTCATAAATCCAGCTTATGCTTAAAAGTAATTGAACCTAAGATTTATATGAGGAAATGATGTGACCCCATGAGGGTTAAGTTAGAGTGCGAAACACACAAAATGGCCAAGTGCATTGGCATATGACGAAATGAACATTCACATAATGGGGTGAGTAATTATGAAGAGCTAATATGCTAAAGTTAATGAATGTGATGACAACATGATAAGAGGCTAATATGAAAGACGAGACCAAACTCAACTAAGCATAACAATTGTTACCAAAAACCGTACTCACCTATAAGTGTAAAACAAATATAAAGACTAGTATCTAAGAAACACTCAAATGAAAGTATTGAGATTAATGTACACTTAATACTAATGATGAGATGATAAATCACCTAATAAGTAATGATGCCCTCATGCTACAAACCAACTTCTATGATGTGTGTGATGAATATAATGGAACTTTATACTAAGAACCGATAGACTAGATATAAGTCGTGATTCCTTATTTCGGGTAGGCAGAGGTTCGTGTAAATCTCATGATATGAGAATGTCCGTTTAGGCGGTTATAGGTCTCCTTATATCTTCTAGTCTTTGAACCTATGTTGCCAGTGTATTGTTCTAGCAGGGTTCATTTCCCTATATACGCTAGAAAGTTTTGGTTTTACTTTGGCCAGTGATTCCACATCTTTTCGGTGTGGGGTATACACTGGATTTCATGAAGATCACATGATCTATGTCTGTTAAAGTTAATGTTCCGGAAAAAAATGAGGTCAGCCGCATATAACACACACAATGAAATAAATGATACCAGAGGTATTTGAATAGGATAATCAAGATGTCAAATAGTCTGAAGTAATTACACTAGATCATTCTTGGTCATTGTACAGTGAACCTTAAGAAAGTCTTAAACAACATCCTAAATATATAAATATAAAGTATGTATGAATGAATGAAGCAGAATTTGTGTTTGCTAAAGAAGGTTGGTTCCCTAGTTGAGGTCCCATATGTTGAGACCTCATTTGGGAAGTCCTAATGTTAAGTTTGTGATTCCATGTTTTCACAACATATGAATGAAAGATATGTGATATATGTATGTGCTAAATGAATTATGTAATGTGCTGTGTGCAATATGAAAATAATGATGATGTATGTTACACTCATAGCATCACTTTCCTAATCTTATTTGGCAAGTCCAACTGACTTGGCTTTCCATAACTCATATTGTTTCGAGAGAGATCTTCTTAATCATACATGTCCTGTGTGTGTACATGCATACACCCATACTTAGTACAAGTGTGTACTAATCCCATACAACCATTTACTTTTAGGTGCAGGTGCAGGTGGACGCTAGAGCTTACGAGACTACATTGAAGCTATCTGGACGTGGAGCATTCAGACATACTTGGTAAGACCTCATGCTTTCGAGGATGCATAAATCTTTTATTATAGCTTAGACGTATGCATGAGCTAGTGAAGGATGTTCCACTTGTGTTTGTTTCTTACTTATTTTTAGATGTTCTATTGGTGCCATTTTTGCAACTTTATATTAATGCTGTTATGAACTATTTCCTTCATATGAATATCTTATTATTATATGGTTGTTATGAACTGGTATGATATAATCAAATTCGTACTATGAAGTCTATGTATACTTCAAAGCGAAAAAAAGTTCTAAATTTTCCTCTAAAATTTTCCTCACACTTTGTATGTGTGACGTTATGGGGATTCACATTACATTGTACTAGTACATTTAAATTGAAATTATGAACTCTTAACTATTTAATATTAACTATGGTTTCATTATGTTGATGTTTATTGTATGGACTTGCATGTTTTGTTGAGATGTGCATGAGGACTAAATGGGCTATCATAACACTTTTAAAATTCAAGACGAGTCCTAGATCCTAACGTAGGTGACATGGGTTGTAAGCACTGTTTTAAGAACTATATGAATGAATTTAGGTCATTTTGGATGTTTAAGAACCAAAACGTCCAAGAACGTCCATGACTTTCAGAAACTAGTTCTAAGGGGTACTAGCATGACTTAGCTTATTTAACTAACAGTTTAAAATCCATGAAATTAGGTGGAAAGATGTATAACAAGTGTTAAGGATTATTCGTGGTGGAAACGTCCAGGTACGACTCCCCAAGGACCAACTAAAAGACATTGGGGAGGACCCTAGCATGTCGGAGGCAACATTGCCGAGGTAGTGTACAACCAGAAGAAACCATAAACAGCTCGTGTGTAGATAGACTAGGCATTGATGCCCACCGTTATCCAACACTTATCCATATGTGTGGAGCCTCGCTTGCACAACTCTCTAAGCACATCGACGAGTGTGCAGGACGGAGGGGGTAGTCGTCGACTCACAGACGGCCTGTCAGCGGGGTTCCGTCTATGAGGGTTAAGTTTTCGTGCATATTTTTAATGTGGGTTCTTTTAATTAATTAAGGGGTTTAGGGGTTATATAGGAATTAATGTACGATTAATTAACTTATTTTACCCCCCGTATAAAGACCCCAACCCTCATTAATCTAAACACAACTCACAAAAATAAACTCTCTTCCTTCTCTCTTCTTTCTCTCTCTATTTGGAAGCCACCATTGAAGACAAGATTGGGGGAGGATTAGAGGGCTGGAAAGAGACAAATTCACCATCAAATCTTCATAAAATTTTAATGCATGGAATCTAATTCACTTTTGCGACTCTTTCCTCGAAGGGTTCCTTCAAAATAGATTTCAAAAGTTGGGTTTTCAAGTGGGTTTCACTCAATATGAATTTGATGGAATGAACTGAGTTGTATATGATTTCTTTAGGATATAATATATATATATATATATATATAGATATATATATATATATATATAAACATTTAATTTAACTTAATTAAAGTAGTTTTTGATGATTTGACCTAAATTGAATAGCATGATCCTTCACCCTTACCCCTAGTTTGATCTTTATGTAAATTAGGTTGTGATTGATTCAATTGTCTTGATTATATGTTAAATAACTATAAGATGATGTTTTTACACTAAGAAGTATCAAATTGGAATAAATTATTGTCTTTCATTCTAATCTGGAAAAGTGATCTAGGTTATGGAAATTGGCCTAAGTCTTCACGTTTTAAGCATTGATTTTGCATTGAATTATGGTGTAGTTACTCTTCTAGTATTATTATCATGTTGATTTTTGAATTATGATGTGGAACATCTGAATTAGATTTAATTAAGGGTTTATGTTAAGGCATAAATGTTGAACCATGAAGGAGACTTGGTAATACTCAGAATCTTTTTCTTTACTTCCAATTGTGATTAATTGTGGTTAAGTCATGATGTTATATTGGAGTATGCCTTATATTAGGATGATAGGGTGGTATGATGTTAAATTGAAATGTCTTGATTATGTTGTGAAGTTTGTTTAGGTGTATGTGATATAATGATGGTGATGACTATAAATGTGCCTTGATATTCTATCAATGCTAATGTGTAAACTTCACTTATATGAATTGTGATGAAAGGACAATATTCATGCAATTCTTATTAATATATTGTTGATGATGATTATACAAGGGGTAGACCCTATGACCTAAACTAAGCTATGATATATAATTAAAGTCTTAAAGACATGTAAATAAAGGGACTTAGCCTAGCACCGAGTTAACTTGACAATGGGAGGTGATGACTTCCCAAAGATGAAGATTGGCCCTATTGTTCTATATGAGATGTTCACCTCCCAAAGAGCAATAATCATTCAATGGATTCCCATGAGAGGAGGCCCCAATTACCAGGTGGTATGAAGAGGGAATATAGTATATCCTTGTTCTTGAACTATATTGCCCCCATAGAAAGACTAGCTAGTGAATCCACCTAGAATGCTATGTTTATGTTTGGTTTTACTTTTACAATAGACCACCTTCCATCGGTTTAAGGTTTTACAACACCAGATTCCACACTTAGCTCTTGCGGTCTATGTCTTTTAAGGCAAGTGTTCGCTCAATTAAAATAAAGTAATGAAGTATAAACTAACTAAGGTGACTAGTGGGGTTTTAACTTAGCCTAGGTAGTGGTATGGGACTCTGCTTATGCCTTGCACTAGTTGACCTTGATAGAAACCTTAGGAAGTTTATACTAAGTATGTATATGATAATGATGTACATGGTGATAACATGTTTATTCTACAATATAAATGATATGATATGGTGATGATTATCCTGTTGAGCATGTCATTGGGTTGTAATATTAAAGTATGACTCATTTTTGATGACTTGAACAAGGCTGGGATATTCTCTATCATCCAAGTGGGTAGATCCTCACTTCTCGAGGGCGGTGCAAATAACTTGCCAACAAAGATCCTTTGATTTCCGAAGACTTTAAATTCATTCCACTTTCATTGTGTACGACTTGTATAAGCCTGTATGTGGCTTCTTTACTTTTGATGTAGGGATATGCCTAGATTTCATGATCGGTTAGATGGTATGAGATGAGACAATCTTTAAGACTATTTTCTATTTTAAATATATATCTGTGCAAAAAAAAGGCTATGTTCCTATACGAAGGGTCTACATAAATTGAATACATATATATATATATATAGAGAGAGAGAGAGAGGTATATGTAAACCTCCAAGTAGATATAATAAAAGTTTTAAATTTTCAACAAATTTCAACCTATAAATGTAGTGACATGTGGCTAAGGGGCTTGTCTAATCCTCAAAGAGGAAAATGATGCTGGTTACGTCTTGGGGGTTAACCGGATGTGACAACCTTGGTATCAAAGCATAAGTCTGTATATCATTTAGTTATGACTCTCTCTACCATGGATATGTAGGTTTATATTAATAATTGTTAAAAACGCAACACTTATGAATAGGAACCTATTAGATGCCTAGGAATCACTTGCTTTCTTGGAAATACTATATCGTGCCGTTAGAGTATACTTATGGTGTGATTTTGAATCTAATCCTACATTTTGTGCTTATAAGGCTTGAAGAGGAAATTTCCCATCCGGGAGCTCTTCCCCGTGGTGAGCAAGTTCCTCCACTTAAAGAAGATGCTAATGTTTACAAAGCTTTGTTCAATCCTCCAAGCTTGACGGATGAAGGTATATGGGCTTCCTCATTCAATTGGATCAATCCTCCATGTACAATCCCAAGCAATAACAGCCCAATCTAACAAAGATCTTGTACCCCGTCCTCATCAAAAAGTCACTACTATGGCTTACCGTCTAAGGGATTTTCACTCGGATAGATCCTCCTACTTTCTACGGGTCTAATGTTGATGAAGACCCCCAAGAATAAATCGATGAAGTCTCTAAAATACTTTTAGCTGTAGGGTTGACCACAAGTGAGAAGCCGAGTTGGCAACCTATTATCTCAAGGACGTGGCTCAAACATGATATGTGCGATGCAGTGATAATATGCCATTGAGGGGTGGTTCAGTTACTTGGGAGATCGTTAGGTAGGCTTTTTGAGATAGGATCTTTCCTAGGGAGATGAGGGAGGAAAAAGTGGTGGAGTTAAACAACCTTCCTCAAGGAATAAGGAGTGTTCACGAATACTCCTTGGAATTCATTATATTATCAAAATATTCTCCTTCTTTGGTTTCTGATCCTAGAGATCAAATGACCCATTTTGTGACGGGTTTATCAGAGGACTTACAAGAGGAGTGTCATTCGACCATGCTACATGACAACATGAATATTTCCCGTCTTATGGTGCATGCTAGATGGGTTGAGGAGGCAAGGGCTAAGAGAAAGAGTATAGATTCTAAGAGTGCAAGATCATTTTATGGAGGTTCTTTACTTAATAGGTTTGAAATACAAGAGAAGCCTATATTAAACAAGCGGTTTTATAATCAAGTTCCATCCATATTCCTAAGGCTTGTAACGACGAGGGAAATAAACTGAGAGCTCAAAAGGGAAGGAGTGGAAACTCACCAAATGACAAGCCTAAATATTCCATGTGGGAAAGGTCATCTTGGTGAGTGCTTGGTAGAAACGGGAAATTGTTTTTGTTGTGGCAAGAGTGGTCACAAGATGAGAGATTGTCCAAACTTAAAGAGTAAAGAGAGGGGTGGTAAAGCTCAAGCAAGTGGTTCTAGTGATACTCCCATGAAGAACCACTTCTATGCTCTACGCACTAGGGGTGAACAAGAGACTTCTACCGACGTGGTGGCTAGTATGTTGAAAGTCTTTAACATAGATTTATATGCTTTACTTGATTTGGATTCTATCTTGTCATTGGTTACCCCTCCTGTAGCTAAAAATTTTGATATTTTACCCGATATTTTTCATGAACCTTTTATAGTGTCTACTCCGATGGGTAAGTCAATTGTTGCAAAAAGGGCGTATACAAATTGTCCAATAATGTTGCCCAATAGAGTTTCTTATGTTTATATAGTAGAACTAGATATGATAGATTTTGATATTATATTTAGTATGGATTGGTTGCACACTTGCTTTGCTTCGATTGGTTGTAGGACAAGGGTGGTGAATTTAACGTTCCTAATGAACCCGCTGTAGAGTGGAAAGGGGAAAATTCTACTCCTGGAGGCCGTACTATCTCTTATCTAAAAGCATGCAAAAGTATCTCTAAAGGTTGTGTATATCATATTGTAAAAGAGTCTAAGATCTAGACTCCGAAATTCCTCCCATTGAGTCGGTCCCCGTAATGAGTGAATTTTCGAAGGTCTTGCCTAATGACCTTCCCGGTATTCCTCCCAAACGGGAATTTGATTTTGTTATCGATTTGCTATCAAAAATGAATCCCTTTTCTGTTCCTTCTTATCGGATAGCTCCGGCCAAATTGAAAGAGTTAAATGCTCCACTCAAAGATTTACTAGACAAAGGCTTCATTAGACCAAGTATATCTCCATGGGGTGCTCCGGTTTTATTTGCGAAGTAGAAGGATGGGCCCTTAAGAATGTGTATTGATTACCGCCAACTCAATAAAGTCACAATCAAGAACAAATAGCCTCTCCATCAGATTGACGACCTGTTTGATCAACTTCAAAGGGCAAGCTACTTTTCTAAGATTGACTTAATGTAGGGGTATCGCCAACTTACGGTGAGAGGTGAGGATATACCAAAGACGGTATTCAGGACTAGATATGTTCATTATGAGACTTGGTGTTTTTAAATTACCTAGTTTCATTTGTCATTATATTCATTGACAACATCTTGGTATATTAGAAGAATGAGGATGATCATATTGGTCATTTGAGGGTGGTATTTCAAACCCATAAAGAACATCAGTTGTTTGCCAAATATAGAAAGTAAGATTTTTGGTTGAAGTTGGTGACATTTCTTGGTCATATCATCTCTATAGAAGTAGTTGAGGTTGATCCAAGGAAAACGGAGGCAGTGAAAAATTAGCCTAGACCTTTAACTCCAAAAAATATATGGATTTTCTTGAGCTTAGCGGGTTATTATAAGAGGTTGTGGATGGTTTTGCATCCACTGCATCTCCCTTGACTACTTTGACCCAAAAGTGTAAGAAATTTGTGTGGTCGGAGTCATGTGAGAGAAGTTTTCAAATGTTAAAAGATAGGCTTACTTCTGCTCCGGAGTTGACCTTACCGGAGGGTACAAAGGGTTTTGTTGTGTATTGTGACGCATCCCATGTGGGTCTAGGGTGTTTGCTTATGCAACAAGGGAAAGTGAGTCTACGCTTATAGGCAACTTAAGGTACATGAGCAAAAATATCCGACTGATGACCTTTATTTAGAGGTCGTGGTGTTTGCTTTGAAAATCTAGAGGCATCACTTGTATGGAATTCATGTTGATGTTTTCAACGACGATAAGAGTCTCCAATATGGGTTTACCTAAAAGGAATTGAATCTCCGACAAAGAAGGTGGTTAGAATTGTTGAAAGATTATGACATTAGTGTCTGCTATTACCCAGGCAAGGCTAATGTTGTTGTGGATGCCCTAAGTCGTATGATTATGGATATTGTATCCCACATTGATGAATCCAAGAAATACCTAGTGTGGGATGTACATAGGTTGTCTAGGTTGGGGGTGAGATTAGAAGATTCTTCAAATGGTGGAGTCATTGTCCCTCATAACTCCGAGTAATCTCTTGTGTTTGAGGTGAAGTCCAAACAACACCTTGGTTTAGTTTTAATGGAGTTGAAAGAATCGGTTCTCGGTAAATTGAATGAATCATTCTCCTTGGGGAGGATGGTGTGCTAAGATACCAAGGGAGATCGTGTGTTCCCAATGTAAATGGCTTGAGGGATCGAATTCTAAAAGAAGCACATGGGTCCCGCTACTCAATTCATCTAGGTTTGTAAAAATTGTACCATTACCTAATTGAGATATATTTTGTTGGAAGGTCTAAAAAGGGACACAGCGGAGTTTGTTGCTAAGTGTCTGAATTGCCAACAAATAAAGGTTGAACACCAAAAGTCTGGTGGATTACTACAAGAGATCAAAATTTTTACTTGGAAGTGGGAAGACATCAATATGAACTTGGTAGTAGGTTTACCTCGGACTGAAAAGTCATATGATTCCATATGGGTGGTTGTGGATAGGTTGACAAAGTCAGGTCGCCTTATTCCCGTCAAATCTACTGATTCTTCGGAAGATTACGCTAGGATCTTCATAAATGAGATTTTGTGTCACCACGGTATTCCGTTTTCCATCATATTGGATGTCAGTGCACAATTGATACGCTCAAACTTACTTCTCAAATAAGAAGTAAAGCGGTCGTATCAAGTAAAGAACCCAACTAATGAGGTTGGGATCGTTCCCACGAGGAAAATAGTTCAGACTTAACTTTATTCTATTATTACTATTACTTAGTCAATTATTTCCCTAGAAAACAAAAGACAATAAAGGGGGGGTTTTATTTCTAAATTATTGAAAATAATTGACTAGATTAAATAAAACAACTAACATATTCAAATCTTGGAACTTAATCAAATAATAAAAGTAACTAGGTCTTAAGTGTTCCCACAGGTTTCTTACTTAATAATTCTAACTATAACAATTCTTTCCTAGTGTCTTGCATGGAAAGTGATATGTTATATATCTCTATATCCTTGGTCCAGCACCTGGAAAATTTCACTCCGCATCTTGGTCTGTATACATGTGTTTCTATACAAACCCTTGCTTTTACCTCATATTTAGCATTGTATTTGATATTTGACTAAGTTATTACCTCGTACCAATTGACACTAGCCTATTAGATAGTCTACACTAAATCTATGTTGATAATTATTTTCCTATTATCTACCTCCTTGGTCCGGAAAGTAGCATTAAGGCGAGTTCTAACGTTGTCCATCCGTTAAAAAGACTTCTAAACGAAAGAATTATCAATACATGCAAGACACTATTCTAGAATTGTTATTTTACTTAGATTTTACCTCATTATTCACCCATGGTTTCCACAACCCTAGTTATGGAGTTTAATTACCCATGGTAATAATCACAATATTGAAATATTTTATATAAGAATTCATGCACTTAATTTAATGAGAAAGAATAAAATCCATTCTGTTGATTAATCACCAAGAGCACCAACAATCAATTCCTGAAAAAGCGTAACAATTGCTGAAATTAATCCTCAATTCTTGAACAAGAGAACTAAATATTATCCAAAAGTCTAACTATCAAAAAGTCTCCTATTATAAAGTCTACTGTCAAAATGTCTAACCCCAAAAATGAGGTCTTTCAAACTATTTATAATAAAAACAAAAACCTAATAAAAGAAGGATTCTAATTATTGAAAATCTGTAAAAACGCGTCTGGGTCAAAGGACCTTGTAATGGACCGTCGTAGTCATGACGGGCCGTCATAGCCTCTGTCATCCCATACTTCACAAATTCTTCATCTAATGTCATCATTAGCCTCAATGGACAAGTATGACGGATCGTTTCAATCATGACGGTCCATCGAGGATCTTCGTTCCATAATACTTTAACTTCTTGGAATTTGGGTACTGAGACTACTCTCTGACCATCACGATGAACCAATGGGACGGACCGTCGTGGCTATGACGATCTGTCATGGACTTTCGTAATCCCACACTAGGTCAGACTTCCCCATCTCTCTTTAGCAGCTTCACTATGATGCCCCCTAAAGATCGTCACAAGCTCAACGGACCGTCATAAGCTCTGTAGGTGGTCTCTTCTGCATTTCTCTCTCAAAAACTTTGGCGTTCATCTTTGGATTGATTTTTATTTCAAATATGGAGAAACTTACACAAAAATCAATACAAAATGGTTTTTGACACACACTAAACTTAAGGAAAAAGCAATAAAAATATCGTGAGATAACGGTACATCAACAATTCACATCTAGGTTTTGGAGTTCATTCCAAAAATGGTTGGGTACTAAGGTGAAGTTGTGTACTGCTTTTCATCCCCAAACATATGGCCAAGCGGAATGCAATATTCAAACCCTCGAGGATATGCTTAGAGCTTGCATTATTGATTTTAAAGGGAATTGGAATAAAAAATTTCCTTTGGTGGAGTTTGCCTATAATAATAGTATTCATTCATCCATTTCCATTGCTCCCTATGAATCCTTGTATTGTAGGAGGTGTAGGTCTCCTATTGGATTGTTTGACATGGGAGACACTTCGCTTCTTGGTCCCTGTTTGTTTATAAGACCCTAGATAAGGTTCATAACATAAGGAACTGGTTGCAAACAGCCTATAGTTGGAAAAAGTATTATGTCGATCATAGCTAAAGGAATTTGGAGTTTGAAAAAGGTGATAAGGTGTATTTAAGAATTTCACCAATTAAAGGGGTTTTTAAGTTTGGCAGGAAATGGAAGTCGAGTTCTCGTTATGTGGGCCCCTATGAAATTTTTCAAAGGGTTGGTAAGTTGCCTATGAATTTAAACACCCTAGTTAGTTCGCTTCGGTTCATCCGGTCTTCCATGTTTCTGTGTTGAAGAAGTGTATCGGTCATCCAAAGTAAATTCTTCCTATTGAGGGTCTTGGTGTCAAGGATAACCTCTATTATGAAGATATTCCCGATCAAATTCTTGATAGGCAACTCAAGATGTTAAGGAATAAATAGGTGGTTTGCGTAAAGTTGTTATGGAAGAATCACCTAGTTAAGGGTGAAACATGGGAGGTCGAGGACGACATGAAGTCCCATTACCCTCATCTTTTTGATTATTAAGGTTAGTCATTTTTTTTAATAATATAAATATGAATAGAAATTGAAGTTTCATGATTTTTGGTGAAGTCTTGCAAATATGTGCATTTTGGATTGTAGTACAGTTAAGTAGTACCTTTGAAACATGAAATTTGGCCTTTTTTGTTTGTCTGTGTTGTTTTGTGAATTTTGACATGTGAAGTCTTATTGAAAAGTAATGTGAACTATTAATAAGTTTAACTTTGTGTTGAATGACTAATGTAATGTTGCTGAGCTCATGTATGTTGTGAGAAGGAAATACCTCATGATGAAGTGTTTTGAACCTTATTTGTGATAATTTGAGTTTTGAAATTGCCTTTTTGAAATGATATGATTTCTGTTTATATGATATTTCTGATTGGTTGGGCTGTTAGTCGTGTATCTATTCCTTCATTCAAAAAAAATTTAGTGTCATTTGAGGATCAATGTTCCTAAGGGGGGGTAATGTAAGACTTTGAAATCCAAGACGAGTCTTAGAGACTGAAATAGGTTACAAGGGGTCTAAGAACTATTTTAAGACCTATTTTAATTGATATATGTTATTTAGGAAGTTTAAGAACCAAAACATCCAAGATGACGTTCGGAAACTAGATCTAAGGGGTACTAGCATGACTTAGCCTATTTGACTAGCTTTTAGGAGTTGGAAATAAATGAAATTAGGTGGAAGGGTGCATAATAAGTGTTAAAGGTGATTCTTGGTTAAAACATCCGGGTAAGACTTTTGAAGGACTAACCAAGGCCCTTGAGGAGGATTCTAGCACGTAAAAGGCAACATTGACTAGGCAGTGTGCAACCAAGAGAAACCATCAATGCCTCGTGTGTAGATCGACGGGAAGTCGATGCCCACCGTCATCCCACACTTATACATATTTATTGATCCCTTTCCTGCACAAGTCTCTGACAACATTGACGAGTGTGCAGGACGGGGAGGGGGGAGGGGTAGTCGTCGACCTACAGATGGCCCGTCGGTGGGGTTTTGTGTCTGAGGTTTAAGTTTTCCTTCATGTTATTAATGTGGGTTAATTTAATAAATTAATATATTTTTGTGTTATTTTGGGATCTAAAGAAGATTAATTAACTAATTTAACCCCCCCCCCAAAAGAAAAAAAGACCACAACCCTCATTAATCTAAACACAACGCATCAAAATAAACTCTCTTCCTTCTCTCTTCTTTCTCTCTCTATTTGGAAGCCACCATTGAAGACAAGCTAGGGGGAAGTTTTTAGGTCTTGAATGGGACAAATTCACCATCAAATATTCATCAAATGTAAATGTATGAGATCTAATTCACCTTTGAGCCTCTTTCTCAAAGGGTTCCTTCAAAATGGATTTCAAATGTTAGGTTTTCAAGTGGGTTTCGCTCAATTACGAATTTGATATTATGAACTTAGTTTTTTGTGGTTTCTTTAGGATATAATTGATAGATTAACATTAAATTTAACTTGATTATAGTAATTTGGGATGATGTGACCCAAATTAAAGAACATGATCCTTAACCTTTAACCTTGGGATGATCTTGATGTAAATTGGGTTGTGACTGATTCAATTTTATTGATTATGGGTTAAATCACTATTAGACGATGTTTCTACACCAATAATTAACAAATTGTATTTAATTTTTTTCTTTCATTATAATCTTGAGAAGTGATCTAGGTTATGAAAATTGCCTAAGTAATCTGGTTTTAAACATTGATTTGGTATTAAATTATGGTGTAATGACTCTTCTAGTATTATTATCATGTTGATTTTTGAATTATGATGTGGAACATCTAAATTGGATTGAATTGAGGGTTTAAGGTAAGGCATAAATGATAAATCGTCTTGAAAATGTTGTCAGGTTGATTAAGGTGTATGTGATATAAGGGTGGTGATGACTATATTAATTGTGATGAAAGGACTATACTCATGCAATTCTGATTGAGCTATTGATGATAATGATTATATAAGGGGTATACTCTATGACCTAAACTAAGTTATGATTGATAATTAAAGGCTTAATGACATTTCAATAAAGGGACTTAGCTTAGCAGCGAGTGAACATGACAATAAGAGGTGATTACTTCCCATAAAGGAAGATTCTCCCTATAGTTCTACGTGAGATGTTGACTTCCCAAAGAGGAATACTCATCCAATAGATTTCCATGAGAGGTAACCCCAATTACCAAGTGATATCAAGAGGGAATATAAGAGTTCTACATGAGATGTTGACTTCCAGAAGAAGAATACTCATCCAATAGATTCTAATAAAACGATACCCCAATTACCAAGAGCTATCAAGAGGGAATATACTATATCCTAGTTTTTAAATTAATGTGCCCCATAGGACGACTAGCTAGTGGATCAACCTAGAAAGCTATGTTTATGTGTGGTTTTATTTTTGCCAGTAGACCACCTTCCATCGGTGTAAGGTTGTACAACAATGGATTCCACACTTAGCTCTTGTTGTCTATGTCGGTTAAGACAAGTGCTCCCTAAACTAATATAAAGTAATGAAGTACAAACTAACTAAGTTGACTTGAGAGTTTTAACTTAGCCTAGGTAGGGGTATGGGATTCTACTTATGCCTTGCACTAGTTGAACTTCATGGAATCTTTAGGAAGTTTACATTATGTATGTATATGATAATGATGTATATGATGATAACACGTTGATGCTATAATATAAATGATATTACGTGGTTATGATTATCCTCTTGAATATGTAATTGGGTTGAACTATTAAAGTATGATGTTTGTGTCCTCAAAGGTTATGTTATATCAAGTTGGACATTGGTCATGCTTTCTTGTTGAGACTACTTCGTTGAGTAAGGTTATGGGGATTTCCTTGGTCATTGCACTAGTTCACTCAATGAGGATTCATGAGTAGTTGTCTTTCTTAATATGATATGATTAACTCTTAATCATGTTTGTGATGTAATTCCTTGATCATAGAGTTGTATTAGACTATGGGCTCAAGTATGTCGATATGCATATTACTTGGTTGAATTAGTAAGAATGTGTTGTTGTTTTGTATGGCTTGCTTGATTGTGCATAATACTTTTTAAAAGGGTAAATGAGCGTAGTTTAAACTAAATGTCCCTTTTTAGCATGTTTTTCTGTTATATGTGCATATGGTCTTCTCAGTACAGGTGGCGTACTAACCCCATTTTCTTCCTCTTTCCCAAAAATTTTAGGTTTCGGTCGTTGAAGGCTCATTCGAAAAGATTTGACAAGGATCTGATATTCTCTATCATCCAACTGGGTAGTTCTTCATTTTCCGAGGGCGATGCCAATATCTTGATTATGAAGTTGCTTTGTTTTTTTAAGATTTTTATGTTCATTCCACTTTCAATTGATTATGAATTGTATAAGACAATATGTGGCTTATTTACATTGACGAAGGGCTATGCCTAAATAACTATGATCTTTAGATAGTATGAGATGAAACATCCCTTAAGATTATCTTTTATATTATTTATATATTTAAGTGCAATAAAAGTAGAAGTCTATGTAACCATCCTATACGAAGGGTCTATTTATAATCGATAAATATATTATGTGTATGTAGAGGTCTATGTAAATATCCATGTACAAGTAGTAAAGGTTTTAAATTTTATGCTAAATTCGACTTATGAATGTGGTGATGTAAACTAAGAGGATAGTCTTAATCCTCAAAGAGGGCGACGATGACAGTTACGTCTAGGAGGTAAACTCGGGTGTGACAGATGAACTAGTATAGAATTGTGATGTAATGATTCCTTTAGCCTTGTTATCATGTTTTTCATTGAATTATGATGATGTTATACCCTAATGGGTTTTAATTAAGGGTTGATGGTAAGACTTTGATGATGGATTATTAAGGAGACTTGGTAAGTTTTGTGATACTATCCTTTACTTCAAATTGTGGTTGATTGTGATTAAGTGGTGATATTTTCTTGGAGTATGCCTTGTATAGGATTGATAGAGTTTTATGATGTTTAATTGAAATGTCTTGATTATGGTTTGTGAGGTTTAGGCTAAGATGTAAATGTTATAAGGATGGTGAATGATTTACAAATGTGCCTTATCATAATATGAAAATGTTAATATGCTAAACACACTTATACGAATTGTATTGAAAGGATTATACTCTTGCAATACTTATTGAGTTATGGTGATTAATATATAAGGGTTAGACCCTATGACCTACAGTAATCTATGATGATTAACAAAGACATTAAAGACATTTCAAAAGGATTTAGCTTATCACCGAGTGAAATTGACAATGGGAGGTGATGGTTAACCGTAGACGAACATTCACCCAATAGTTCCACCTGTGGTGTTGACTATCCAACGAAGGATACTCATCCAGTGGATTCCCATGAGAGGTGGCCCCAGTTGCCAAGTGGTATGCAAGGGGATTATACCTATCTCTTAGTTATTGAACTATGTTGCCCCTACAAGAACACTACCTAGTGGATCCACCTAAAAAGTTACGTTTATGTTTTGTTTTATTTTGGCCAGTAGACAACCTTCTGTCGGTGTAAGGTTTCACAACACCGAATTCCACACTTAGATCTTATCGTCTATGTCGGTTAACGCAAGTGTGGCCTAAACTAAAATGAAGTACTGAAGTACAAACCAACTAGGGTGACTTGAGATGTTGACATAACTTAGGTAGGGTATGGGACTGTACCTATGCCTTGCACTAGTTTTCCTTGAAGGGAACTATAGGAGATTGTTATATGTATGTATATGCTTATAATGGTACATGATATATATATGATGAACTTGCACATTGTTAATAGCATATGTTGATTGATGTCACTTATGAATATGTTTTGGTCTATATTATGAATGTATGATGCCGTGTACTCTTAAATGTCATGTTATGTGAAGTGGGATGTTAGTCATGATTATTTTTGAGTTATTTGATTGAGTAAGGTTATGGGGCTTTGCTTGGTCATTTCACTTGTTGACTTGATAGGAGTTCATGGGTAATTGTATTGCTTTGGTTATGATGAAATGCATTCTTATTCATTATTGTGGTTAGTTACGACTTGATGATAAAGTTACTTGACTATGTATCAAATTCATGATATGCATCTTGAATTGACTAGTTTTGATGTTGTTGGTCTTGTGATGTACATGCCTATGACTTAATGAATATGCCTAAGTGATTTGGTAGTCTTGTTGAATATGCATAATGGTTTTCAAAGCAAAATGCATAATTGATGAAATGTCCATTTTAGCATATTTTCATGATATAAGTGCATATGGTCTCATATGTCAAAACCGAGGAGCACCCCCTAGAAGTAACCTGGCGGAATTCACCTCTCAGAGGTTTTATACGAGCTCATAGTTATCTTTCATCGCATCAACATAGTAAATTTAGCAGAAAATTTAATACTTTTCATAGCGCATCATATGCTAGAAACATCACTTCGTATATATATAAAATATAAATCATATTACATATTTAGACCCTAAGTCTCTTTTCCATCTCTGACTTAATATCATTAGAATACATTAGGGACACGACCCTTAAAACATAATCATAGGTACAATATTTAAGACATTACAGTAAACCATATCATAGAGAATCCTTGGACTCAAGGATTCCTTCCCTTGAGCTTGGAAATCACATATAAATCTCCCCAATCATATAGACATCCCTTTAATTATCCATAACCTACACTTTGTGTAAAAAGCAGAGAAGAATGGGATTAGTACAATAATGTACTAAGTATGGTAACCATGCAAAAACATGTAATTAAAAGGGATATTTTCTTTAAATCATACTTCATGCCTTTATGAGTAAATCTTTATAAAACCTTTAAAGAATAGAATTTATATCATTCACATACTTCCTATAAGCATATTCAAATGTTAAGCATTTAATAATATCACTTATCAAACTTATTACATATTTGAGTCACTTTATAGTGAGCTAAATTTCTTTAACATTGAACCATTTTCCTTTTTATTCATTAACTTCCCAAGTAACCCTCAAGTGATACTTGGTGCAGTGCATCACCTTAGGACCACAAGAAAAACCATACATACTACTTACACAAGCCAACACACATCATCATAGCAATATAGTACAACATAGACAGTTAAGCCAAGACCTTCATCATATAGTCAACAAGATCAACATCATGCATACAGACTCATATAATTCACATCTTCATAACAAGTACACGAATATTACAATGTCATGCATAAGAAACACATACATAGTGACATGCATTGGCACACCTTCCTAGAACTTCCTAAGGAGAAACTTGTGCAATGTCTAGATGGGTTCATTACTTCCACCTATGTTAAGTAACCTCCCCTAAGTCATTCTATTTAGGGTTCTATTGATTTACTTAAATTTTCCATTTTACTTTAGGAAAACTATAGCCTTAATCGACATAGACCATGTGATGCTAAACATCGAATCCGTTTTCATAGAACACCATATCGAAAGGAGGTGGTCTATTGGCAAAAGTAGAACAAAATGAGGCATAGCTTACTCAAAGGATCACTAGCTATTATCCTATGGTGGAAATATAGTTATGGAACTTGGAGGTACATGTGAAAATCCTCTTTATTACAAGATGAGGCATTTTAGTTATTCACTTATGAAACCCTATTTATGCCCATTGAGGCATTTTGGTTATCCACCTCATGAGATTTATGGTTACCTACCTTCCTACCATAGTAAGGTACATACACTCGTATTCAAGTTCACTTGGTGCTAAGCTAAGTTCCCTTCATTAAAAATGTTTATTATATTTTTACTTTAAGCAAAAGTTTAGGAGAGTCATCCCCTCATAGCTTAACTCGTAGGTCATTGATGAAAGGCTATCAACCTAAATCATGTAAAGAATACCTTCACATTAACATAGTATTTCTAAAGCATCATCTAGTTTAGGGTACACATGAACACACCATTCAAGGCCCCTCTCTTTACTAGGTCTTCACACATGTGTTAGTGTATACATATATGTAAGAAAACCGTTCACATAACACGTTAAGATACACATGTTCATATATACATATTCATACATATAGAAACAAAAACTAAAATTTTCCTATCAAGGTTCACATGTGCAATGCATAGGCAAAGTCCCATACCCTTGACCATACTAGTACACCTATCAAGACATCCTATCTAAGGAAACACATATCATGCTTTCATGAACATCATCTTTACATGCATAGTAGTAGACACGAGTGAATATGAGAACTACATTTGATTTCCACACTATGACATATACTACTTGTAACATGCATGTAAAGTGAGTGTGAGTGTACATTGGTCAACATGATCACATAATGGCTATCAAAAACATATTTACGCATCCACCCTCTTAGAACCGCAATATACCTTCAAGCATAAACCACTCAACACACATAATAGCATAGGAGACAAGCCAACTTCATATTACACTTAAGACTCCTAACTTGTGCTATTCATGCATTCACATAGGGGTACTTAGGTAGGGGCTTAGTAATAATTTTTACTCATCAATGGAAGCACCTATAATTTATCCTTACATGGATATACACATGCTCATACAATAGCCATACACCCTAGATCATAACTAAAATATGAAAGTAGGCATAATCTTCACATAGTATCATCAGAAGCACATGTTCATATTTTCATCAATTTACCTTCATGGACATGGTCAACACATATATAGATTTACAATAAAGTAAACACCGCCACCATAAGTAGAGCATTCCACACAATGTCATACAAGGCTTCAACAACAATACTATAAAGAAATAGAGAAGTAGAAGATTAGAGGAATTCTTACCAATCCTTTAGCCTTTGGTCATCATTGACCATTACTACTCTTTTATCAATAAATCAAGTATATGGAAGTATCTTAAGGTACCATAATCATATATGAATTTAAGTATAAGCCACTACAAGGTCACGTTACAACTAGTACAATACATTTACATACTAGAATGTAAAGGGACATCGATCATCAACCAACATCACATTCATGGATTATAGATCATATTTCATCAATAATATCAATACAAGGCAGTAGCTAATCATACACTTAGTCATATCGAAATTATGCTTAAAACACTTCAAGATTTTAGCTATTATCGTAGCCACTAAACTATCAATTAAATGTAGAGTAAAGAGAATTGGCCATCTTATTATTTTCCCAAAGTATTAATCATCAATCATATTTTACCAATAAAGTACATAACAGGAAGTAGCTAACGAGATAGCAAATCAAGTCTTATTCATATCTTATTCAGCTTAGAATATAGATCACATCACCTACATAATATTATCAATTCATAGACTAAGAGAATCTACATCAATTCATGTAACACTTTCTTTAATTTGATCGTTAAGAATTTAAAACCACATTTCATCCATAATATAACCTAAAACAGTATCTATAAGCAACTCAACGTAATCAAAGTCTTACAGCTATCGACTTAAAGCCAACCTTATAGTATACATAGATCGTAGGCTAGTTTTGTTCAAATCTTCATACATCGATTCACATGGGTAATTAATCAATTATTCACCCTCAATATACATACTAAATGTATAGATAATCATATTAACATAATTGATTCACAAATCGACATGCATAAGATCAAGATAATAAAGCCATACATAGGCTAAAATCGAGTTTGTGAAAGAGAATGAGTTCATCATACAATAGGATTGAAAATAACGTCCAAATCAGTATATAATCATCAATATATTCATATTATGTTTTTCAAATCAATTTAAAAAAGAATCCATGGCTAATATGAAGAAGTAGAACTTGATCATATTTTTCTCTTTGAAAACATTGAGATTAACTCTCTAGATGAAAGTATAACTAGAGATGAAGGATCATCATACCTTTATCTACATTAAAATCTCTGAAAGTTGATGATTGTTCCATGGAAATCCAACCTTCAAGCAGTTCATAAGCTTCACCGAAAATAAAAGTGCTAGAGAGAATATTTTGGAGGGAAAACTCTAATTTGGTGAATTGTATTGGGAGTGGGGTTGATCACGTTTTTACTGCCTTATATACACCCAAAAGTATCTAAATAATCCTATTACAATCATATTTGGATGTGGGGTAAATTTCCATTCACCCCATTGATGAAAGAGACTCAGACAGTAACTTACAGGCCACTATCGACGGAGCCATCTATTGGCCGTTCGTTAGTCGACGCGTCATGCATTGGCTTTCGTCATTTTGTCCTCATCAAATTTTTCGCTTTATACCTTCCCAATATAAGTACCAAACGATGAGACCTCACCTACGGGCCGTTGTTTTACCAACCGGGTGTTGTTTGGTCCATTGATTGACACTACAAAGGCAATGTCTCGACCAGCCTTGGGTCCATCTTGTTGGGCCTTTTGGGGGGAACTTTATAAGTCATAACCTAAGATTCACCCAAATAATAAACCTTCAACTCTTCCAAACAGGCTAGGCCCCATTAAGACACACATTGAGCGTCTTAAGGGCTATCTTTCGAATGCATTGGGCGTTCTTGGTCGTTTGACCTCCAAACTTCTCGAAACTTCATATACAATATTTAAACATCATTATAACTCATTTTAAGACTTAATAATCTCGTTACACAAGGTATATAAACACACATGCACACATGAGGCACATAGGCGACTAGTCGTCGAACGTTTTGGTCATCCCTTGACGTGCGACTTCCAAATAACTTCAAACTTTACACACTGCCTCTAAACCATATTATAAGTCATTTTAGGACCTTATAACCTTAAGACAAACATGTTAGACTCTATAACCCTATATCATTTTGGGATCTTACAATATCCCCCACTTGGGAACATTCGTCCTCGAATGACACCTAGGGCTCTTTAATCACAACAAAGACTTCAATGCATCATAGAGCAATTCATAACACTTATATCAACATCAAAAAAATTTAGCACCAATGCATACAAGAAAGCTAAATCATTACGCACTCACTCTTTAATGCATTAAACACAAATGCTCTATCATGTTCATAGGAGGAACATCCTTCTCCTAATCATAACATGGTCATGAAACTTCAATTCATTTAGAGCTCATTTTTGCAATAATTCTTTAAGTCACAAATATGAATATTTCAACAACAATCAAGAAGCAATTAGGCACTCTTACTTCAATGAACATAAACTTGAGTTAATTTAATCAACAAAAATCTTCATTAGTTAGACCTAGTGCTAAAAAGGTCATACGCAACAATACCATGTTTAGTAGTGTCCATTGATGAATGTCCTTCTTCTCAACACACTTACATGTATCATGAGTTCACACCTATCCACGGTACAAGGTCAATCCCTTTTAAAAAATGAGAAATTCATAACTTGTAAAAAAGACATGCTCATGATTCCTTCCTAGTGAAGTCTAAATGGAAAGTCACACTAAAAACATCACAACAAATAGAAAGTAATTTCACATAATACAACTTTCTAACATAGTACTCACCTTCACAATAAGCATATTTTGAGAAGAATAAAAAAAATCATAGGCACACATATGAGAACTTAGCTAAACATGCTTTCACTTTTCACGAATTATCCTATAATTATGCATTCCAAATCATAAAAGTCACATGGTTTTTTAAGAGACCCCATACATTTCATTTTAAGGAGACTAACTTTCATTATAAGGCTAAACATTTCACCTCACAAGTGACTTCTATCATGTCTCACCTCATGAAGTCCAATGCACAACTAGCATATCAAGATGTAATTTAACATTAGAAAACATGAATTTTATCAAAAAAATTATTTCATGTACTTTGGAATCTCCACAATATCTTCAAGGTAATATCAATCAATACATACCAAACATATAAGGTCATGCATTTCATAATTTATGCAAAACTTTTATTCTTGAACAAGCTTACTAAAAATTCATTAGTTTCAAGCTCAAGTAAGGATAGAAGGAAAAGGTAGAATATATATACAACCTTAGTACTCCTTCACCATACCCCACATAGGATAAACCCAATTAAGAGCAACTTGACGCCATCTTAAGAGAATCTTAACTAAACAACCTTCTTTTTTATCACTTAAAAGTGATTACAACTTGTAGAATGATTTACATTAAGTTAACATAGGAGCACCAAGGTATTGTAAACTCCATCTCCTAGGAAATTTATCCCCAATTATCAAGTGAGGTAAATCTCATTCAACCATATAAGGTTTTCATACAATACAAAAGACACCAAGGTCATACATCATTAGGGGAGACAATATAGGAGACTTAGTCATAAGGACTCTTTCTTTTCTTTCAACATTACTGTAAGGTAGCTTTTAGGTCAATCAAACCCACATCATCACCCTATATAGATAAGAGTACTACCCTCAATTCTACGGAAACACCAATTCCACAACATAAAGGGACTCACAACATAATAAGAAGTTAGAAACAAATCTACGACTTATCATGCCAAAAGACTCTCTTTCTTCATTCCAAATACAAAATCTCCTTCTTAGATTTATTATCATGTTCATATACATCAATTCTATACACATTTTGACAATATCTAATCAAAGAAAATTAGTTGATTTTCCAAAAATGTTACAGTTAACTGCCTATCATTACAGTAAACATGCTTCAAAATTCCAAAAGTGCAACATTTAGGCAATTGATATGAAAATCATGATTTTATGATGTACGAAACATTACCATGACAAGCATACTATCATGACACCTAGGATCAAGACTATACAAAGGACTCCAATCCATACTAGGCAACTTATCAAGGACCACATGTATACAAAAAAGAAAATGTGGCTACCATAGGCAGTAAACATGATCTTAGGATGGCATGCTTCCATAGGCAGTCACTAAGTATTTCAAGTTCAATTCAGATCATAAGGCTACCATCATACAAAACCATATAGGAACACATTGTTCCATAAGAACTCATTTTGTCCTTAATAACTCCTAACATACATTAACTATATCATGACATACATTTTTCAACATAACATGCTATTTCACATGAACTTCATATATAACCATAATTGGCATCACATCATCAAAACATACAAAACTTCACCTTCACACATACTCAGTCAAACCATAAAACAAAGATAAGCATTTAAACTTAGCTTTCCACCCTCAAGCATAAAAAACAATCTCTTCCAAGCAATCATATCTAAAATACCACCGGCCAAGAAAACATACGAGAGAGATCTTATAGTGTTAATTTCTATGGCAGAACGATGAAGAAGGGAAACTTTATTGTCTTATAGCCTCTCGTACCATTTGATGTGTCGCGACTCACTAACAATGATACAAGACTCAACTAAACAATGGCAATATGAGACTTCTTGAACCCTAAACCATTTTTAAAAACCTCATGCTCTAATACTACGTTTGTCACGACCGGGTAGCACACGCCAGAAGTAACATTGCGTACTTGACCTCTCGAATGTCTTATACGAGCCAATAGTTACCATTCATTGCATCGACATAGTAAATATAGTGGAAAATTAAAAACTTCTTATAGCACATCAAGAAACATCACTTCAAATATTTATAAAATATAAATCATATTACATATATAGACCCTAAGTCTCTTTGACATCTTAGACTCAACAACGTTAGAACATATTAGGGACACAACCCTTAAAACATAAACGTAAGAACAATATTTAAGATTTTACAGTAAACTATATCATAGGAAATCCTTGGACTTAAGGATTCCTTTCCTTGAGCTTGGAAGTCACATATGAAGCTCCTCAATCAAGTAGACATCCCTTTAAGCATCCATAACCTACACTTTGTATAAAAAGTATACAAGAATGGGATTAGTACAAGAATGCACTAAGTATGGCAACCATGCAAAAACATGCATTTAAAAGAAACTTTTTCTTGAAATCATACTTCATGCCTTTTTAAATAACTCTTTATAAAACCTTTAGAAAATAGCATTAATATCATTCACATACTTCATATAAGCATATTCAAAGGACAAACATTACATAATATCACTTATCAAATTCATTACATATTTGAGTCACTTTACAATGAGCTCAATTCGTTTAATAGTGAACTATTTTCCTTTTTATACATTAACTTCCCAAGTAACCCGCTAGTGATACTTGGTGAAATGCATTACCTTAGGTTCACAAGGAAACCATAAATTCTACTTACACAAGCCAACACATATCATCATAGAAGCATAGTACAACATAGACATAGTTAAGTGAAGACCTTCATCATATAGTCAACAAGATCAACATCATGCATAAAGAATCATATCATTCACATTTTCATAACAACTAGACAAATACTACAATGTCATGCATAAGGTACACATGCATAGTGACATACATTGGAACACCTTCCTAGAACTTCCTAACGATATACTTGTGCAATGTCTAGATTGGTTCATTACTTCCACCTATCCTAAGTAACCTCCCTTAAGTCATTCTATTTAGGGTCCTAATCATTTACTTCCATTGTCCATTTTACCTTATGGAAAATATAGAGTTAACTGACATAGACCATGTGATGCTAAACATGGAATCTTGTGTCATAGATCCCCACATCGAAAGGAGGTGGTCTACAGGCCAAAGTAGAAACAAATGTGACATAGCTTTCTACGAGGATCCACTAGCTAGTGTTCTATGGTGGCAACATAGTTATGGAACTTGGAGGTACATGTGAAAACCCTCTTTATGCCAAGATTAGGCATTGTAGTTATTCACTTATGGAAACCCTATTTATGCCCATTGAGACATTGTTTTTATCCACCTCATGATATTTATGGTGACCTACATTCCGACGATATGAAGGGACACACACTCATATTCAAGTTCACTCAGTGCTAAGTTAAGTTCCCTTCATTCAAAACCTTTATATATTTTTACTTTATAAAACATAGGTTTAGGAGAGTCATCCCCTCATATGTCTAACTCATAGGTCATAGCTGAAAGTTCATCAACCTAAATCATGTAAAGAATCCTTTCACATGAACATAGCATGTGTAAAGCATCATCTAGTTTAGGGTACACATGGACACACCATTCAAGTCCCCTCTCTTTACTAGGTCTTCATACATATGTGTGCGTATACATATATGTGAGAAAACCGTTTACATAACACATTAATACACAGATGCTCATGCATAATATTCATACATATAGAAACCAATACTAGAACTAACATATCAAGGTACACATGTGCAATGCATAGGCAAAGTCCCATACACTTGCCCATACTAGTACACCTATGAAGTCATCCTAGCTATGGAAACACATATCATACTTTCATAAACATCATCTTAACATGCATAGTAGTAGTCACTAGTGAATATGAGAACTACCTTTCATTTAGACACCATTACCTATACTACTAGTAACATGCATGTAAAGTGAGTTTTTGTGTACATTGGTCAACATGATCACACAATCTCTACGAACAACATATTGACGAAGACACCATCTTAGGACAAAAATATACCTCAAGAATAAACCAAACAACACACATAATAGTATAGGAGAAAAGCAAACATCGTATTAAACATAAGACTCCTAACTTGTGCTATTCTTGAATTCACATAGGGGTACATAGGTAAGGGATTATAAATAATTTTAACTCATAAATGGAATCACCTATACTTTACCCTAACATGTATATACACATCTCATACAATACCCATACACGCTAGATCACAACTAGAATAGCAAAGCAGGCATAATCTTCGCATAGTATCATCATAAGCACATGTTCATATATTAATCATTTACCTTCATGGTAATGGTCAACACATATATATATTCACAATAAATAAAACACCTCCACCATAAGTGGACCATACCACAAAATGACATACAAGGCTTCATCAAAATTACTATAAAGAAATAGAGAAGTAGAAGAGTAGAGGAATTCTTACCAATCCTTTAGCCTTTGGTCATCATTGACCATTAATAATATTTTATCAATGAATCAAGTATAGTGTAGTAGATTAAGGTACCATAACCATACATGAAGTTAAGCATAAGCCACTATAAGGTCACATTACAATTAGTACAATACATTAACATACTAAAATGTAGAAGGACATAGATAATCAACCAACTTCACTTGCATGGATTATTGATCATATTAAATAAAAATATAAATCCAAGGCAGTACCTAATCATACACTTAGTCATATCGAAATCATACTTAAAACACTTCATGATTAAGCTACTTTTGTAACCAGTTAACTATCAACTCAATGTAGAGTAGAGAGAATAGGCCAACTTATTAAATTTTCTAATGTATTAATCATCAATCATATATTACCAATAAATTACAAACTAGTAAGTAGATAACTTATAGGAAATAAAGTCTTATTCATACCTTATTCATGTTAGAATATCAATCACATCACCTATATAGCATTATCAATTCATAGACAAAGAAAATGTAGATCAATTCATGTAAGCATTTCTTTCATTTGATAATCAAGTATTTACACCCACAATTCATCCATAATATAATGTAAAATAGTATATAAAAGAAACTCAACATAATCAAAGTCTTAAACCAATAGACTTAAAGCCAACCTTACAATGAATACATAGATCATAGGCTAGTTTTGTTCAAATCTTCATACATGGATTCACATGGGTAATTAATCAATGATTAACCCTATCTCATTTTCGGGTCTTACATCATACTTAGTACAAGTGGTGTACTGACCCCATTTTTTTCCTTTTCCCCAACACTTAGGTTCCCGTTGTTGAAGGGCCTTCGAAGACGACATTGAAGAAGACTTGAATTTCTTGATCATCCAAGAAGGATAGGTCCTCACTTTCCGAGGGTGATGCCACTATCAAGCCATGGTGTTGTTTTTAGTATTAAGACTCTAATGTTTCTTTCTTTTTCATTTGGATTAAACGATGTATGAACTATATGTGGTCTCTTCTTTGATTGATTTATGAGCTAGGCCCAATTTGATATACTCCTATTAGATGTTTATGAGATGAGACAACTTTTTTTGAGACTATAATATATTTTACATACTTATGTGCAATAAAAATAGAAGACTAAGTAATCTTCTGATACGAAGGGTCTATTTATACGTGATGTATTTATACTATGTGTATGTAGAGATCTATGTTAACCTCCAAGTTTATGAAATAAAACTTTTTAAATTTTCTGCTAAATTTGACCTATGAATGTAATGTAAGCTAAGAGGCTAGTCTTAGTCCTCTAAGAGGACGACGATACCAGATACGTCTATGGGGTATTCCCAAATTTAACAAAATCACAGTTCGTAAACAGATCTCTAGCCATTCATCAAATTGCAGATAGTGTTCAGCGACATGATTTTATTCGCCAAAAGTCTCCATGCAAAATTAACTTATGATGTAGACAATGGGCAACCAAGGATTTCCTTCTGCGAATCGCAAAACACCCTTTACAAGTGCATGTTTTTTACAAAAGTTATAGAATAAATCAGAAACCGATTTGAAATTTAAATTGAGATTGAATATGCAGGTGTAATGCTGAATGTTTCGGCAAGCTGAATCTTGCTCACCGACAAATTCATGCCCTAGTTATAGTTAACTTACCTAAGATCAGTGTTGATACTCAAAAAATACAAATTTAAAACATGCACATCTCACAATAGAGTTGGATCTACAACAATCACTACTTGTAGGATATCTCAAAGAGGTTTGCACACTTAAATAGGATGAAAGCAACTCACATGAGTACTAACAATATAAATAGAGGAGGTGATAGAGGGCTAATATTTTCTGCAGATCTACCAAAAATTGTTATGCTAGGCAGTAAATTAACCTACATCAAAGCACTAGTTAATCAGGCAATATACTTACTATGTAATAAAAGTTCTAGAAATAGTAAGTAGGTGCATATTTCGTGAATCAAGAGTGAGATAAATGAAGAAGGTTGAATGTTAAAGTTTGACAATATATAAAACTCATCCTGATCTCACCCATATGGTTACAAAAATCATTGTTGCTCAGCTACTCAAAGTTCAACCAAGTGAGTATTAATTTCGCCGAGTTTTATAGAACTTCTAATTTTTTGATGGTTCCAACAGCTATCTTCATCGGGGTCGACGATCGGGTCGGTGATGTGCCCTTATGGTTATGTCCTCCACTTCATGCCATTCACACACAAGCCTACAATGTCCAAACACCTTTATTTCAAAAGTAACAAATGAAAACCAATTAGTGGTTTTGGGTTGCCTCCCACATAATGTCTTAGTTAGTGTATTAGCACAACATAAGGTAATGATTATACTCCACTGGTGGGGGTTGTCCCCGTGTTACTAGTAAGACTTTATTGTGAACCCTGATGGACCTAAATCAGCACTTGTGTCATTTGGGATTCAAATGTCTGAATGAATGAATCATAAGCAGTTGTCATCTGTTTAATCATCAACATGAGCTCCACTAGTATCCTATGATGATCCTTGAATTTTAAGAGCAAAAGCGTCAACCTTTCTTTGACTTTCCCCTCCTCTCTATTCTACGTTTTCATTCGTTCAAGTGGAGGAACGTAGCACTGCACTTTAATATCCTCAATTTTAGTTTTTATCTCATCTAATTGAGTAAGCAGCATCAATTAATGGAATTCTCTCCTTTTCGTTGCATGATCCTACCAATCAAACTATTTAGCAATTTTGTTGTCATTTCATGGGAGCTCTCTGTATTAGGTTATCTAGTATAATTTGTTCTGTCAATACACTATTTACTAAATTGAGACTTTGGTAGAAATATTTTAGAATAACTGCATTAGGGATTCGATGGGTGTGACATTTCCCCAAAAGTTATTTGAACCTTAGCCATGCTATAATGTAGTTGTTTGCCAACTAATTATTTAAATGCTGGGATATTATCTCGGACTCTCATCACTTCTAGAAGAGAGTGTTTTATTTTATTTCATGTATTATTTGACTTTATTATCTGAGAACAACACTTCCACGGAAAAAAAACTAAACTAAACTAAAAGTAAAATTAGTACACCACACTAACAAGAACGAAAAATCTTTTTAACTACTTATGCAACCCCACTCCTTTGGAATGGCGCCATTTTGATGCTTATCATAACCAACCACACTAACCTACAACTTAAGTGTCTACAATAGTTGATAGTTTAATATCCAACCAAGGATTGGGGTTGTGTCCCAATTGAGCGGTTTTGAGAAGATTTAGTCAATTCAAACTTTATTCTAGTTAGTCGTAGCTAAAGAGATTAACGAATAAAAACATTGTAAATTAAGGGGTGACACAAAAGTGTAAAAATTCAATAGGTGTTTTTTTAAAAGCACAACGAGAATGGTAAAAATGCAAAGGAAATCAAATATGGGGAGAAGTTGACCGCAATATAAGTTTAGATAAATAATTAGGTACGTGCTAACAATAGGAAATTTTAAAGATAATAGTGACTAGGCTAAACTTTAGATGGAAATAAATTCTGTCTCGAGAAACTTACCCCATTTCAAATGTTTTCCTTTTGTACACCAATTTGGCGATGATGAAAATAACAAAATACACTTAAAATGATGATAAAATAAAATGGGTATAAGAAATTAAACCTTGATTTATGAAAAGTAAGAAGAATGGAGAAGACCCACTTCAAACTTACGGAAGACAAAATCTTTCTTTCTTCAAATCTCGCAAAAACACTCTCCAAACTTGAGAGAAAATACAAGAAAAATAGTATTCGAAACTAAAAATTGATAATTTTCAGATCCATAAAAAATAATAACTAAGTTTAATATTTATATCTTTCTTATTATGTGATGTGGCATACTATTTGGTGAGATTAGTCGTGATCGCCGAATGACTTGGTGACTCGCCCTTCTTTTATTTAATCGATGTTTTTTGCTTGCCTTCGACATCTTCATATTCTTGACCATAGGGTGGTATAGAATTGCTTTGCAAAACTATTAGGTTAAGCGTTGACTGCTCCTTTCATCGCCTTTTTTATCCTCTTCCATCAAAGCTTCGGATGCTGGAACAAAGGGAAGAGTACGTCCCTTCGGCGACTCACCAATTGTACTTGGCGATGCTCAGGCATCAATTTTTTTGCTTTTTTTAGCCTTCTTGTTCCCCTTTGCACGTAAGTATCCATGCTTCCACTAAAACTTCAAATACCTTAAACTTAAGTTTTTTCATCATATATTAAGACAAAATAAGAATTTGAGGACACTATTTCTAATAAAATAAAGCCCTAAATGAGTAAAATTTGAGGACTCATCAGCAAGTCCGTAGATTAGGAATTGTTCAAGTTTGTCTTCCTTGAAAGGTTCCTTACCCTAGAGTTGAGGGAACAAAAGATGCAAGAGGTCCTAAATATTAGTCAAAGGGGTTTAGTGTAAAACTATATTCCCTTAAATTCACCCAATCGTCAAAAAATTTTCCAACCATTGAGGCAGACTCTAGGGACAAGATGAACAACCTTGTTATGGGGTTATCTGACTTGATAGTAAATGAATGTCTCTCGTTAGTTCTCATTCCATGTGTGAATATTTCATGTCTTATGATTCGTGCCAAACAAATTAAATAACAAAATCTCAAGAAAAAGAATATGGAAGTGAAGAGAGGAAGGACCGATGATGGGAATTCTTCTAAGGGTAAATTTGAGGGTAAAGGTAGGCCAAGGTTCAAGAAGAGGTTCTCCAACCAAGGTTCCTCTAGTTATCCAAGGATTAAAAACGATAGGGTTCCTAACCCAAGTCTCAAGAAAGTAATATTTTTGTTTCTTATGTTGATATGTCTAATTGTAAAAAAAAGCTGTAAAAAGCATAAGGATAAGTGTCTAGTTGGCACTAATGGTTTCTATATGTATTGGAAGAGTGTCCATGTATTGTGAGATTATCCCATGCTAAAGGTTCAAGGATGATAGGGCAAGCAAGTCCCTCCTAGTGATTAAAATTCTGATGCTCCCAAGAAAAACCACTTTATACTCCTAAATCTGAAGGTAACCAAGAGAGCTCCCGGAATGTTGTGACTATTAAGTCACAGGTGTTTTATATTGATGTTTATGCGTTGTTGACCCCGGTACCACTTTGTCATTTTTACACATTTTGTGGCAACGAAGTTTGAAATACTCCGCGATGTGTTTGAAGAAGCTCTTTTAGTCTCTACCCCGGTCGGTGACTTGATAGTGGAAAAAAGAGTGTATACGATTGTCCTATTTGTTTGTCCAATAAAATTACCTTTGTGGTCTTAGCGGACTTAGACATGTAAGATTTTGATGTGATATTGGGTATGGAATGGTTGCATGCATGTTATGCCTCTATCAATTGTAGGATTCGGGTATAAAGTTCCTATTTCATAATGAGTCTATTTTAGAGTGGGATGGGTGAAATTATATCCCTAGAGGTCTATTTTTTTCTTGTCTCAAAGGTAGGAAAATTATCTACAATGGGTTTATTTACCATATTGTTAGGGCTAAAAATATTGTGTCCAAAACCCCTTCATTAGAGTTGATCCCCGTGGTGAGTAACTTTCCAGAAGTCTTTCCTGATGACTTTCCTTGAACTTCTCCCAAACAAAAAACAGATTTTTGTATTGATTTATTGCCGGACACGCAGCCTATCCCATTACTACTTATAGAATATCTCCATACGATTTGAAATATTTAAAGGATAAACTGAAAGATTTGTTAGACAAAGGCTTCATTCAATCGAGTATCTCTCTATGGGGTGCTCCGGTATTGTTTATTCGAAAGAAGGATTGGTCTATTAGAATGTATATCGACTATCCTAAATTAAACAAATTGAATTTAAAGAATAAGTATCCCCTTAAAAGAATGATAACTTGTTTGATCAAATCTAATGGGCTAAGTACTTCTCAGAAATAGATCATCATTCGGGTTACCATCAACTATGGGTAAGAGGGGTTGACATTGCTAAGACGGCCTTTAGGACCCCTTATGGCCACAATGAATTTGTGTGATGTATTTTGGCCTAAATAATGCCTCAGATCCATTTAAGGACATTATCAATAGGGTTTTCAATCAATATCTGGACATGTTTTTCTCTGTGTTTATCAATGATATTTTTATCTATTGAAGGAGTGAGAGTGACCATATGAACCATATGGGGATTGTATTGCAAGTCCTTAATGACCACCAATTGTATGAGAAGTTTAGTAAGTGTAAGGTTTGGCTAAGGTCTGTAGCCTTCCTTTGTCATATTGTGTCCAACAAGGGTATTGAGTTAGGACTTAAAGATATGGATGCAGTCAAGGTTGGCCTAGACTTCTAACTCCTACCGATGTTAGAATATTTTTGGGTTTGGCGGTTACTATAGGAGGTTTGCAGAAGGTTTTTCTCCATTTTTTCTCCATTGATGACTTTAACTTCAAACAAATCTAAGTTTCTGTACTCAGAGTCTTGTAAGAAAAGCTTCTATAATTTGAAATATGAACTCACTTCCACTCCATGGTTGACCTTACCTTAGAATATCGATGGGTTTGTCGTATATTTTGTCGCCTCTAGAGTGGGTTTGGGATGTGTGCTCACGCAACATGGTAAGCTGATTGTCTATGCATCAAAACGACTTAAGTTTTATGAGAATAATTATTTGAACCATTATCTTCAATTGGCGGTGGTGGTATTAGCTTTGAAAATACGGAGATATTATCTATATGGGTTATAGGTTGATGTGTTCACCTTTCACATGTGTCTCAAAGATCAGTTTACCGAAAAATACATGAATCTCCATTAAAAAAGGTAGTTATAAATTTTAATGAAATATTTAATGAATGTCTTTTACCACCCCTCAAAGGTTAATGTAGTTTCATATGCACTAAGTCGACTATCCATGGGAAATGTTGCCCATGTACACGGTAAGAAGAAGGAGTTTGTTCGTGATGTACATAGGTTGGCCTAGTTTGATGTTCAACTTGTGGATGGCACCAAGGGTGGTGGAATAGTACACAGTGGTTCCGAATCATCCTTCGTAATAGACGTTAAGTCCAAACAAGATCTTGATCCCATTTAGTTGAATTGAAAGAATTGTCACTCAACAAGTCCGTTGAGGCTTTCTCCCAAGGAAGAGGTGGGTTTCTTAGGTACCAAGGTTGATTATGTGTGCCAGATGTTGATGGATTGGGTGAGAAAATTCAAGAAGAAACTCATTATTTGCTATATTCTATTCATCTAAGAGCGACCAAGATGTACCGTGATCTAAAGGAAGTCTATTGGTAGAATGGCATGAAGAAGGATATAGCTAGTTTTGTAGCCAAGTCTCAAATTGTCAACATCGAGGACGAACACCTAAGGTCGGGAATCTTGTCTCAAAATATAGATATTCCCACTTGGAAGTGAGAGGATATGAACATGGAGTGTATAGTGGGTTTGTCTCGTACTAAGAGGCGACATGATTATATTTGGGTCATCATTGATAGAATGACAAAATCAACCCAATTTATTCCTACCAAAGTTTAATTTTAGGTGGAAGACTATGTCAAATTGTACATCAAGGAGATAGTGAAGATTCTTGGGGTTACTCTATCGATTATTTTTAATCGGGGTACTTAATTTTCTTCACACTTTTTGAAGGGGCTTGGCACCACTATTAAGCTTAGTACAGACTTTCACCCTCAAACGGAAGGTCAAGAAGAATGTACCATCAAAACATTAGAAGACTTGTTGAGAGAATTTGTTATAGACTTCAAGGGTAATTAGGATTACCTTCATCAATTTAATGTGTTTGCCTACAACAATAGTCACCACTCAAACATTGACATAGATCCTTTTGAAGCATAATATGGTAGGAGGTGTAGATCTCTGATTTGTTAGTTTAAAGTAGGTGAAATTTCCCTAAATTGTCCCGAACTAATTTATGAGACCATTGAAAATGTTTGACTTATTTGAGAGACGTTTTAGACGTCCAAAAGTCGGAAAAGTCTTCTGTCGATATTAAAAGAAGGGATCTAGAATTTAAAGTTCATGATTGGGTCTACTTGAAAATCTCACCCACGATGGCTTGATGAGGTTTGGAATTTCTTTGATAAAAGAGGTCAGACTTCTAGTAGCAATCTCATTATCTAATAAATATGTGTCCCCGTAGGTTTATTAGCTACTTGATCAATGATAGAAATTCAAGGTTCTACCTTCGATAAGTATAATAATCCTTTTTGGTGTGGGAGACACCAGTATATGATGTTATATATCATATGGGCTCAATGTGAGTTAAAGCTAATTCCCACAAATAATAATGAACTAAGGTCAGTTCAAGAAGTATCACATAAGAGTTAAAAGGCTTAAAACATTAAGTTAGATTGCATTGACCATGATTTATGACTTATGTTTTATATATCTTTCGTATCATGTTTAGCTTGGTCAATGGCATATCTTGAAATGGAAGTCCCTTTATGCATGTTTTAAATATTTTTTGTGTGGATTTATACGTGGTAAATTATTTTGTACTAACGCATACTCTTTCCTACAATTTTCTAAAATGTAGTGTCCAAATTTAGGGTATTCATCGTAAGTAGTTGGTGATATGATTGATTTTGAGCTTTCGTGAGTCCTCATGCTTCGAGGACGAACTTTACAATTTTCATTTTCTCTCATGTATTTCTATATTGGACAAGATGTATGCTCTAGGCCCTATTTTATTCTATTGTATTATATTTCTATGATGAGATAAGAGTTTAGACTTCAACTTTTAATTTTATAAAACGTTTTGGACTTAGGTTGTTGTTTAACTTTTATTTCTCTACTTCTTATGTTATGAGGACTAAGTGGCTTGTATTGACTCCTTAGTGTTTATATACACTATATTACATCTTGGGGGTACCCTTGGGTAATTACAAACTTGGTAATCAAAGCATAAGGCTTTGAATGGTCCTAGGATGTCCCATATGCCGCGTCTAAAAGAGTTTATTCATATGTGTAAAGCGTGCCACATTTATTAATAGGAGGCTACAAATGTTTGGCTAACTCAACTTCTTTCATTACTCTTATGTCGTGTTATAGAGGTTAACTCTATAATTTCTCTCCCAATCCTAATCTTATATTCTTCAGGATATGCCTATCCAACGATCTTATGCTAGAAGGAATGTGAGGGAGAATGAGGATGTAATATTCTAGAAAATCACATGTCTAATGAAGAGCCAGATAGGTATTTAAGAATGCATATTGGGGGTACATAGACGTCCCAATGCCCAATATTGAAGAATCTTGGGCACAGTACAGAAAATTGGTTAAGGGAGTTAGCCAATTTCTATAAATGTCCAAGTAGGCATAATATAATCCAAGATTGTTGTCCAAGAAATGTACCTACAATGAAGACCCTAAGGTGAAAACAAGTCCTCAAAAAAATATATTAAGTACTAGGCGTCCAAGTGTCAAGCCTAGTACCATACCACATAACCATTTAAAATGATCTTGTAAATTAAGCAGTGCCCGAGGACATAGTGAAGGTCCTTGGCACAATAAGTAAATATTACGAATAGTATATCAAGAATAGTTAGTTAGGAAAGTTGAAAGCACATGGGCAAAGAATGTTGAAGAAACGGCTAAGAGGGGACCACCCTAACCGAATTTTGTTAGGGTAGTTAGGGGGCAGGCGAGCACATGAGTTCACCCATGTGAGGCCGAGATGTATAAATAATTATAGACTCTAACCTACTTTCCTAACTAACTAACTGACCTAGGAATAACAAAAATAAATTACCTAGTACACCCGACAACCTAAGACTTAATTGGGTGACACTAACCTAGTAAGTAGTTAAAGAGACAACCTAGTACCTAACTTAGGATGATCCAAAAGGTTAGTTAAGGCTATAATGACTTAAGGGTACCTTATTAATTACCGTAGGTCACTTAATTAATTAAATTAGCAATTTAATTAATTAAATTAATGGGTTCAAACCGAAATTCATACACTAACCTTGTGTAACTCAAGAAACATCCTAGTTCTTAACCTAGGATGGTCCAAAAGGGTTAGTTATAGTTCTAATGACTTAGGCGTACTTTATTAATTACCCTAGGTTTCTTACTTAATTAAATTAGACTTTTAATTAATAAATTTAAAGGGTCAAAACGTAATCCTTAGGATAAAGTTCACATTTGACTAAGTGTTGTATTCTCCTAGTTCTAGTCAATCTAGGAGGGGCTTTTTAGTAATTAATTTATTTATTTATTTAATAAACTTATTAAGCCTCAGTTGAATGATTCAATATCATTTATTAACCATAAAACTCAGGATCAAACACTCAGAGAACACAACGCTAAAATGAACGAAAGAAGGAGGCAGAAAGTTCATAGACGTTCGAGACGATTTCCAAGTTTCTCAAAGTTTTCGTTTAAGGTGGTCTTCGTAGATTAAGTTCTGCATAAGGTATGGCTTTTTCTCCTGAAATTCTTTCTCCAAGAGTACTTTCCATCATCTGGAATCTATGAAATCGAGAAACTAGGGTTGTTTCCCAAGGTTATCGCAAACTTCCCTTTCCCTTTTATCCTTGTTATGATTTCTATGTTTTATTGATTAGTATTTATCATGTTTTTGGTATGTGGTGCTGGCTGATCTTAATTTGTAGTGTTGTTGAATCATGAATGCCGAATGAACTTATGAAATTATAATCATACGATGTTAAGTGTTCCTTACGTGAATTAAAGGAATAATGTTATGTTACACTATGTCCGAAAATGTTAAAGTGTTGATGTGATACGTCCTTATGGTTACTCTTATTGTTATTTATGAATATGTTATGTTCATTAAAGTATTAATATGATGCTGTCCAAAGTGGCTAGTAACGTTATACCAAGGTTATAATCTATGGTTGGCTTAAAAGATCTCCATGAAATTATACTTGAAAGAATTGTCTGCCTTATGCCAATAATATGGCTAACAATACATTGTATAAGAGTGATGAATGGAATTGGCTATAATATTATCCTAAGTAATTAAAATATTGGCTAATGGTTATTACATACCAAATTATGCATGTATAAATATGAAAATTGGCTTATACCAAAAAATATGGTTATGCAATCTTTATCCAATTGTTTTTGCCAATACTAATCATATGCCACATGTATGTAGCCAAAATAATGAAATAAAAACTGCAGCATTCCTAATGTAATTCAATGAATCCATATATAAGGGCATGCCATTCATTGGGACAAGTCCCAACATGCTCTAAAAATGAACTATGAACTTATGTAATTCATTGAATGAAATGCTCGTCGTCCATAAACGATGATATGAAGGTACTAAATGGAAGTACGAAAGTAACCTGTGTAATAACATAATTAAAATTATCTAAGTTAAGAAGGTGACAAGAATGAGGTGTTAAAAGAAGTGAGACAAGCCTCACTTACACCTAAGCTACTATGTTAAAAATAACCACGAATGAAGGTGTTACAAAGTGTGAGACAAATCTTATTAATACCAAAGACGTTATGTAAGGAAAATTAACATTTCATCAATGTAAAGAAGAGGATGATGAGTCATCAATGGAGTAAGTAAATCTCAATCTAGAATAAATCTTCCATAATGTTCGAGTCAACTCTAACAGATTAGAAGATAATGAAAGTAAGCAAAGCACCGACAGACTAGTTATCAGCATGTTCTTGCACGTGTAAGCCTCATGAGACGAGGCTACTACCTAGGTGGATAAATAGTGTTCTTATTGTCACGACCCAAAGCGAGCCGCGAGTTGCACCCACATTTATCCTCCTAGGTGAGCGAACCAACAAATCTAAACGCCAACATTTTCCAGTAAATCAATTATGAGTAGTAAGAATACTGCGGAAGATCCAAAACTTATTAAAGAAATCAATTAAAAAAACTTCTAAAGTTTAATACTTATTATTCCCAAAATTTGGAAGTCATCACATCAACAACATCTACCCTCAAATTTCTAAATCTAAGAGTATTTAAGAAGCTAAAATAAGTAAAAATATGGTCCATGTCCGAACATCAAGACATTAAGACTTGAAGGAGAGAATCCAGCACGAGCTAGGAATAATAGCTCACCCTGAACTCTGATGTACTTAAGACTGGCTAGAGCTGAGGACGAGTCGAAGTTGATGGCACGCTTGCTGCACTCCACAAATAACAAAGAAGAAAATTACAAGTAGGGGCCAGTACAAGGAACACGTACTGAGTAGGTATCATCGGCCAACTTAAAATAGAAAACAATATATACTGAATAATAATATAAAATCAACCACAATACTTAGCTGGTGACAAGCAACAAGTACAAGAACCATTGACAACAACACCAAACACACCTATGAGGACTCAAGCCTCCACACCATACTCATATTGGAAATGGGTTCTTCGAATTTGAGCATATTAACCTAATTCGAGATTCCTTCTCTTTATTATTTTATCGTGTCGGAACGTGACACTCCGATTCCATATACCGTGTCAGACCTCCCGGGGAAAGCATAACAATGGGCTCTATTACCTGTCTGCATGTTGCCCCTACCGTGTTACGCTGCAGTAGTTCCAACTTGCCCGCCACCCCGACTGATTTGATAACCACCATTACCTTGGCCGCCACGTCCTCCAGAATAGCGGCCCCTACCATGACCACCTCTACCTCTAGATATTGGGGGTCTGTAACTCGGTTTTGGACAATATTTCCTAATATGTCCAGTCTCTCCACATCAATAACAATTTCTGGAGTCAAGCATAGGTCCGTGTGAGAATTACGAAGTCTGGGGATAACCTCCAAACTCAGAAAAATGCTGAGTGGTCTGCGATAGACCCCCAGCTACAGCCTGTAGTGAAGACTGAATAGGACGGGTTGGGTAACCTCCTAAACTCTGCTCTCTAGAGTAAGAACCACTAAACTCATATCCCTTACGGAACCTCTTAGATGTCGACGCCATGGTGAAGTCGTCTGGCTTCACCCCCTCCACAACTATCACAAAATCAACCACTTCCTGAAAGGATTTTGCTGCAGTAGCTACCTGTAAGGCTGGGATCTGCAAATATGACCTCAATCCTTTCACAAAACGGTGAATCCACTCTTGTGGACTGAAGGAAAGCTGGGTGGCATACCTGGATAGTGCTCAAAATTTAGCCTCATAAGCAGTAAAAGACATCCTGCCTTGCTCTAGGCTCAGGAACTCATCTCTCCTCTTGTCCCTCAAAGTCCGGGGTATTTATTTCTTCATAAATAAGCTAGAGAATGATGCCCAAGTCATAGGTGGTGCCTGTGCTGGTTGACAATCAACATACGACCGCCACCACATTTTGGCATACCCCTGAAACTGGTAGGTCACAAACTCAACACCGAATCCTTCTACTATGTCCATCTTATGTAGCAGCTCATGACAATCAACCAGAAAATCATAGGCATCCTCAGATTCAGCACCCTTGAAGAATGGAGGTTTCAACTTTAAGAATTTAGTGAAAAGTTCATGTTGATCACTCGTCATTATAAACCCTGTAGACAATCGAGGAAACGTGCCTACTTCCAATGAGGCATCCATGCGAGGAGCCACAGCAGCTGCAAGTTGTACTCCTGGAACCTGAGGTGCTGGTGCAGAAAACACAGGAGGTGTCTGGCCCTGATCAGATAACCCGCTAAGAGAAGTAAGAACCTAGTTAATCATCTCTGGGGTAGGCTGGGGTGGTAATTCCTCATCGTGAACCTGCTCGTTTTCCCCTTCTTCACCCTCTCTCACTACCTGATTAGTCGGTGGAGGAGTCACCGCCCTACTACTAGTTGGACCAGGTGTTTGTCCTCTACCCCTAGAGGGAGTTCTCCGGCGACCTCTACCGCGGCCTCTTGCCACTGCTCCTCCTCGAGCTACAGCCCCAATGGTTGTCTTAGATGCACCGTGTCTTACCTGTGTTGGTGTTGGCACAGTTGTTGCTCTAGTTCTAACCATCTGCAAAATAAAGTGAGGATGTCAGATACCAATTTGTATCACCTAGGTACCAATTGGATCCAAGTAATAGCACGAAAGAAAGAAAGAATGGAGTTTTCCTAAAGTCCCAGAGCCTCTCAAAGAAAAGTAAGGGCATCCCCCTACCGTTCCTTAAAACTCTACTAGACTCGTTCTTGAGTGATGAGACCGACGAACCTAATACTCTGATACCAAGTTTGTCACGACCCAAAGCAAGCCGCGAGTGGCACCCACACTTGTCCTCATAGGTGAGCGAACCAACAAATCTAAACCCCAACATTTTCCAGT
This sequence comes from Solanum chmielewskii, assembly GCA_027704785.1. Taxonomy (NCBI): domain Eukaryota; kingdom Viridiplantae; phylum Streptophyta; class Magnoliopsida; order Solanales; family Solanaceae; genus Solanum; species Solanum chmielewskii. The sequence goes on from JAKWIX010000322.1 coordinate 14,152,553, forward strand.
AAATCAATTATGGGTAGTAAGAATTCTGCAGAAGATACAAAACTTATTAACAAATTCAATTAAATAAACTTCTAAAGTTTAATACTTATTATTCCCAAAATCTGGAAGTCATCACATCAAGAACATCTCTCCTCAAATTTGTAAATCTAAGAGTATTGAAGAAGCTAAAATAAGTAAAAAGATGGTCCATGTCCGAACTTCAAGACATCAAGACGTAAAGGAGAGAATCCAGCATGAGCTAGAATAATAGCTCACCCTGAACTTTGATGTACTGAAAACTGGCTGGAGCTGAGGATGAGTCGAAGATGATGGCACGCTTGCTGCACTCCACAAATAACAAAGAAGAAAATTACAAGTAGGGGTCAGTACAAGGAACACGTACTGAGTAGGTATCATCGGCCAACTCAAAATAGAAAACAATATGTACTGAATAATAATATAAAATCAACCACAATACTTAACAGGTGACAAGCAACAAGTACAAGAACCATTGAAAACAACACCAAGAAAACCTTTGAGGACTCAAGCCTCCACGCCATACTCATTTGGGAAATAAGTTCTTCAAATTTGAGCATATTAACCTAATTCGAGATTCCTTCTCTTTATTATTTTATCGTGTTGGAACGTGACACTCCGATTCCATATACCGTGTCGGAACGTGACACTCCGATCCCCTAATACGTCTCAGAAAGTGACACTCCGATCCAATATTACTGTGACGGAACATGACACTCCGATCCATTTATCTCATTATTTTGTTTCATCAAGTCTTCTTTAAGTCAAGGCATCATCTTAATAGAGAGAATTTAAGATTGAAGGTTCAACAATCTCATCATTCTAACCCACCACAACTGTACAATCAAAACATACAATCACACAATTAAGTACATAGAATACTTTACAATACCACCCAATACATATTGATCGCTATTTAGAGTTTATCTATCACATAGAGATAAACCATAACCTACCTCCACCGAAGAATCGTGATCAAGCAAGCTACCTCCCCAATGCCTTTGAACCTTTTCAATCTGAAGTGTAAGTCACTTGCTTTCTTCTTCGTTCTCTCTCTCTCGCTTGTTCTCCCTTTCTGTTCCTTTTTATTTTTCTTCTGCAGATTCTTTTTCTTTTACCCTAATTATCACATAATCCATTATGATAAAAGTAACCCACTATTTATTTCCCTATTATCTTCTTTAACCCCCAAGTAAATAAATTATTGAACTTACCCCACTAATTTCATAATTATAATCATGAATAGTCCAAAACACCCATTAAAATTTTAGCAGAAATCCGACCCAGAGTGGAGTTACGCAGCTTGTGATGGTCCATCGTATCTATGACGGTCCGTCCTGCAGGTCTGTCACAAAGTTCAGAGAGTTTAATTCAGTAGTGAGGTTACGCACGCAACTTGTGACGGTCCGCCGTATCTACGACGGTCCGTGCTGCAGCTCCGTTGTGAAGTTCAGAGAGTCGATCCTAGTACCAAGATTTCAGAGTTGAAGTGTTTTGGAACGAAGACCCTCGACGGACCGTCTTGCCTATGACGGTTCGTCCTGCCTGTCATCGAGGGTAATGGGGAGAGCAGCAGAAGAAATTACACAAGTATAGGACGACGGAGTCCATCACGGTCCGTCGTGACCATGACGGTCCGTCGCGTGATCCGTTGACCTTGTCAGTTTTTATCCAAAGTATTTCTACTGCTCAAATCGACTAAACAGGTTGTTACACTTACATCCCTATTCTTAGAACTATGTCTAGACAACATAGGAACTAGCTTGAGGTTTCCACCTAAGAGATCTAGGTATGTTTCGATCTCACCTTGGCCAGTGAGATCACCTCTTTTTGGTGTTGGGTATACACTGAATTTCATGTTTACCTCACATGATCTATATCAATTAATGCACAAAAATATGTTCTTGGTTAACTAAAGCCATGAGACACTCCTTTTCGGTGTAGAGTAAACACTTGATACGGATTCGCCTTAGCTGGGAATCACCCCTTTTTGGTATGGGGCAGACACTGAATTTCATGAGTAGATCACATGATCTAGATTCATTTTAATTAGTGAATCACCTCTTTTCAGTGTGGGGAATACACTGTATTCCATGTTAGCTCACATGATCTTACTTCTAAAGATTCTCTAAGAAAAGAAAAAAAATGATGGAACGTATATTCAAAGTGATGTATGAAAGTAAGACCTTAAGAATGTCAATTTTCAATATAAATACCAATGAAGTTTCAGGAAATAATGGGCAAAGCCAAATAAGATTGGCTTATAATGACTTCTTATATGATGCCAATAAAGGGAAGCATAAACATAATAGCAAATCAAAGATTATTAACTTCCCTAACTTGAAAATGATGAAATAAGTGGCATAGACAATAGAGACTGGCTTATGAAGTGTTAATGAATGTATAATGTACGAATGACTCATTGTAAGGATAGTGAAATCATTCCTTAGTCCTTGTATTACTTACTTGATTCATTGCGGGTATGGGACTACAATGAATCAATGCTTCGCTAAGTAAAATATGAGATGAAAGGAATTAATGAACTATAGAATAAGAAGAAAAAAAGACTGAAAAATATTCTAAGTGTCAAAAATAGGACTCTCGGGTTTGGCATGGCTAAATTTTCAAATATTCACTCGAGTTGTTCTAAAATTATGTTGATTATTCTAATGTATTTTGATCACATAGAAAATGATTTGTGTGATTTGACTGCATTAAAATACATCATATTCGTACCACAATTCACAACTAACAAATTAGGAATGTCTAGTGACTACACTTTCCGGAAATGGCATGTTGTTTAGGAAGAGCTTTCCTTGATCATGCGTAGCCTTATGTGTATATGTGCATACACCCATACTTAGTACAAGTGGTGTACTAACCCTATATAATTTACTATTTTATAGGTGCAAGTCAGAGAGTAGATTGAAGACTCATCGCAACGGTTTGGATCAGCGTTCCCCAGACCATTTGGTAGGTCCTCTTGATTTCGAGGATGCTACAGTTTTACTCTAGCATTAGTATTTGTACATAGCTAGTGAATGTTGTCCCTAGAGTTTTTTTATACCTTTATTAGAAACATTGTAATAAGGACGTTTTTGGCAAGATACTATGATATGTTAATCTTTGATTTGAACTATGAGACGAAAGGAATTATTGAACTATAGTTTTCGATGAAAAAAAGACTAAAAAATATTCTAAGTGTCAAAAATAGGACTCTCGGGTTTGGCATGGTTAAATATTCAAATATTCGCTCGAGTTGTTCTAAAATATATTGATTATTCTAATGTATATTGATCACATAGAAAATGAGTTGTGTGATTTGACTGCATTAAAATACATCATATTCGTACCACAATTCACAACTAACAAATTAGGAATGTCTAGTGACTACAATTTCCGAAAATAACATGTTGTTTAGGTAGAGCTTTCCTTGATCATGCATAGCCTTATGTGTATATGTGCATACACCCATACTTAGTACAAGTGGTGTACTAACCCTATAAAATTAACTATTTTATAGGTGCAGGTCAGAGAGTATATTGAAGACTCATCGCAACGGTTTGGATTAGCGTTCCCCAGACCATTTGGTAGGTCCTCTTGATTTCGAGGATGCTACAGTTTTACTCTAGCATTAGTATTTGAACATAGCTAGTTGATGTTGTCCCTAGAGTTTTTTTCATACCTTTATTAGAAACTTTGTAATAAGGACGTTTTTGGCAAACTACTATGATAGGTTATTCTTTGATTTGAACTATGAGATGTAAGGAATTATTGAACTATAGAATAAGAAGAAAAAAAGACTGAAAAATATTATAAGTGTCAAAAATAGGACTCTCGGGTTTGGCATGGCTAAATTTTCAAATATTCGCTCGAGTTGTTCTAAAATATGTTGATTATTCTAATGTATTTTGATCACATAGAAAATTATTTGTGTGATTTGACTGCATTAAAATACATCATATTCGTACCACAATTCACAACTAACAAATTAGGAATGTCTAGTGACTACACATTCCGAAAATGGCATGTTGTTTAGGAAAAGCTTTCCTTGATCATGCATAGCCTTATGTGTAAATGTGCATACACCCATACTTAGTACAAGTGGTGTACTAACCCTATAAAATTTACTATTTTATTGGTGCAGATCAGAGAGTAGATTGAAGACTCATCGCAACGGTTTGGATCAGCGTTCCCCAGACCATTTGGTAGGTCCTCTTGATTTCGAGGATGCTACAGTTTTACTCTAGCATTAGTATTTGGACATAGCTAGTGGATGTTGTCCCAAGATTTTTTTCATACCTTTATTAGAATCTTTGAAATAAGGACGTTTTTGGCAAACTACTATGATATGTTATTCTTTGATTTGAATTGATTTCGCAATTGTTAGATGGTTATTTCTTTACTTTGATTTTGGTATATGATGTAACTTGTTAATAATTATATGAAGTCTATGTATACTTCATACATTTAAAAAGTTTTAAATTTTTCGTAAATTTAACTAGATGAATGTGATGAATGCAAGAAGAGGCTTGTCTACGACCTTTGAGAGGTCAACAACGCCGGTTGCGATTCAGATTCCAGAATCCGGATCATGACAGTTGAACAAGAAGTTACTCCCTAGTCTCCTTAATTTCCAGTTGATCTTTTGGCCAAGCATGTGCTAATGCAGAGTTTAGGGATGCTTTTCAAGTATTGATAAAATCGTGACGACCCAATCCAATAGAGAGGTTTTGGTTTCCGCAAGCTCATATGTGAATTCGGTGGCTTCAAGAGTAAAGGTGGAAATCTTTAGAATTTGTTGTTATGGGGGGTTCCTAAAACTACTGTTTTTTTTTTGTCACAACTTGATTTCAGGGGTTCTTTAATAATTGCCACAACAAATTTGTGGCGGTTTATTTTCACATTGTAGGGGTTATAAGCCTCAATACTTGTCTACTATTTATTTTTTCACTTCTGTTTTGGGAGACTGTAACATCCAGAACTTTTTAATCCAAATTTAACATTTTATTGTTTTTATGTCATTAGATTACAACTAATACGAATTTTATTACATTCATAATAACAATAACCACTAAAGCTTGTCCCAGCAAGAATAACAAAAAAAAATTGAACCACAACAACAAAACTTTTGCATTACGAATGTTATCAAATCTTAAGTACAATCCTCAAGACAACAAAAAGCACTAAAATGTAAAAATTATCTTCGAAAATACCTTCATGAAAATAAACAGTAGCAACAATAATAAATTTTTTAAAACTTGTGCTCTTCCCAATGAAGTAAATGCAAGAACTCTACTCTTCTCAATATAATGATTGTATCAATTTTTTCCACATCAGCTAGTGTCAATCAAACTCTTGCAAATGGCGTGAGAGATACAAGAACCCTTCAGGAAAACACTATGAGTTGTCCAAAAAATACTAACAAAAAAAAATCATCTCCATAAATGTAGAAATTTCCATCATAATTAAGGTTACTTATAATTGAATTAAAGTAAAATAAACTAGAATAGTATATAGTATTTTTCTATTTTTAAATGAATAGAATAGCAAATACTTGTCGAGGAATTCCACTTTTTTCCTTTCTTGTCCTTCCATTTTTAGTAAATGAGATACTAAACTCCTTTCCTCTTTTACTTTCTATAACAGGTAATTCTGAAAAACGAGAAAGGGTTCAACAGCTCAGAAATAGACGTATTACCCTTCTATTTTTACATTTGAAGGCTTCAGATAAGCATTGCTATATTAGAAAAGAAAAAGCTAAATAGGGAAAGAACGAAGAGAATACTTGTGCCATTAATCTGGTAAGGCATTAAAGGAAACAACAATCAGGAACTACAATCCACAATGATATCAAAATTCACTTCTGAAATATACCATGATACAAAAATTCATACATAACCATCGTATTTTCAGCCCACAAGGCAAAAAGTATACAACAACATCAAAATCATTATATTTCACATGCACAGTAGTGTCGAATTCAAAAACTTGTTGTCACAACTTACATAAAGTAATACAACAAATAAAAAAAGGAAAATCATAACATGAAAGGAAACAACAACAAGTCATAGCTCTCTACTTATCAATTGTCGCTATATATGTTTCTTATCTTGGCCCAGATCTAGCCTCTAAACTTCGGAAGAATTGAAAAATGTAAGTTATAAAGGAAAATTACATCAAATTTTCCATAGTACCCTTAGTTGTAGAAACATGTGCAACCCTTGGTGTGGGTGGTTCTCCAATGGGCATGATCCTGTGGAGTTTATTCACATATTCAAACCTTCTAACTAATCACACTTAATCAGTATATAACTCGTCACAAATACAATTCAGTCTTTCCTAGACAATTTAGACGTAAAAATATCATAATAGTGAACATCACCAATAGTCCCTCTAATCCTAGAATTAGATAGAAGACCTTAAATAAATCATTTTACATTTTAAATCAATATATTCAGTCCTAATACCACACCTAAGGGTGTATCTAACATGGATAAAGCTAGAACGAAGACCATAGGAAACCATAACTCAGATCCAAGCAAGTCAAACATAAAATCTATGTCATTTCTCCCAACAGACTAAGGGCTGAAGGAAAAGCTACCCAATACATGTAAACGTAAAAATATTTAGGTACCAGTAGAATAATGGAAGTGCTTAGAAGTTACCTCAACACCAACCCCATGCACTAAATTACATCTATGGCGGTATCCAGGGAAGTGTCAAACTACAAGATTCTATTGTATGCTACATTATCTTGCATTCTGAAAAAAGGTTATTTTTACAGGTCATGCATGGCAGAAACTACACCAGGAAAAGGTTGAATAACGAAGGCATAATGTACGCAGCCTTACCTTGCATTTTTGGAAGAGGTTTTTTTCACTGTACTGTGACTAAAATTTCAGGTCTGACATAAAGAAATCAAGAAACAACACTCTTAGGTCTCAATAATTAACTAGGGATAAGGGGGTCGAAAGGCGAGAACCTAATGTAAAGGGGGTTCAAATAATTTAGCAACTTAGTAAGTTAGTATTATAACAAGGGGGATGAAAAGCGAGAACCTAATTCAATGGGGATTAATGTGCAAGGAGAGCATCATGTATGTCTCACAATTGAAAACTTAAAACATTGCTTAAGAAAGAAAAATACAAAAAACAAGAAGTACATACCACTCTCCAGAAAAAAAAAGGCTCACTACCAATGGATTTTGAAGATAATGTTTTATCCCCAAATCATACATATCAATATATGCAATTCCAAAGCTCCACAATACTTGAAGACCATTGATGAAATTAAATAGATGCAAGATATCAAATACTATAAGATTTGATAGATAAGGAACAAAGAAAGATTCCAAGATACATGTACTACATGGAAACTGATCACCTATAAATAGGACCATTAATAGGAGGTTTGTGTCTGTTAAAAGGATCCACCATACTGAATAACTTGGTAACAAAAATAGAGAAAGGGATGTCTAGTATACTGCAAAATTTTGTACGAAACGATCGATACACAAAGGTTCATTTGGAGATTAATTTTACAGGGAACTTCAAATGTTCAACGATTAAGATTTCAAAATACCATGTTTTAAACTTTCATTAGATATGACTCCAAAATAATGGCGAAATAAATTTCATTTGAGTTCCAAAGTTTCTAAGATATATTAAAATAGGTGCACATTTAAGTGTATCAATATAAAATAGGTAGCTTCAAGTCTTTTTATCAAAACTGGACCAAGAAATTTGAAAGTATATTCACCCATAGTTCCATTAACTGATCAGACATTAACCCGTACATAAAAGACGGATCTTTTCATATGAACGTTCATAATATAAATATACTAAATAAAGATAGAGATGTACCTTCTTGTCAAGTAAATAGAACTTCTTAAGATATATTGATGGTGCTATCGTGTTTTGTAAAATCAAGAACTAGGTATGACTAATATGGAAGCATATGTGAAGGCCTGTTATCAAGTAACATTCATAAAATGTAACTCCTATATTTACTAGACTTCTTTCGTAACGAAGAACCATATTTCATCTATAAAATTCAATAATCAGAAGATACCAAAGTTAATTGATCTTATTTTAAATAATATTTTCAAATAGATCATAAATTAGATTGAAGCCATAAGAGATTCATAACAAGCCTGAAATGGATACTAGTTAGAAAATGTTGAAGGGATTTAATAGTTCTGTGTCTAAATTTATTTTCATCTCTCTCCTATGAGAATGAACGGACACTCCACAAAACATGATAAAAATTACTTTAGAAATAACTTCTCCCCATGGTTAATAATTGGCATAATTATCTAAGGAACACTAGAACAAACATCGTTTTTGGGGAGATGCTTTTCAGTGAAAACTCTCTTCTTCATAAAAAAAAATTAAAAAATGTAAGAATGTAGATCATTTAACATACATAGGAGAAGTATTCAACAATTTATTGGTCTTTCAACCTCCGTCATATCTGTAATGACCATTGACTACAGCTAGGTGTATGAAGATATATATTTTATAAAAAAAACAATACCAGAACATGGCAAAAAATAGGAAAATTTCTCCTTCACATTATAATCAAGTCATCGAATATGAAAAATGAACTTCAAAATCTAAAGTTGACAAACCAAATCCTAATCATATAAACACAGAGAAAGAGAGAAATTGTTGTGCTGTGATAGGATAAAATATTTTGAGTCACTAGAAGGTTTCTCAGAACCTAAAAGATTTTTAGTCACATATTACAAAATGAAGAAATTTTTTCGTAGTACACTATAAATAGAATCCTTTCAAGAGGAATGAGACACTAAAAATAGTTCAGAGATTTGAAACACTTTAGCCAGACTCTTTCTCTAATTCAATACCAAACCTCAAACAATCAAATATATCAAATATAATTGCAGAATCCTCAAACAGCCAAATATAATAGAATCCAAACACAGAAAAGAAAATTTTACATGATATTGATGTATCATAAAGTTTTTCCATATACATACACAGAAATATATAATATCATCAATTAATGTTAAAGTGAGAATAGATCTCAAATTGTGAGTAGAGGATATTTTAACATTAATGTTAACCACAAAGTTCAATTTTAACCACAAACCTTGTTACCGCAGTTCAAATTTGACAATTTTGAATTTACATCCACAAAAAAGTACACCATAATGAACCAAATATGTCCATGCATCTATACAAACAACAAAAGTGAATACAACCGGTAATTTGTTCAAAACTTACCAATCTGAGATTCAATATGTGAAGATTAAGATGAGGAAATCATAAAAAGTGAGACGAGTGAGAAAATACCTTAAAACATATATATCACAATTCTAAACTTATTGATGTAGATGAAGTTTACCTTGTCGAACAGATGGCAAAATGGATAACCATGGAGAACAATAGTTGTGTACTGGTGAGAGGATTGAGAGCTGAGAAAAAGTATAGTAAGATAATGTATATGCTATTTTTTATTTTAGAATTAAAAGTACACGGTAAAAATATAGAAGCCACATTTTACATTTTGAAATTAATAAAGTATTTTAAGATTTGGGGTTTAAACCCCAACTATTTACTTAGATTTTTCTTCTTTTTTTTGCATTGCGGATGTTTGAACCTCCCTATTTATTTATTTTTTCTGTCAGCTACGAAAACCCCTTTATTTAATGTAATTTGTGGGAGTTGCAGATAACCTCTTTAAAACCCCACAATTTAAGTATTTTATTTAGTGACTTCACAGGGATGGATCCTTCAGAGTTTCATGGTTCCAAAGTTGAGGAAGATCCTCAAGAGTTTATCGATGAAGTTTAGTAGGTTTTTATGATCATGGTGTTATGCCGGTGGAAAACGCGAAGTTTGCCTCGTACCAATCGAAAAGTGTTCCTCAAATATTATATAACTAATGGAAAGAAGGGAGGCCGAAAGATGAGGGTCCTCTTGATCGAGAGAAGTTTAAGACCGCGTTTCTTGATAGGATCTTTCCCCTAGAGATGAGAGAAGTCAAGGAGCTTCAGTTCATCAACCTACAACAAAAAAAGTATGAGTGTGATGGAATATGCTCTAAAGTTCACTCAATTATCTAAGTGTTCCCAATTAATGGTTGTCTATTCAAGGGCTAAGATGAGTAAGTTTGTTATGGATGTGTCTAAAATAGTGGTTAAATAGTGTCGAACCACAATGCTCATTCATGATATTGACGTGTCTTTTCTTATAGTACAAGCAAAATGAATTGATAAGGATAAACTCAAGGAAAATTCTAGGGAAGTAAAAAGGGCGAATACTGGTGATAGTAATTTTTCCAATGCAAGGTCTGATGGACAAGGTCATCCAAGATTCTGACAAAGACTTTTCAGTCAAGGTTCCTCCTATGTTACTCCTAAGTTCAACCACCATAGGGTGTACAACCCTAAACCTGAAGGAGGTAATAGTATTGGATCTTCATTGCCCAGGTCTAATGGAACTATGTGTGGAAGTAAACATGATTATAGGTGTCTAGCCGACATGGATGATTTCAATGGTTTTGATAATACTGATCAAAAAATAAGGCATTTACTATTGCTTACGACTAATGTAAAAGAGGGAAATCAAGATACTCTTATTGGTTCGGGTTTCAATGCTCCTAATCAAAATCGATTTTATACTCTTTATACTAGAGGTGAACAAGAGAGTTCACTAGATGCGGTTACTGGTATGTTGAATGTTTTCTGACTTGATGTATATGCTTTACTTAATCCTAGTAATACCTTTTCTTTTGTGACGCAATATGTACCTATGAGGTTTTATATGCTCCTTGATGTGTTGTTATAACATTTTTTTGTCTTTACTCTTGTGGGTGATTTTGTGGTTACTAAGAGGGCCTAAAGAAAGTGTCTCATGCCAATAGATTTAATCTTGTTGACTTGGTAGATCTTGATATGTTTATATTTGGATGTTATCTTGGGTAGGGACGGGATGAACTCTTTTTATGCTTCTATTGATTGTATAACTCGTGTAGTCATGTTTCAGTTCCAAGTGAGCCTATCCTAGAGTGAAAAAGGGGAAATTTTATGACTAAGGGTCATTTTGTTTCTTATCTTAAAGCTTTAAGATTATTTCTAAGGGTTGGTTTTACCATCTAGTGTGGGATAGGAATTTATATCCTGAAACCCCTCCTCTTTATTTGGTCCCCGTTGTCAATGAGTTTCCGAAAGTGTTACCCGATGAATTACCCTATATTCCTCCCAAGAGGGAAATAGACTTCGAATCGAGCTTCTCCTAGATATGCAACTTATCTCTATACCTTATTATCGTATGGATCCGGATGAACTTAAGTAATTGAAAGATCAATTAGGATTTGGTGGGTAAGGTTTGATCGGATAATCTCTCTATGGGTGATACAGTTTTGTTTTTTAAAAATATAAATGGGTCTCTTCGTATATGTTTTGATTATAGATAGTTGAACAAGGTGACCATTAAGAATAAGTATCCTCTCCCTAGGATAGATGATTTATTTGACCACTTCAAGGAGCTAGTTATTTCTCTAAGATTGATCTCTGATCAGGTTATCACCAATTAAGGGTGAAATATGAGGACATTCTTAACACGACTTTTAGAACTCTGTATGCTCACTATGAGTTTCTAGTAATGTCGTTTAGATTGACTAATTCTCCAGCGGAGTTTATGGACTTTATGAATAGAGTGTTTAGACAATACCTTGATATATTTGTGATTGTGTTCATAGATGATATTTTGATCTATTAACAAGGGATAATGAGCATATTGATCATTTGAGGTTCCTATTGCAAGTCCATAAGGACCAATAATTTTTCTAAAGTTTAGCGAGTGCGAATTTTTGTTAAGGTTTATAGCATTCTTTGGTCATATTGTTTCGAGTAAGGGTATGGAGGTCGATCCTAAGAATACGGATGTGTTCAATAGTTTTCCTAGATCTCTAACTCCTTAGGACATAAAAGGCTTTTTCGGTTTGGACGGTTGCTATAGAAGGTTTGTTGAAGGTTTCTCTCCTTTGACAGGTTTGACTAAAAAAATAAGGCTAATTTCATATTGTCTGAAGCATGTGAGAAAAATTTTCAAAAAGATAAAAGATAGACTTTCTTTTGATCTTGTCTTGACCTTATCGAAAGGAGAGGATAGTTTTGGGGTTTATTGAGATACCTTGGGAATTATCCTAGAGTGTGTGCTTATGAAAAATGGAAAATTTAATGTCTATCCCTAAGGCAACTTAAAATCCATGAGTAGTATTCACGACCTGAGTTAGCGGTGGTCGTTTTTGCCCTAAATCTTTGGGAAACACTATTTATACAGAGTTCATGTTGATCTGTATACCAATAACAAGAGATTTCAATATGTGTTTATTCAAAAAGATTTGAATTTGCCCAAAACAAGGAGGCTTGAGTTATTGAAATATTATCATATGAGTGTTATTTATCACCCTCGTAAAGCTAAGGTGGCAGTAGATGCTCTTAGTCAGTTATCTATGGGTAGCATTGCTCATATTGAAGAAGAAAACAAAAAGTTGGTTTGAAGTGGGTGAAGTTTCCCTAATATGTCTCGAATCGGTACTATATGCCGATAATATTCGGCTTATGAGGGAAAAGTTGAAAATAACTCAAAGTTGGCTAAATTCTTATGTTGGTATGAGAACAAGGGATCTAGAATTTAAAGTTAACGATTTGGTTTGCAGTAAAATATCACCCATGAAGGGTGTAATAAGGTTTGTTAAGAAGGGAAACTTAGTCCCAGTATGTAGGCCCATATCATATATTGTGGCGTGTGAGTAAGGTTGCGTATGAGTTAATTTTCCAAATAAGTTGGAAATAGTGCATTCCCTTTTCCATGAATCTATACTTAAACAGTGTGTTGGAGATCATAGTTTCCCTAGAAGGGTTGGGAGTTTATGAGAGTCTATCTTATGAGGAATTTTTGGTTGAGATTTTGGACCACCAAGTTAATAATTGAGAAACAAAGAAATAGCTTCCGTGAAAGTACTGTGGAGGAATCAATTAGTTTAGGATGCTACTTGGAGGCCGAGGTACCATGACTTTTACATATCCTCATCTTTTCCAACTATTCCTATTAAAGATTGATTTAATGAGATCCTCTTGGGTAAGTCCTTGTTTTGGGAGTTATGCATTTCGATGATTTCCTTATGTTATGCATGTTCATGAAAACTTGAGTTTTGAAAGAAAATAAGTTTACATGATTAATTTTTCCTCATGTTGTTATGCATTGAGTATGAGTTTCCTATTGACTTCATGAGATGAATTAATGAACATGCCTTATATATACATTTTGAGATTGAATTTCATATAACCTACGTAAGATTGTGTTGTGCATGCTTTTAGCTTGGGCAAGGTAGTTCCTCATTGAACATGAATAATTTTGAGAATTCATGCATATTGGGGTGCTAATGTGGTTCCTACTTACTTATAATGCATTTGAGTATATTAGCTTAGAGTTCATGTTTCTTCCTTGTTTTTGTGCATTGAAAGTATAATGGGCGGATAGAGTTAGTTTTACCGCTCTTATAATTTTTTTGAAAACGTTCTAGCTTGGAGTCGATAACTCCTCCTTGGTTGTATGCTTTGCATTCTAGGTTGGATTTTTAATTAGTCTCCTACTCATTTAGAGACAAGTTAAATCACAGTCAAGTATGAATGGTCCCTAGGGTAACATATTGTAATACCTCATATTCAAAAAGGAACGAATAGAATCTTTCCTGATGTTGCAAGTGCCAAAACATGTCAGCCTCCCACGGCCCGTGGAATGGACCATTGACTGTAGGTGTGGTCTATAGATGGTATGCCTGCAGCTGGTCTAGGGGTCCATAGCCATGGCTTGATAAACGATCGCTGGTCTGACCATGGTTTGTAGTTGGGGGTTTGTGGTTGGAAGCACCAAAGTAAGGGTTTTTACCACCATCGAGGGTCATGAAAAACGTTCCTTCACCTTAGCCACGGTCCGTTAATGGAGTCTCATGGGTCACTGGTAGAATTTGAGATTTTGGGTGCTTCCCTAATTAATTAATTAATTACTCTACTATATCGGTTTACTTGTGTTTAGGTCCCCTATATAAGCTTTTTCAACCCCCAAATTAACCCATTTATTTCATTCTTCCAAACTGCAAAAAGAAAACAAAATTCCTCATCAAGTATTATCTTTCTAGAAACTTGAATAATAAGAAGAAGAATGAAGGGGATTTATATAGGGTTTCAAGCAAAGGTTCAAATTCCTCCATTGGACAGTAGAAATCGGAGTTAACATATGTAGTCTTCGTAGATGGATTCTTCCATCCATGGAGTTCTCAAATTACTATATTTCAAATGGTAGAATTCCTCAATTGAGTTAGGGTTTTATTCAATTAGCATGGGTTCCTTTCATTATTGATTAAAATGATTGAACTATGATCTAATTTGCATGAATTGATGATACATGATGATTTACCCATGAAATCGCGTAATCCTCCCGTTTTCAAGTTATAAACCATTTGATGTCTGCTTTTGATCTTCAAGAAAGAGTTTCATGAATTTTGATGTGAGGGCATTCAAACTTTTTTTATGATCTTTAATTTGCATTCAAAGCATGCATTGTGAGATTGATTTCTATTTGATGAGGACTAGTCACAGTTGGAAACTTTTAGTGCACAATTGAACATTTCATGGGTAGATTGCACCTAAAGTGAATTCATGTTGAGTCTTGAGTAGTACTAGTTTTAGATGTCTCTGTTGAACTGATTGATTTTGTGTTTTACTTGACGAAAAACAAAAGTTTAAGTTAGGGTTGTTGATGAGTCAGGGATTTCAACTTATTAAGGGCCTAATATTTAAAGTTTTACTGATTTTAATGACTACTGTATACGCTAAACTAATGTTAAAATGCTAATTTCAATCAAAGACGGTAAAAGATCAAGACAAGGACATTACCAGGCAAAAAGGAGCAAGCAACTGAAGAAGTTGAAGAAAACTAAGTATGGTACTTGCCAAAGCCACTCGGCGAGTCGCCGAGTGGACCTTCCGGTCACCAAAAGTTTGAGTAGGACAGCCCATAAATAAGACCAATTAGGCAAGCAAATTAGTCTCTCGATGAAGTGTTGAATGGAGTGGCTATGTCGACCTTGATTGCCTAAAGTCACAAAAGAGAGGTGATGAAAGGCTATGCCAAGAAAGCGATAGAAAGGACCATTGTCTGCATCGGTGAAAAAATGATGAAGCTCAACTTATTTGATGTATGACTTCAAATCTGAAATTCTAGGAACCCATAAATACAATTATCAAGTGAAGAAAAACAGTTCCCACATTGTCCAGTTCTGGGTTTTTTATCCTCAACATTCTAAATATTTGTTTTACACTTTTTGATTAAAGATTTTGTGTTGGTTTTATTTTTAGATTCAACTGCAGAATTTGAAGACTTGTGAATTGTATCATAATATGATGAAAACATAGTTGGTAATGTTTTCTTGCTCTTTATGATGTTTTGCTAAAAACCCATGGAGCGACCCCTCATAATAAAATAGGTATACCTAGAGCTTCGTTTGTGTTTCATGAGTTAAATATGTGTTCAAATAGTGAATTTTTGTGTTTGAGGTTATTTTGGTAAGATTGGAAGTTAAATATCAAGGCATGACCATAACGTTCAACAACTAGATGTCAATGTTCTTGCATGTGTTCTAGTGTATCTTTGCTTATTTGGTGAGTTTTTAGGTGTCTAATATGGTTGGTGAGTACCCCAATACTTATATGACCATCTATAGGATCCATGAGGGGCCTTAGAGGAGGACCCCAACTCTAAGGCAGAAACTGCCAAACACTGCCCAATAGACGACCATCATCAACGGCCAGTTGATTGAATTACGCCCTGTCATTTGGGGGCGTGTCTTTACCCTTAGTTTTGGTATATTATCCCCCAAGAAATTAGCCTCTGATCCAACCGACGCCTAGAAGGACGTGTCATCGATCAAATGACATTCATTAGATTGGATCTATCATATGGCACAAGCAAAAGTTGCATGTGTTTCGGCGAAGCTTGAGGTGTTTTGGTAAATTCACCCCAAGTATTTTATGAAGCAGTGATGATTGTTTTATGTTATTTTAAGTTAGTTTTTACTCCTAGAAGCTAATTTAGTCTTTATTTTCAAAACTCTAAACTCCTCCCTCAAGAAGAACTCTCTCAAAAACCCCTTGAAGCTTGAACTCAAGAAAGAGCTACGATTGAAGATTTTGGACGTTTTCTTCACAAACATTTCGTGGGTTTATTCATATTGAGGTATGGTTGTTCATCCTTTAACCTTCTTTCATTCAAGGATCGATTTCAAAGGCTTTTTGAAAAACGGTTTACAACTCCAACTTCTTCTATTTTGAATTTTAAGCAATGAGTCTTTGCATGAAAATATTTTAATGAATGAAATATGATATTTTCAATGTTATTTGATGATTTTAAGGTAAAAACCCCAATTAACCCATGCTCATTCATATTATCAACTTTTGACTTATGGAGTGGGTTTAGTGTATATGTCTAGAAAATGTTAGAGTTGTGTTTCTTATGTTATATTGTGGATTACCAAATGCCTTATATTTTATTATGATGTTTTGGTGAAATATTGAGAAAATGTGGTGAAGGATTAGATGGAGGGTAAGTTTATTTATCTTGTTAGTTTTTTATTGAAAGTATCTTGAGTGGTATAGTCCACCTTTGGTGGCGGTGTTTACTTGAAGTATTTGTATAATTGTGTGTATTGTGATTATAGCCTTTAAGGCATAGCATATGAAGTAGAGTGATGATTTTGATGGATATGAATGTGGTATTTTATGAAGTTGTTAATGTGTGTCTTGAAGATATCATGTCTAAATGAAGTATATGTATAACTGAAGCATGATAGTATGTGAAGCAAAAATATAACACCCTAAAAATGAATTAGGTGAAACTAGATCCTAATGTGTGTTTTATGATGTAATATGTTCTTAAAATTGTTAACTATAGTACTAAGAGGTAGTGTGTTGAGTTTGGAAGAGCTTGGAGGTCAAACGTCCAAGATGTTTGAAAGTTTTTCCTTGAGTCGTGTTTGTGTGTTCTACTGTTGCTTTGCATGGTTTACGTGTTAGTTTGAGTCCAAATTGATATGAAAGGTTTGTAAAACCTAGACGTACGTATTTTGATTTGAAACTACAAGGAATGACTCCCCAAGGACCACCCTAAGGGTCCTTGAGGAGGACCCAAACATGTGCTTGAAACTTCCCAAGGCAGTCCCAACGAATGAGTGTCAAAAGATGCACCGTCATCCAAAGCACGCTCCGTCGATGGGCTGACGTTGATCTACACTTATGTGTGGGAGCTAATACCCAAAATTGTGACTCACTCTCAGAAACAAGGATCTGCACGACGGTGACATCGTTTCATCTATGGTCTGTCAACCTGTAAGCGTTGTTAGGGTTTGCAACTTCCTACAAATTCTCGGTCAAGCTAAGGGCTATTTAGGAAATTCACCTAGCTTATAAAAATATATTGGTCGGTTAATTAAAGTCTTTTTGGGTATTTTAAGTGAATTTATAAGTCTACAACATATAGTTGACTTCAATATTGAAAATCAAAACCCCAAGACCCCAAATCGAATCCTCTAGAACTCCATAGAATCTTGAAGCAAGGTTGAGGATAGAAGCTTTATTTGTCAATAAAATCTTCATAAATTTTTTGTATTATCATCAATAAAGGTATGGTTTCATCCTTGAACTCTCTTTGTTCAAGGAATTAAACTTCAAAGGTTTTTCTTGGACTTCTCAAAACATGAATTCTTCTATTTTCACTTCTAGCCATGGGTTCTTGCCTAAAACAATTTGAATCAACGATTTATGTTATAATTGATGTTAATTGAATGAGTTTAGATCAAAATTCATATGAACCCATTCAAATCATGAAATCCTAATTTTGGTTAAATTATGGGTGATTTGATCATGGCCTTATGGTATTGAATTTTTGTGTAAATTACTTTGGGCTTATTAAATTATGTAAAGATCGTGTTAGAATTGTATATAGGATGCCTTAGTTTGATCAGTTTCATATTGTATTATGTTGCATCATTGTATGGTTTGATTATTATTTTGGATTGATGTGTATGGCTATTGGTAAGAGCCTTCGTGAATTGAATTTGTTGGAATGGCTAAGGATTGGGGGTGTTAATGATGGAATGGTGGTAATATTACCTAAACTTTTCTATATTGTGTAATATAGGCATTGAATTTTGATGATTGGCACGATCCACTTGTAGTGTAGGTGCTTATGTGATATAATTTTGAAGAATGTGGCCTTGTTGGCATTACTTTATGAATTGTGATGTTATCGTGTTATTACTTGTATAGGTAATCAATGTGAAGGATTATGTGGTATATGTGTATGAATGATGTGAAATCATGTTGTCTCCTAATTGATTAGAGGTGATCATTGTAGGCTATGGTGATTCCTTTATATGTGTATACTTGATGTTGCAGCATGATTCTTTCTAATTTACTATATGAGTCTCATGATAGATTTGGTTGATGGTTCTATAGGAGTTAGGGTGGCTTATATTTGACTTTGTTTTCACTATATTCTACTTCAATGTTGTTGTACTTGTGAAAAGATGATGATGTGTATCTTGTTTTGGTAGACCTATGTCCCTCTACTTGATACCTAAAGAATGTGAATATGAGCTTTTGGCTTAGTAGGATTAATAACCTTTGTCATGTATGTGAATGTATGATTGAAATTTGACCTGGAAAGTCATAATGTCATCCTTCTTGTGTGAATGATGGACTTAGGGGTAGGTTGGCTGGAATGGCATGAAACCATCTATAAGAAAGTCATTGATATATCCTTGTAACCATAGTGTGGCAACCCTAGTGGACCCATCCTTGGTAGGAGTACTATGATTAGGTAATGACTAAAATATGGTACATTGTCATATGCTTCTTATATGATTGAACTTACTCTGTGAGAACATGGCTTGCACCGACAGAATATGCTTGGGGATTGGCTTTACTTAATTTGATACTAGATTACAAAGAAACCCTTGATATTCCTTAATTGTGTGTATTAATGAGATGTGTCGTAGTTCTACCCTTGTCAAGTCTAAAACCCTCCATCGGAGAAGTATAGACTTCAAAATATATGCCTAGCTAGTATGGTCTATGTCGGTTAATGCCTATTCTAATCATGTGGGATGAATTATAGTATTTGAGAAGTTTTACAAAGTGTAGATAGTTGAACGTGATGTTATCGGTACATTATAAGAGTACGCTTTGAATGTGCTAGTATGTTGTTTACCTAGGTCTTCTAAGAATATTATGTATTTTATCGTGAAAGTAAATTTCTCTTAAGTGTCCTAGTGACTAATGATTGACTTCAATAAATGCATGTAAACGAAAGGTACTTATCTAGAGTAGCTTTAAGGATTTGTTAGGTAGGATTGAAGAGGGTGTATGGGCGGTCTCTTCATGTCTTACTTAAGTTAGTCTTAGAGTAATTCTAGGTAAGGAGTCTAATCATGAAATGGGAATAATCTTACTTTACGAAGCCTTGAGGATCACTTAGGTGTGTGGGAAGGGGTTGTATGGGTGGCCGCTTCATATCTTACTTTAGTGAGTCTGAGGACCTTTGTTTGGAGGTATATGTGCTTATATGGTTTCTAAGTGTTGAAAGCGGTATGATGTAGATCACTTGGAATATTTCTAGTATGTATGCATGTTTACTTGTAAGTGATTCTTATACTTGGTATGAGGTTTTTTCCGAAAGAGCATGAAAGCATATTATAACACAAATTCCCTTTTAGCATGGTTTTAATTGCATGTCAATATACCTAGTGCATTCTAATGTACTAATTCTATACATTTTCTTATATCTAAAGGTGTAGGTGGCAAGTAAGGAGTCATTGGAAGTGAATCTTGGATATTAGCATTCTTTCAAGCAAGTTGTGGTATGTCCTTAATTGATTTGAGGACATAGTCATGTTTAGCTTTTCATGTTATAAGACATTGTATTATACTTTGATATTTTCTATAATGTTAAAGTATGGGATTTGACCCCAGATATTCGCGTGTCTAAGATGGCGACAAGAGACTTAGCCTCTTCCTACATTTCTAAGAAAGAGTTTTTGAACTATTGTTCATTTGTTGTGAAAAGTTCTAATTTTGCACTACTTTTCATATACATATATGCTATAACTGATGCCTAAGGTCTTGTGCAAGACCTCCGAGAGGTCGAGTACGATGTGTGGCGACTTGAAAGATGCCCTGTCATTTAGGGTTTACTTTGGGTCATGACAATGTGATTAATGATAAATATAGCATGAGCATGTTTAGAAGTAAATTGTTTTGAATATGGTGATCATGTGAAGAATGTTCTCAGGTGTACTCACACACATTATATGAACGAAAGAATGATGTTAATGAATGAAAATGGGGGATTGTAGGGTACACACTCTTTGTGAGTAGAGATAAAGTGCCTAGGACATTCCCTACTATTCCTAAAGAATTCTAGTAATGAAAAGGGGATTTTAGGGTGTACACTTTTCATGAGTTGACAAGAAGTGTTTAATAGCAACTTCACTATTCCCAAGAGATTTCCAAAATAGGTTGGAGGTTGGATACTCTTCATGAGTTGAGATGTAGTATTCCAAAGTAACCTCTAGAGATAAGTACTCTTCATTAGTTGAGATGTGTTTCTAAATACGTATCTCTTAAAACATAGTCAATGAATTTTTAAGACTCCTTGGGGGAGTTATGCTTAGCATTGAGAGGATTTGAAAGGGGTGGGTACACGTCGTGAGTAAAGATGTTGTATCTAATGTACCTCGTTAAATGAGCGCTCTGTTATTTTAGAATGGGTTACTTAGAAGAAATCTCATTATCCCTTAATTATGCGCCTGCATAGGTGTAGCTATTGGAGAATCCATTTAACCGCTAAGAGTATAACCTTACCTTAGGGAAGTGGGGATCCCTCATCCGGCAGGGGTTAATACCGGGATGCCATGTCTAGCTCTCATGGTCTATGTTTGTTAAAGCTATCCCGCATAAACTAATGTTACGAACTAAGTCTTCTTAAGGGTGTACTACTTAGGGTAGGTGGTGTAATGGGACTCTATCTAACATTTCACAAGTAGACATTTGGAGGGAGTCTTGGAGTGTCGTTATATGAAAATGTATGAATGGTTCTTTATATGACGTTAATGAAGTAATGTGACTTTATGTATAATATTAAAGAAGCATGTTGATATTTTGTCTTGTGTGATTAAAGTTATGTGAATGATGAATGTGATGTGCCTGAGAATCTAAGGTGATTCCTAAAGATCACTAAGTGGAAGTAGTAGTATGGGATGCTACATTCACATTACACTAAGTGTAACTTGGGGGTTTTCTCAGAGGATAGTCTTTATGTGAAGTTCCTACATGCATGTATGTTCCTCTAATATCCTTAGTAATGAATGCTGACTTGATAAATGAAATGACGCTTATCTTTGATAGTCTTAAGGATAATTTAGGTGAGTATTAAAGAGATTGTATGGGCGGTTTCTTTATGTCTTACCGTAGTGAGTCTTAGGAATCTTGGGAAGCTAAATCTCTCAAGACTGGTATGTCCTCATATGTTCAAGGACATAGACTATGTTTATTTATTTCGTTTCTTTCTTTTAAGACTTGTATAAGACTTGTGTCTTTAAGTTGGCTTGTGATGATGAGACTTGTTCCTTAGTTTTATAAACAAAGTTTCTTAGTAATATTCTTGTGAATTTTTAATTCCTCACTACTTTTCATACCAATGTAATTAAAGATAGCTAAGAGTCTTGTACAAGACCTCCGAAGGGTCAAGTACTCCTTGTAACTTCTAGGGGATGCTCCCCGGTCGTTAAACCCCATTCTTGGGGTGCGTTATGCGATTGAATGTTTTAATTAGCTTATTGGTGTTAGTATTTACTGATATTATTATTGATTTGAAGTGGGTTCAACTAATAATTGAGTTTTAATTAAATGTCTTTACTTGGTCATTGCATATAATACTGAAAAATAGATAAGAATTAAAAAATTTCTTCACACACGAAGAAATAGTTGCATTAAATAACAAGTGGAAGACTTCTAATCTTTATAGACTTATGTCGCATAACCATCAAACATCTTTGGAGTACAACATTGGGATAAGCCCATACAAGACTTAAAATAAAGACTAAGAAGACATAAGAAAGGAACATATGGGGTCTTGTCCTAAAATCTATGAGGAATCACCAAATCTTCATCTTCAATTACCTTAGGAACTTGTTCCTCAACCATATGACACCAAATCTTAAATTCCCAACACTTTAGTCAAAAGGGGAAAGAAGGGATTAGCACAATTAAGCACTAATTATTGAAGCTATGCAAAAATATGCAAAAAGGGACATTTATTGGAGAAATATGCTTTTTATACCATTTGTAAAAATTTTAAGAAACTACAAGTATAAGAGAAATTTTATAAGCCAGTATTCACATAAAAGATAATATACCACATTATAAACACAACATGGAAATATTTATCCAGTAACCCATTTCATCATTTTAATCCTGTATCTAAGGTTATCCTAAGACACACCTCAATAAGAAATGAAGTGGCCGCTCATACAACCTCTTCAATACACACCTAAGTGTTCCTCAAGACTACCAAAGATAAAGAACTTTCCTTTCCATAATATCATAATAATTCAACATTCATTAAGAAAAAACATTTTAGAAGACATTTATGTGTTTAGGGAAATTCATATAATAGTCATTAAGACTAAGGGAAATCACATTAGTATCTTCTAAGCCTACTCGTATCATATGTAGATAGCATCCCATACTACTAACTATGCATTGTACAACCTATCCAATAACTAAAGTGCACATCGTACATAATGGGAATATGTGTTAATAGACATAGACCATTCTACCTAGCCATGGAATCTGGTGTCATAAGACCCCACATCGTCGAAGGTGTTCTACTTGCCAAGGGTAGAACATGTAGGCAACCCATATAGGCACATGGTTTAAGGGATATCCAAAGACGTTCATTGGACTATTGCTTTTTCTACAAGAAGAGACATCGTCTTAACCATATCCACTCGGTTCTAGCCTTAGTTCCCATAGAGTATTTCATTCACATGTATTTACTAGAGAGGGCACCAACATTAGGTCTACCGACCCATAGTACTTCTACCAAGAAGGGAATCATGCTTAAGTCTACCAATTAAGGTTCATTGAGGATAGCTCATTGACTTTCATAGAGAAGGTTTTATACCGTTACGGCCCACCATCTCTAAGTGTATCATTTCACACAAGAAGGAGGAACCATCATGAAGTTTACCGCTTCAAGGTTTTAGATTCACCTAGGGATCTAGACTTATTAAGAAGGGGCACAATTCTTAGGTACACCGGCTTAATACATAGCCTAGAAGCCTCATTCATCGTTCATATAAATGGCACCATGCTTAGGTATACCAATTCTGTATATTAATTTATTCATTCATTACACAAGAAAAGCATGCCAAATCCTAAAAATTCAAGAGATCACATTCAACAACTTTCATACATTAAGGACAGGCACCTAAGTCTAGCAATCAAGATGTAACATCACAATATAGAGGTCCTTCACATTTTCTCATCATCACGTATAAGCATTAATAGAGAATCATACTTCAAATCACAATACCATAACACTTTATACAAGATCTCCTTGAGATCACATGTAAACCTTTACTTTATGCCGTCACTTATACCTTAACATGATAAATCTTCAAACTTATCATATAATGCCTTTAAGGCTATGGTCACAATGTATAAACAACAAGTGAACACTTTCACCATAAGTGGGACAAACCATATAAGAACAATTATATTTTAATTTTATATTAACAATGAAAATAGGTCACCGTACAATTCTCCTAAGACATAATCACCATCATATAATTCCCAATAATTCTATCATCACAAGAAGTCTAAACAATAACTTGCACTCAAGTCCATAATTCCCAATTCATCCATATACCAGAAATCCATCATCAATAGGTATAGAAAACAATAAGAATCAATAATATTATTCAGTCTAAGCACAATTCCATCAATATCCATACATTATCGTAAAACCCATTTTATAAACAACTTTAGGGATTTAGTGAAATCATGAATTCTTAGAGTTTATAGCCTTTAAATCACCAATAAACAATTAATATTATCATAATATATCAACTTAAAACGTTTGATGCAAGAACCCATGAGTTCGAGTGAAAATTGGACTGTTTCATAGACTTTGAAGAACTTGAAAACCATTTGAAATTGGCTCTAAGGTGATAGATAACCTTATATAAATAACTTTCATACCTTATTAGTCTAAATCCTTTGAGAATTGAAGAATAAAGCCATCAAAATCATCAAACCTAACTCCAACTTGATCTTAAGCTCCCATGGTGTTCTTGAGAGAATCTTTTGGGCTTCGGTTTTGCTTTTAGAAAAAGTGAATAGTGAATTCTAAAGTACCAATTAAATGTTTTAATATCCTTAAAATACCTAAAAATACAGTTAAAATTTCTATGCACTTAAAAAGACTTGTGGTGAATTTACCAATTCACTCCTAAGTTTGCCGAACCAACCTGCAAAATTGCAGATTACAGACCCTTTTTACGACTACAAGACCACGTACCGTGGTCTAGTCCACGCCTCGTGGTCTGGTCAATCCCCCGTGGTCTGGTCCACTCACCTTCAATGCGGTCTGTGTTTTATGACTGAGAGTTGGGTTTGCTAGCCTGCAACTACGGGTCAGAACTACTGGTCGTAATTTGACCCAGGAGTCATAGGTCATGGCCTTAGTTTTTTTGCTTTAGGCACTTTGGTTGTTTTTCCTTGGGGTTTCGACTTAGGGTCCTCCTCAAGAACCATTAGAGTGGTCCTTGGGGACTCATAACTTAATGTCTAAACCCGTAACACCTCAACCACTACTTGGGAAAAGACCAACGATCAGACAAACTTCAACACACCACAGTAGAACACATAAACTCAAAAGACTACTCCCAAAACGTCATGGTAGTCCCTTGATGTTAGACCTCAAAACTCTTAAACCAAACTCTAAAAGTAAAAGCACAACATTTAAACAAGTTCTAACTCTCACACACTTGTGAAGCTCTAGTGCATCCTATTTTATTTTTTAGTTACTTACAAGTAACAATTTTAAATTCAAACTTTGAGAAGTGCAAGTCGGAGTTTTGTTCTTTACCAAGCAAGAGTTTCTTCAATGCCTATTTTTATTTCTCTACTTCAATGCATGTTTTCTCTCTAGAATATCCCTAATTGGGAAGAAGACAACTTGTAAAGAATCATATATATCCCAATTATGTAATTGGAACCTCCCAAAGGAAGTATTTAGAACAAAGTGGTCATGTACTTGTGTAACTCACCTGTGTTGCACCCACAGAATGTTGACGTATAAGTATTCAATGTTACTTTTGTATGCTTTTTTTAGTTGAATATGCGCTTGCACCTGTCACATCCAGAGCTACCCCCGATACGCGAACACAGGATCTAGGACCACAAGTGTCCCAAGCTAACCCTGCTGGCATGATCATGAGCATACTAAATGTAATAAACTAATGCAAAAGCTAAATCATAATTAAAATAAGAAGATAGGGAATACTCATTTAATATAACTAATATATATATAAAAACTGATGAGTTTAATACAAAGATGATTTTAACTCAATACTGAACTAAAATTAACAATGTCTGAATTAAGCCTCTAATTAACTAGAATTGCTCAGAAAGTCCCAGCTAAGTCAAGAAAAATTGAAACTTAAGGACTAGAATACTAAAAAAGACACTCAAGACTATTGTCCTCGCAGAATGAGGACTCACCATTGATTTTGCTAAACTGGAGATCAAAACTGATCTAAGCGTGATCTGGATGCTTAGAACTTGAACCTACATCACGAGAAGTTGTAGCACACGTATGTGTTAGTAATTGAAAGGTACTAAACATGTTGGATAGAGTAAAGTTGAAATAACATATAATTGAACAAAGAAATAAAGCAGGGATAGAATCTAAACATGATATACTGAACGCTGAGATAACTGAATGTAGTGACCCATTTACTACATCTTCAAACTGAATACTGGATATATTGATAAATGATCAATGCAATGAAATTTTATTGAATTGTGGGAGCAACTAATAACCGATAATAAAATCACATGACCTATATGTGGAGTCAGATGTATACGCCCCACCAAGAGGATCCAATATACCCTGCTAGAGGTATAAATGCATGCTGGCATAATCACTAAACGGATGCGCACAAAGGGGACTTACAACTTACTTGGCAAGTGGTTCATAGACTATTTGGATACGTTGAACCCTAGTCCAACTCGGTATTATGCTACTCCCAAAGAATCAAGTAGTTAACTGGTTATGAGAGAGTTTTTGATTTTGGTGAGGGGTTGCAGTGGTGAACCACAGACCTACAACACTTGTCGTAGATCAAACTACAGTTCGTAGAGGGTGGTCGTAGCTTACACTTTCAAATTTATATTTCTGGTCTATTTTTGGATATGGGGTATTACAGTATCTTCCCTTGGGAAAATTCTTCCTTTAATGAAGACTAAACTAGATAAATTAGAGGGAGAGAGTTTCAATCCCTACCACTAAACGTTTAGAATTGAGTTTCTAATTGAACTAGGTTCCAAGAACATGCAATAATGATGAAAATGCAAGTACAAATTGAGGAACAGGATTCTAAGGCTGAAGTTACGCATGAATGACTGAAAAACTTAAGAGGAACTCTTACCTCAAGTTGGAGTGGAATCAGAAGGAAAGAGGTGAGGATAATTGTCTTTCATGGATGCTTCTGTTTCTCAAGTAGCTTCCTCTACGGATTAACTCCTCCACAAAACCTTGATTGAAGAAACTTCTTTGTTCCTGAACCTTCTAACCTGACGATCAAGAATCCCAACTTGTACATCCTCATAGGAAAGTCTATATTTTACAACATACTATCCAATGTAAGTACGGAGGCTGGATCACCCACACAATTCTTCAAAAGTGAGATATGTAAGACCAGATGCACTGCTTCTAATTCTACTAGAAACTATAACCGATATGCCACTTTTCCAACCATTTTCAACATCTTGTAATGGCCTACATATCCATTACTAAGCTTCACTTTCTTGCTAAATCTCATTACCCCATTCATAGGTAACACTTTCAAGAAAACTCAATCATCAACTTGAAACTCTAGTTCCCTTTTCTTTATATCTACATAAGATTTTTGATGACTCTAGGTTGTCTTAAGTCTATATCGAATGAGTTGAACTTTCTCCATAGCATCATGGACTAAAAAACCTTTCATATCAAGGCCATTTTACCTACTTCATACCACAAAACAGGAGATCTACATCTACTCCCATACAATGTCTAATAAGAGGCCATTTGAAAGCTCGAATGGTAGATATTGTTGTAGGCAAACTCAATAACATGAAGGTAATCATCCCAACTACCTTTAGAATTGATCACACAAGCTATCAAACATATCCTCTAGGGTCTGAATTGTACGCTCATCATATCCGCCCATCTAAGGATGAAATGTTGTGCTAAGATTAACATATGTACCAAGACCCTTCTTAAATGATTTCCAGAAATGAGAGGTAAACTGAGGACCTCCATCTCAGATGATAGACAAAAGAACCCCTTGCAACCTGACTATCTCATTAATGTAAAGCTTAGCATAGTCCTGCGCCGAATCTGTAGTCTTGACAGCCAAAAAGTGAGAAGACTTAGTCATCCTGTCAATTATCACCCAAATGGAGTCATGTTGTCTACAAGTACGAAGTAAACCCAGTGATGAAATCCATATTATTCACTTCCCAATTCCAAGTAGGAATGTTGATCTCTTGGATCATACCCCCTGGTTTCTGATGTTCTACCTTGACTTGCTGGCAATTGGGGCACTTACTCAAAAAATCTGCTATATCACTCTTCATGTCATTCTACCAATAGACTTCCCACAAATCGCGGTACATCTTAGTGGCACCTTGATACATAGAATATCTAGAATCATGGGCTTCTACAAGAATATGTTGTCTACACTCACCCACATCAGGAACACACAATTTACCTTGGTAGCAAAGTATACCATCTCCCTCTTGGGAAAAAACCTCCACTCTCTAAATATGGAATGCATCCTTGTAACACTTCAAAAGTCTAAGAAATGTTCTAGAGCCTAACATAAGTATCAAAAGGTTTAGATACTTCTTTTAAGGACTATTTTGATGAATATAAGTCCTTTAGAAAGTTTAGAAATCAAAACATCAAAGGACGTTCATGATGCCCAGAAACTAGTTCAAGGAGGTGTTATTATGCCTTAGCCTATTTGACAAAGTTTTAAGAGTCAGAAAATGATGAAAATTAGTTGAATGGTGTCTAACACGTATTAGAGTTGATTAATTATTGAAACATTTGGGCATGTCACCCTAAGAACCAACCAAGGGCCCTTGAGGAGGACCCTTGCATTTTGGGTCAAAGGCTGCCCAAGGCAGTATCCACGAACGGATGCAACCGGCGATCCATTGTCCAATCGATGGGGCGTGGATTGATTCCGTCGATTGAAACTTAGCCAAACTTTTTAAAGCTTTCAAATGTACAGTCTCTGAACTTATCAACGAGTATGCAGCAAGGAGGTGAACAGTGCCCGTTAATGGACACACGATCTGTCGTTTGTGGTCTCATCTGTGGAGCCACTATTTTGCTACACATTTTATTTAACCAGTTGGCTTAGTTAGGAGTCTAATTAGGGGTTAGGGGAGGTAAAATTAACTTAATTAAAAACCTATATAAAGACCCTAACCTAATTAGACTTACCTAAGCTCTCATAATTCCCGAAACCCAAATTCTCCTCCTTCTCTCTTCTTTCTCTCTCCCAAGTTGAAGAGCACCATAGAAGACAAGGTCAAGGTGGGGTTTAGGGATTTCATCACCAATATTTCTACATAAATATTCATGAAACACTAAGGTATGGGATTCCTTTCACATTTGAGACTTCTTTACTCAAAGGGTTCCATCAAATTGATTTCAAAAGTATGAAATTTAAGTGGATCTTTTCCAATCTCGAAATTGATCTTGTGGTTTGCTTTGTTTATGATTTCCTTTGGATATTATGAATATATTAACATTTATCATAACTCAATTATGTTATTTCTTGATGAATTGGTCCAGTTCGTTGAAGATGACCTATTCCCCTTAGCCCTATATCGTGATCATGATATGAATTGTGTAATATTTGCTCAATTGAATTGGTTATTTGTTTAATTACTACTAGATGATGTTATTGTATAAATTATGAATGTATTGAGATGAATTTTAGTCCTACCATGCTATTTCTTGTGAAATTGATCTAAGTTATGAAGTAGATTATGGATTTGATCTAAGTCTCTTATCTTAAGCTATGAAGTAGTGATGGATTATGATGTAGTGATTTAAATTGCTTTTTTATCATGTTGCTTATGGTTGGGTGGTGATATTACACTCTTATTGGTTTGATTTAAGGGTTGATGGTAAGACCTTGATGATGGATCATGAAGAGACTTGGTAAGTCTTGTGATCTCAACTCTTTACTCCAATTATGATTAATGTGATTTAAGTGATGATGTTGTATTGAAGTATACCTTGTATTAAGATTGATAGGCTTTGGTATGATGTTGAATTGAAATTTATTGACTATGTTTTGTGAGGTGTTGGCTAAGATGTAAATTTTATAAGAATGGTGATAATTTACCAATGTGCCTTATCATGATGTGATTATGTAATTGTGCTAACCTCACTTATATTAATTGTAATGGAAGGACTATACTTATGAAATTCTTATTGAGCTATGATGATGATGATTATACAAGGGATAGACCCTATAACCTACATTAATCTATGATGATTGATAAAGACATTAAATATATTTCAAAAGGGACTCTAGCATAGTACTAAGTGAACTAGAGTGAAGAGTATCCCTTCCCACATAGTGAAGGTAGGATCACTAATGTACTCTTGATATTGGAGACTATAATGCACGTAGTATAAAGAGGGTCCTAACTATATCTCCTAGTTCTTGAACTTATGTTGCCCCTAGAGGAATACTAGCTAGTGGATCCACGTAGTTGCTATGTTCATGTTTTGGTACTACCTTGGCAAGTAGTCCACCTTCCTTCAGTGTAGGTTTCCATGACATTATATTCAACATTATCTTATGTGGTCTATGTCGGTTAAGGCAAGATGTTCCCAAAAAGTAAAATGAACTAAAGGAATAAACTCTTACTAGGATGACCTAAGGGGTTTATCTTAGTCTAGATAGGGTTATGGGACTCCACCTAAACCTTAAACCAGTTATCCTTAATGGAAGTCTTAGGAGGATGTTCTTATACATGTATATGCTTATAATGATACATGATGTGTATATGATGACCGTGTATATGATGACCTTGCACAATGATAATACTACAGGATGATTGGTTTTCAGTTATGAATATGTGTTTGGTCTCTATTTCTGAAGTATGATGATATGTACTATTAAATTATAAGCTATGTGAAGTTGGAAATTGGCCATAGCTCATATTGTTTTTACTTGATTGGGTAAGGTTATGGGGATTTGCTTGTTCATTGCACTGGTTGACTTATGAGGGTTCATGGGTAATTGTCTAGCTTTGGTTATGTTGTAATGAACTCTTATCCATGCTAGTTGCAATTATAACTTGATGATACAGTTGTCTTGACTATGTGTTCAAATTATGTGGATATACATTTTCGTTTGATTGGACTTAGTATTGCTGGTCTTGTGATGTACATCCTTTGGACTTAATGAATATGTCTTATTAATTGGTATGGTCTTCTTGAATGTGCATAAGTCTTTTCAAAGAAAATTGCATACTTTAATGAATTGTCACCTTTTAAGCATGATTTAAGGATATGTGTGCATATGGTCTCATACTTAGTACAAGTGGTGTGTACTAACCCCATTTTCTCCCTTTTCCCTAACATTTTAGGTTGAGATTGTTGAAGAGCTTTTGAGAAGACTTTAAAGGAAGACTTAGAATTCTAACTTATCCAACTTGTGTAGGTTCTCACTTTCCGAGGTCAACGTCACTGTCAAGCTAATGAAGTTGTCCTAGTTTTAAGACTCTTATGTCTTTCCTTTTCATAAGAGTACAAGACATTGTATAGCCTATATGTCGCTCTTATTGCATTGATGTATGGTCTAGGCCAAAAATTGTTATACTCTTGATAAATGGTTATGAGATGAGACATCCAATTAAGACTATGTTATATATTATCTATTTATGTGTAATAAAAGTAGAAGACTATGTAATCTTCCTATACGAAGGGTCTATGTATACTCAATATAAATATTATGTGTATGTAGAGGTCTATGTAAACCTCAATGTAGAAGTAATGGAAAAGTTTTAAAAAAGTTTGCATGTTTAACCTGTGAATATAATGATGTAAACAATAGGCTAGTCTTAGTCCTCAAAGAGGACGACGACGACGGTTACCTCTAGGGGGTGCTCCACGAATCTGACAACCCTTAAGTTCAAGAAATATTGGATCATTGTATTGATTTTCCTTAACCTCCACTACCAAAGAAGATTAAGCCTTAATCTGAACTGTTACACCATTGTCTCATATGATCATAAGGCAAAATCCCAATCGAGCAAGCCTAAGAACATCCTTCACTAGTTCCTTCTTTTCTTCCTCAACATGGGCTACACTACCCATAGATAGTCTGCTATGAGAATCTGCCACTACATTCGCCTAACTAGGATAATAATACACACTCATATCATAATCCTTAAGGAACTCAAGTCATCTCCTCTAGTGAAGATTCAACTCTTTATGGGTGAACACATATTGAAGGCTTTTATGGTCGGTGAACACATCTACATGAACACCATACAAGTAGTGTCTCTATATCTTGAGTGAAAATACCGTTGATTCAAGCTCGAGTTCATATGTTGGATAGTTCTTCTCATTCACCTTAAGTTTTCTAGAAGCATAAGCATAACCTTATCTTGCTACATCAACATATAACCTAGGCCAACTCTTGATGCATTGTAATAGATCACATAACCATATGAACCTTCTAGTAGAGTCAAGACAGGAGTAGTAGCCAACTTGTTTTCAATTATGCAAAGCTTTTCTCACAGTCATCTAACCATTGAAACTTGACCATGTTCTGAGTCAATCTAGTCAATTGTGATGCTATGGATGAAAATCCTTCTACGAACCTTCGCTAGTAACCTGCTAGACCTCAGAAACTTCTAATCTTTGTAGCAGAGGTAGGTCCGGGCCATTATTTCACTTCTTCATGTTCTTTGAATCCACTCGGATCCCCTCGCTTGATACAATGTGACCAAGGAAAGAAATGGATTGCAACCAGAAGTAACATTTTCTTCCTCAAACCTAGAGTAAATGAGGATATATCATCAGTAAAGATGATAACAAACAAGTTTAAGTATTGTTTGAACTCATTGTTCATCAAATCTATTAAGGCTACAGGAGCATTGTTTAGTCCAAACCACATAACTACTAATTCTTAATGACCATACCGAGTCCTGAAGGTGGTCTTTGGAATGTCACTATCTCTGATTCTAAGCTGATGATAACCCAATCGAGGTTTATCTTTGAGAAATGACTAGCACCCTTAAGTTGGTCAAACAAGTCATTAATCATAGGGATTGGATAGTTATTCTTGGTTGTGACCTTGTTCAACTGTCTATAGTCAATGCACATTCTGTGAGAACCATCTTTCTTCTTTACGAAAAAACATCGGTGCACCCCATGGTTAAATACTAGATCTGATGAAGCCCTTATCTAACACATCTTTCAACTAATCTTTCAATTTATTAAGCTATCTTGGATTCATTATATAAGGAGGAAAATAAATAGATTGGGAATCTGGAAGGAGATCAATTTCAAAGTTAATTTCTCTTTCGGGAGGAACTCCGAGAAGATCTTCTAGAAATACTTATGGAAAATCACTAACTACTAGAACTGACACAAGAGTTGGTGTTTCGGAGTTAGAATCCTTTACCCAAACTACATTAATGATATAACCCTTAGAGATCATATTTCTGGCGTTAAGGTAAGAAATGAATTGAACATAGGCACTAAGCTATTACTTTTCCATTCTAACATTGGTTCGTTTGCAAACTGAAGATGAACAATCCTAGTTCTACAATCGACTAAGCTGTAACATGAATGTAGCATTCCTAGAATGACATCGAAGTCTACCATTACTAACTCTACAAGATCTGCTGAGGTGACTTTTTGAGAGATTGTGATAGGGAATTTTTTGTATACCCGTCTAGTAATAACTAGGTCACCAACTTGAATAAAGATTGACAAAGGTTCTGAGAGAGTTTCTAGACTAACATTAGATTGAACTGCTATGTAAGGAGTTACACATGTGAGAGTAGCCCCTGGATATTACAGTGCATAAACATCAAGTTCAAAGACTCGTAACGTACCAGTGACTACATTAGGAGAACCTTCCTGATCCTAGCAAGCCTGAAGAGCATACAATCTGTTCTAGCGCTGACTACCACTTGTACCAGATGAGTTACCTTGCTGAGTTGGGAAACTTGTTGGTGCTTGTGAAGTTGTGGACTAAGCTCTACCATTACTACCTTCTTAAACCTGTCTAGAAGGACAATCCCTTAACCTGTGACCAGACAGACCGCATCCAAACCATAATTTCTTTACTGCAAGGCACTCACCTGGATGGTTCTTACCGCACTTATGGAAATTGGGGTATTGGTGCCTGAAAAATACTTCCCTGCTACTTAGATCCTGGTGCCTAACCTTCTAATCATACATGTTTGTGGAGGTTTAAACACTAGCTGACAAAGGGGCAAGGGTCAAAGAAATTCTGCTGAAAATGCGAGTGATTTCCACTACTTAACTTCTAGTGAGAATATTAATAGTTCCCAATCCTAGAATTCTTATTCTCCTTGGCCTGTTTCCTAAGATTATCACCCTCAACATGTTGAGCATGATTCATAATCCTAGAAATGTTCATGTCTCCCAGTAATATAGCACTTCTGCACTATATTTTTACCAAATCTGGCACTCCATACAAGAAATAATTTATCTCCTAAGAGTCAGGAACCATGTGAGGAGCATACCTTTAGAGTTGGTTAAACTTGAGTCAGTACTCTTGGACCGTCTTGTTACCCTGCATTAGGTTCATGAATTCCTGGGACTCTTCTTCTCTCAACTCTATAAGGAAAAATATGTCCAAAAAGGTTTCACTAAAGCAATCCCAAGTAATACGAGTTGCATCTTTACCCCTATTTTCCTTCCACTGAGTGTACCAGATAAAAGCAGAATCTTTCAACTGGTATGTTGCCAACTTAACCTGATCATTCCCAGTGACCTGCATTACCTCAAATATCTTCTTGATCTTATCTAAGAAATTTTGGGGATCCTCACTAGTCTGCGATCCTAAGAACTCAGGTGGATTAATCATAATTGTAAGGATACCAAAATTATTTAGGTCCAAAATTAGCCTAATATATGTGTAATGAGCTTAGAAGGTCTTGAAATGACTTATTATAGTGCTTAGAGGCAGTATATGAAGTTTGGAAGAGTTTAGAGGTCAAACATTGAAGAACGCCCAAGACATTCAGAAGTTCCTATCATTTAGATGGACGTATTTAGGGTAGAAACTTATGAGCATCTCCCTTAAGAATAACCTATGGGTCCTTGAGGAGGAACCAACTTATGGGTCAAAACTGCCCAATGCAGTGTCAACCAACGATTGCCAAACGACGGAAGGTAGTAGCATCAACGCCATGTCGATTAGGGGCATAGCCCCATATTTTTAATGGGAGATCAAGACCCCATTTGTAGGGTCTCTATCGCAAACATTGGATCTACAATAAAGAGCCATCGCTTCATCGATGGTCCATCCACTGTAGGTTGTCGATAAGGCCTGCAACTGCTGGTCACTTAAGGGGTGAATGGGAAATTCACTCCACTTACAAATAAATGCATGGGCGGTTAAATTAGGTGGTTTTAGTTATTTTATGAATATTTAAACAATAGAGACTCATTTAGACCTTAGACTCAAAGATCAAAACCTTTCCCTCTCCAAAACTCTCTCAAGAACACCATAAAAGAATAAGAGAAATTGGGGCTGCTCTTAGGACGAATTTCACCAAGGATTCAAGTTGGGATTAAAGCTCTAATCTAAGGTATGTGAAGCTTATTCATTAATGAATTCTTCCATTCATTGAGTCCTCTAGTATTCCACAATTGTGAATCCAAAGAACCCCAATCAAGAGAGGGTTGTGAATTCATTGTGGGTAAGGCTTGATTGTGATCCCAATCTAGCGGGTAGAATTAAATTACGTTCATATTATGATTATGTGATATTTTGATGGTGAATTGTGGGATTTGATGTTGATGGTGATCATAATGATTTTAGGCCATTAAAGGCAATTGAAGCTTTTTCATTTAGACATGAACAAGTTAGGAGAAGCAAGTTTTCTTATATAGATTGATGCTAGGTTTACCTAATAACCCAAAAAAAATCAAGACATCATGATTTAGAATACCTTTAAGTTGTATTGAATGAGCCTCTTCTTGTTTAGTTGACTTGGTAAGATAAGACCAAGGTGTATTAGCCAGCTTGAGATGGTAGATCTCATGATATGTTGAGATGCTAGGTCTCATGATAGCTTGAGGTGATGAATCTCATTATATATTAAGATGGAGGAAGTAAAATCTCTAATGTTTAGCTTGGTCATGTGTTTATAGGATGTTTGATCATGATAGCTTGGGAATGGCAGTTCCCATGATAGGTTGGGATCGACTAATGAATCTCTCCTAAGAATAGCTTGAAGTAGCTTGACTAGAGTGACTTTATGATAGCTTGACTTCGTTAAGCTTAAACCATTTCATAATAGATTTAGGGGAAATACCTACACTCTCCTATGTTAGCTTGACTTGCATGCAAAGTGCATTTGTTAGAAGTTCTATAAAATGATTATGCATTATGTTTTGAAATAAGATTTTTAATTCCACACTATTTTAGTATATATGCAATGAATGATGTCTAAGGGTTCGTACAAGACCTCCGAGAGGTGAAGTACGCTGTGTTCTGACTTGAAGGATGTCTTTTCTTCTAGGATGCATTTTGGGTCGTGACACTATAAAGTCAGGAACCCTAGCAGTAGTTGATCTACCATTTGCATTCAAATGATCTTGAACCCGCTGACTATTCTAGTTAGTGACACTATGATCCAACATTTGAATGACATTCCTAATTTCAGCATTGGAGACTTCCTGATCTAGGACTAGAGGAGCCGAGTTTGCATTTCTGCATTTGCATTGCTAACGTTAGATCTATGAGGAAGCATGATCTGAAACATAAAATATCAAGTTAGAATGGAATTTGATCATACCTTACGCATTATAATAGTAACAATGTCACTTTTATAGCTTTCT
Organism: Solanum chmielewskii; assembly: GCA_027704785.1. Lineage (NCBI taxonomy): Eukaryota > Viridiplantae > Streptophyta > Magnoliopsida > Solanales > Solanaceae > Solanum > Solanum chmielewskii. The sequence goes on from JAKWIX010000322.1 coordinate 14,189,074, forward strand.
TTAGTTAAATATGCACTTGCACCAGTCACGTCCCGAGCATGATCATGAGCATACTAAATATAATAAACTAATGCCGAAGCTAAATAAAAATTAAAATAAAAATATTGGGAATACGCATCTACTATAACTGAGATATATGAAAATTGTTGAGTTTAATACAAAGAAGATACTAACTCATATGTATGAATTAAGCCTCAAAATTGCTTGAACGGGACCAGATAAGTCTAGCAAAATTGAATCTAAAGGACTAAAATACTGAAAAGAAACCTATGACTCTTATCCTCAAAGAATAAGGACTCACCACTGATTCTATTGAACTGGAGATTGGGAACCGAACTAAGCGCGATCTGAAAGTTGAAAACCTGACCTACGAGAATATCTAGCTCACGTATGCGTCAGTACAGGAAATTTACTAAGCATACAGGATAGAGTAAAGCTAAAATAACATATAACTGACTATAACAATAAAGAAAGGATATAATATGAACATGATATACTGAATGTTGAGATAACTGAATGAAGTGACCAATTTATTACATGTTACTGAATACTGGATATACTGATATATGGTCAATGCAGTGGAATAAGACTAAATTATGAGAGCTACTAATAACCTATAATAAAACCACATGAGTTAAATGAGGAATCCGATCTATACGGACCATTAAAGGACTCAATATACCCAGCCAGAGGTATAAAGTCATATTGGAGTCTATTCTTTCTTTTAAAATCTTAATGATTTTTTATGTATTGTTGTTGGTTGGTCTGCTAGTCTTGAGTCTATTACTTCCTTCAAAAGATTTTTGTGTCATTCGGGGACGAATGTTCCCAAGGGAGGGATAATGTAACATTTCAAAATACAAGACGGGTTCTAGAGTCTAACATAAGTGTCATAAGGTATAGACATTATTTTAAGGTTCATTATACTATTTATAAATCATTTAGAAATTCTAGGAACCAAAACGTCCAAGAACGTCCACGACGTCTAGAAAGTAGTTCAAGGAGGTACTTGTGTGCCTTAGCCTATTTGACTAGCTTTTAGGAGTCGGAAAATGATGAAAATTGGTGGAAGGGTTTCTAACATGGGTTTAAGCTGACTCATGGTTGAAATTTCTGGGTAAGACTCCCCAAGGACCAACCAGGGGCCCTTGAGGAGGACCCTTGAGAGTAGAGTCAAATACTGCTTGGGCAATGTGCACCCACGAGAGGGCAATGAAGCCTGTGTGGATCGACAGGGCGTCGATGCCATCCGTCAACAAAAACTTAGACAATTCATTGAAGGGGCATTTTTGTAAACTCTCTGAACTCATCGACGGATGTGCAGCACGGAAGGGGGTCTCATGGGTGAGTGGTCTGTTTTTGCTGCACATTTTTAACTAAGTCTACTAATTAATTAAGGGGTTTGATGATTATTTATAGATAAATGGAAATCTAATTAACTGAATTAACAACCCATATAAATACCCCAACCCCATTAGACTAATTACAAGTCACAAAACAAAACTTTGTTCTTTCTCTCTCTATTGGAACACCATTGTAGACCAAGCTAGGAGAGGGTCTTGGGGGCTGTAAAGGGAAGATTTCACCATCAATTATTCAACAAAATTTAAATTATGGGATCTAATTCACCTTTGAATCCACTTTCCTCAAAGGATTCCTTCAAAGTATTTTCACAAGTTGAGTTTTCATGTGGGTTTTTCTCAATCTCGAAAAATATATTAGGAATTGATTTGGTTATGATTTATTTTGGATATTATGAATATATTAACATGTATTCTAAATTAATTATGATATATCTTGATTATTTGTTCTAGTTTTTATAAAATGACCTATAACCCTTAACCCTAGGTTTGATCTTGATATGAATTAGGTTGTATTTGGTTCAATTGACTTGTTTATTGGTTGTATTAACATGTATTCAATTACTACTAGATGATGTTTTTATACTAACCATGAACAAAATTAGGATGATTTTCAGTCTTTTATTCTAGCTCTAGAGAAGATGATATAGGTTACAAAGTATATTGTGAATTGACCTAAGTATCTTGTCTTAAGCTATGATCTAGTATTGAATTGTGATTTAGTGATTCTTGTAACCTTAGTATCATGTTGGTTATTGACTTATGTTGATGTATTTCCAAATTGGGTTGATTTGAGGATGTATGGTAAGAACTTGATGATGAACTATGAAGGAGACTTGGTTAGTCTTATGATATCTATCATTTACTTTAAATTGTAGTTAATTGTAATTAAGTCAAGATGTTGTATTGGAGTAAGCCTTGTATTAGGATTGATAGGTTGTTATGATGTTGAATTTAAATGTCTTGATTATGTTTGTGAGGTGTTTGGTTAAGATATAAATGTTATCAGGATAGTGAATGATTTATCAATGTGTCTTCTCATGATATGAAGATGTTAATGTGCTAACCTCACCTATATGAATTGTAATGAAAGGATTTATACTCATGAAATTCTTATTAAGCTATGATGATGATGATGATGTTATACAAAGGTTAGACCTTATGACCTAAACTAAGTTATGATTGATAATAAAGACTTAAAGTCATTGCAAAAAGGGACCCTAGCTTAGCACCGAGTGAACTAGATTGAGGAGTGCTCCTTAATACATAGGGAAGGTAGGATAACTAATGTACTCTTGATATTGGAGACTACAATTCATGTACATAAAGAGGGTCCCAACTATATCTCCTAGTTCTTGAACTATGTTGCCCCCCATTGAAATACTAGCTAGTGGATCCACGTAGTTGCTGTGTTTCATGTTTCGGTACTACCTTGGAAAGTAGTCCGCCTTTCTTTGGTCTATGTCGGTTAGGGCAAGATTTTCCCAAAAAGGTAAAATGAACTAAAGGATTAAACTCTAACTATGATAACCGAAGGGGTCTAGCTTAGTCTCCGTAGGGGTATGGGATTCTACTTAAGCATTGCACTAGTTAGCCTTGAGGGGAGTCTTAGGAGGATGTTCTTATGTATGAACATGATTATAATTCTATATGACATGTATATGATGAACTTGAATAGTATTGGTACTATATGTTGTTAAGTTTCACTTAAGAATATGTGTTGGTCTATATTGTTAAAGGTTGATGCTATGTACTCTTAAATGTTATGATATGTGAAGTAGGATGTTAGTCATGATTCTTGTTGGGTTACTTGATTAAGTATGGTTATTAGGCTTTGCTTGTTCATTGCACTTGTCGACTTGATAGGGGTTCATGAGTATTTGTTTTGCTTTAGTTATGTTGAAATGTACTCTTATATATATTTGTTGCTAATATGACTTTATGGTAGAGTTACTTGAATAGGTATTCAACTATAAGCTATGTATGTTGATTTGACTAGACTTTATGTTGACGGTTTTATGATGTACATGCCTATAACTTATATGAATATGCAATAACTGTTGGTATGGTCTTGTTAAATGTGAATAAAGGTTTTAAATGAAAAGTGCATACTTTATGAAATGTCCATTTTTAGCATGATTTCATAGTACGTGTACTTAGTACAAGTCGTGTACTAACCCCATTTATTCCTCTTCCCCAATGTTTTAGGTTCCGGTTATTGAAGTGCTTTGAAGATGATTTGAAGAAGTCTTGGATCTCTTATTCATCCAATCAGGGTAGGTCCTCACTTTCCGAGGGCAATGTCACTATCTAGCTTATGGAGTTGTTTTGAGTTTAAGACTGTTATGTTCTTTCTTTTCCATTAAGTATGAAACATTGTATAGTCCATGTGAGGCATTCATACTTTTATGTATGGGCTATGACAAAGTTGTTACACTCTTATTATATGGTTATGAGATTAGACGACTATTATGATTATGGTATATTTTACATACTTATGTGCAATAAAAGTATAAGATTAAATAATATTCCTATTCGAAGGGTCTACGTATACTCGATATATATATATATATATATATATAGATATATATATACATATATATATATATATGTATATATATGTGTGTGTGTGTATGTATAGGTCTATATAAACCTCCAACAAGTAACAAAACGTTTTATATTTTTCGATAAATTTGACCTATGAATGTAATGATGTAAATTTAAGAGGCTAGTCTTAGTCCTCAAAGAGGATGACGACGCCGGTTACGTCTAGGGGGTAACCCGTATGTGACAAAGTTGGTATCAGAACATGAGGTTAAATATCCTTGAGTCAATGTCTTTCTCAACCACGTCTATGTAAGTTCGTATTCATAATTGTGAAGTGCGCCACACTGACGGATAGGAAACTACGATGCCTAGGAACTCTCACTTTCTTGAAAGTCCAATATCGTGCCTTTGGAGAATTATCTTTATGTGCTTTAGCATCTAATCCTATTTTTCTGATTATACGGAAATGAATACTCAAAGAAATGTAGCACGAAGAGTTGAAGAAGATATTGCCAATGCGGGAGATCCTTCTTGTGGTAATAAAGTCCCTCCTCTAGAGGATGATGTGAATGATGACCAAGCCCTGGTAAATCATCCTCCTTTGACACATGAGAACATAAGGGGCTCTTTCTTGCAAATGGCCCAATCACATTACTAACGAAGCACAAGCCGCCACTAGTCAATCCCAAGCCATGATGGCCCAAGCTAATCGGGAGGTTGTACCCCGAGCTCATCAACAAGTTGCTACAATGGACTCCCATCTAAGGGTTTTCACTAGGATAAGACCTCCTACTTTCTATGGGTCCAAGGTTAAAGAAGACTTCCAAGAGTTCATTGATGAAATCTACAAGATTATCTACACTATCGGGTGGTCTACTAGTAAGAAGGCCAAGTTAGCCACCTATCAACTCAAGGATGTGGCTCAAGCATTGTATGTCCAATGGAGGGACAATAGGCCTTTAAGGGGTGGATCCTTGACATGGAAAGTGTTGAAGAAAGCTTTTCTTGATCAGTTCTTTCCTAGGGAGAAGAGGGAAGCTAAATTGGTGGAATTTATCAACCTTCTCCAAGAAGGTATGAGTGTTCATGAATACTCCTTGAAATTCACTAAATTGATAAAATATGCTCCTTCTTTTGTTTCTAATCTTAGAGACAGAATGGTCGCTTTGTGACGAGGGTGTCGAATAATTTGCAAGAGGAGTTTAATGAAGCGATGCTACATGGAAAAATGAACATTTCTCTTCTTATGGTTCATGCCCAACATGTGGAGGAGGCAAGGGCTAAGAGGAAGAGTAGAGATGTTAAGAGGGCAACATCTTATAATGGTGGTTCTTCAAAGAATATGCTTAAGATATAAGACAAGACTAGATTAAAGAAACGGTTTTCTAATCAAGTTCCTTCCAAGTTCCCTAAGACTAGTGGTGATAGGGTGTCTAACCCTAAGCCTAAAAAGTAAAAGGGTACAGGTTCACCAATCGAGAAGTCAACTTGTGGAATGTGTGGCAAGAAGCACTATGTGATTGTCTTAAGGGGACGGACAATTGTTTTGGTTGTGGTAAAAGTGGGCACAAGGTTAGGGATTTTCCTAATGTGAGGGTCCAAGACAAGGGTAGTGGTAAATCTCAATCAAGTGGTTCAAATGAGGATCCAAACAAGAACTGCTTTTATGATCTCCGCTCTAGGATTGAGCAAGAGACTTCTCCCGACTTAGTGACCGGTATGTTAAAAGTTTTCTCTATCGATTTATATGCCTTACTTGATCGCGGTGATACCTTATCATTTTTTACCCCTCTAGTAGCTAAAAAGATTGATATTTTGCCCGATATTTTGCATGAACCTTTTATAGTGTCTACCCCGGTGGGTGAGTTAGTTGTCGCAAAAAGGGTGTATAGAAATTGTCCTATAATGTTGCCCAATACAGTTTCTTATTATGAACTAGTAGAACTTTATATTCTTGATTTTGATGTCTTCTTAAATATGGATTGGTTCCATGCTTTCTTTGCCTCTATTGATTGTAGAACAAGGGTGGTGAAGTTTAACTTTCCAAATGAGCTTGTTTTAAAGTGGAAGGGAGGAAATTCTATTTCAAGAGGTCGTATCATCTCTTGTTTGAAAGCATGAAAAATGATCTCCAAAGGCTGTTGATACCATATAGTAAGAGTCCAACATCTATGACTCTGAAATTCCTCCATTGAGTTGGTCCCCGTAGTGAGTGAATTGCCATAGGTCTTTCCTAATGATCTTCCCGGTATTCCTCCCGGACGGGAAATTAATTTTTGTATTGATTTGTTACCAGATACAAATCCCATTTCAATTTCTCCATATTTGATGGCTCCGTCCGAATTGAAAAAGTTGAAGACTCAACTCAAAGATTTACTAGACAAAGGCTTTATTAGACCTAGTATTTCTCCATGGGGTGCTCCAGTTTTGTTTCTGAAGAATAAGGATGGGTCCTTAAAAAAGTGTATTGATTATTTCCAACTCAATAAAGTCACTATTAAGAACAAGTATCCTCTCCCTCGGATTGACGACTTGTTTGATCAAATCCAAGGGGCAAGCTACTTTTCTAAGCTTGACTTTAGATCGAGGTATCACCAACTTAGGATGAGAGGTGAGGATATACCAAAGATGACATTTTGGACTAGATATGGTCACTATAGGTTCTTAGTAATGTCCTTTGGTCGCACTAATCCTCCGGAGGCGTTTATGGACCTAATGAATAGGGCATTTTGAAACTACCTAGATTCATTTGTCATTGTCTTCATTGACGAAATCTTGTTAAATTCAAAAAATAAGTATGAGCATATGAACCATTTTAGAGTGGTGTTGCAAGTACTTACAGAACATCATTTGTTTGCCAAGTATATCAAATGTGAGTTTTGGGTTAGGTCGATTACATTTCTTGGTCATATCATCTCCAGTGAGGGAGTTGAGGTTGATCCAAGGATAAATTGATGTGGTAAAAAATTAGCCCAGACCATTGACTCCAACCGACATTAGGAGTTTCTTGGGTTTAGCGGGTTAATATCAGAGGTTCATGGATGATTTTGCATCCATTTCATCTCTCTTGACTACATTGACCCAAAAGTGTAAGAAATTTGAGTGGTCAGAGGCATTTGAGAGACGTTGTCAAATGTTGAAAGATAAGCTTACTTTTGCTCTCGTGTTGACCTAACTGGAAGGTACAAAGGGTTTTGTTCTGTATTGTGATGTATCTCGAGTAGGTTTAGGGTGTGTGACTATGAAATAATGGAAAGGTGATAGCCTATGTATCTATCCAATTTAAGGGGCATGAGAGAAACTACCAAACTCATGATCTTGAATTAGCGGTCGTGGTATTTGCTTTGAAAATATGGAGGCAATACTTGTATGGTGTCCATGTTGACGTGTATACCGACTATTAGAGTCTCTAATATGTGTTTACCCAAAAGGAGTTGAATCTCTGACAAAGAAGGTGGTTAGAATTGTTGAAAGATTACAACATGAGTGTCCTCTATCACTCCGGCAAGGCCTATGTGGTTGCAGATGCTCTAAGTCGTATGACTATGGGTAATATGTCTCACATAGATTAATCCAATAAAGACCTAGTGAAATATATTCATAGGTTGGCTAGGCTGGGTGTAAGGTTTGAATATTCTCCGAATGGTGGTTTCATGGTCCATCATAACATTGAGTCACCATTGGTAGTTGAGGTGAATTCCAAAAAACACATTGATAAATCATTGATGGAATTGAACAAATCAGTCCTTGGAAAGCTTAATGAGGCATTCTCCTTGGGGTGATGGTGTTTTGAGGTACCAAAGAAGATTGTGTTTTCCCAAGGTAGATGAGTTGAGGAACCGGATCATTGAGGAAGCCCATGGGTCCCGCTAATCTATTCATCCAAGTTCGACAAAAATGTACCATGACCTTGGGGAAGTATTTTGGTGAGAAGGTTTGAAGAAGGACATAGCGTAGTTTGTCTCTAAGTGTCCAAATTTCCAACAAGTGAAACCGAACATCAAAAGTTGGGTGGCTTACTACAAGAAATTCAAGTTCCTACTTTGAAGTGGGAAGACATCAATATGGATTTTGTAGTGGGTTTACCTCGGACTCAAAGGCAATATGACTCTATACGGGTGGTTGCGGATAGGTTGACCAAGTCCACTAACTTTATTCCTATCAAGTCTACTTATTCGGCGGAAGATTATGCTAGGATCTTCATAGATGAGATTGTGTGTCAACATGGTATTCTGTTATCCGTCATATCGGATCGGGGTGCACGATTAACATCTAGGTTTTGGAATTCATTCCAAGAAGGGTTGGGTATTAAGGTGAAGTTAAGTACCGCTTTTCATCCCCAAACGGATGGTCAAGCGGAACATACTATTCAAATCCTTAGAGATATGTTTGGGGCTTGTATTGTTGATTTCAATGGAAATTGGGATAAGCATTTTCCTTTGGTGGAGTTTGCTTATAATAGTAGTTTTCATTCATCCATCTCCATGGCTCCCTATGAAGCCTTGTATGGTAGGAGGTGTAGGTCTCCTATTGGATGGTTTGAAGAGGGTGAGTCTTCGCTTCTTCATCCCGATTTGATTTATAAGACTTTGGAGAAAGTTAATATCATAAGGAACCGGTTGCAAACGGCCTATAGTCGGCAAAGTCTTATGTTGATCATAGGATAAGGGATTTGGAGTTTGAAGAAGGTGATAAAGTGTATTTAAAAATTTCGCCGATGAAAGGGGTGGTTAGATTTGTCATGAAAGGAAAGTTCATTTCTCGTTATGTGGATCCGTATGAAATCTTGCAAAGGGTTGGTAACTATGCCTATGAATTGAAACTTCCTAGTGAATTGGCTTCGGTTCATTCGGTTTTTCATGTTTCCATGCTTAAGAAGTGTATCGGTGATCCCGAGTCTATTCTTCCTATTGAGGGTCTTGGTATGAAGGATAACCTCTCTTATGAGGAAGTTTCAGTTCAAATTCTCGATAGGCAAGTCAAGAAGTAATGTAATAAAGAGGTGGTTTCCGTAAAGGTGTTATGGAAGAATCACCTAGTTGAGGGTGCATCATGAGAGGCCGAGGTTATGGCTGGCAGCGGGACAGGAACCGGGACAGTCGGACCTGTAGTTAATGGAACTAGGATCAACCAGCCGGAACAATACCATAACTAGGATGGACCAGTACTGGTAGTTCCAACATTTCACCCGTTTCCATCCCAGTCCGCCAGGGAACGGGTAAGAAACTGGACCAAACCGGACCAGATTTTGAGATTGACCGGGTATAATATTTTTTTAAAAAAAAATAAAAAAAATTATTAAAATCAATTAAAATTATTTTTTAAAAGTTAACAAATTATACTTTTCAAACTTTTAAAGTTAATTTTTATAATTTATAAACATCAAATTTTTAAAGTTTGTAAAAGTTTAAATTTTAAAGACTTAAAGTTTAAAATTTGAAAATAATTTATATTATATAAATTTAAAATTTTATATTTTTAGTTTAAAATTTCAAAGTTTAAAAGTTTGAAAATTTAAATTTCAAAGTTTTAAAGTTTGAAAATTTAAATTTTCAAACTTTTAAGTTATAAAAGTTTAAATTTCAAACATTAAAAACTATAAAAGTGTAAATCTCACAATAATAAAAATTAAATTTAATACAATAATAAAAAAATTAAGGCGAACAACCTAGACTTTTATTAATATTAATTTGATATTACAATTTGATCTACAAATATATTAGTAGAATATTAAAACATATAATCTACACAGCCACCATCTAGGAAGGGTTCTGTTTGAATTAGATCTCAAATTATCATACTCACACTAATAGACAATTAAACATTTAAATTTAATAGTCGGTGCTACGATAGAGATCCTTTCTTAAATCATTTGAGATATCTATAGTAATATGATTGGGAATAGGTTGAATAGATAAATCCTCCATTGCTTCAATCCCGTCATCACTATAATCTTGCATTATTTCATCAAAGTCACTTTAAAATTTGGTCGGTAGTTGTTCACGATCCAAATTTCTTCTCTCGGCATTAATCCAATATTAAAATAATACAGATATCTCCAAGCTATCTGCTGCTAGTGAATGTCTATGCTCTCCAAATTTGAAACCTTGTTGCACTAAAAATGTCTTCTGAAGATGCTTGAATAGCTAATACACCTCGAGCCATCGATCGAAGTTTTGGAAATCCTTTGTCACGAATACTCCACCATGCTAGAACATTTTCAGTAGGTTCCGTATTTTGATTAACATATGCATCAAAATCATTTCTATTATTGTGAGAAATTTCAAAAAAAGAATCTACTTAATCATCAATGTTATCTTCATTAAGTCTACTCCTAGAACTTTCAGGTTCTTGATAAATTTATATTAGAATTATATAAGTCATACAATTTTCTAGCTTCAAATTTTATGCTATCTTGAACTGCTTGACAACTAGGAACTTCATCTTTTTCACTATCAATATCCAAGTTAAATATATTTTATCAATTATCTTATATGCACCTACAACTTTGTAATGAGGGTTTAACAAACAAGCGGCTAAATAAATTTGAGGAATATGAATATAATATTTTTAAATTTTTCAATCATTTTGTTAATAGTTTCTTGAAATCTTGATTTATCTTTAAATTAATAAAATTTAGAATAAATGATACAAATATGAAGTAAAACAATGCAAATTAATGGACTATAAAGTACAAATATTCTTTTGGTAGTGTTGTAAAATACTTTTAGGAAATCTATGAGTTCATGTATGTCATGTCAATCACTATCATCGAGTCTATATGACATATATGAATTATGAGGATTCCAAACCATTTGTGAGGTTTTTATATACTGCTACGCGACTACAAGCATTTCATATAAAGAATTCCATCTAGTAGACACTGTTTTTGGAATTTTTCTAGGTGGAAGATTATATTCAAAACAACGATTTTGAAAATCTCTACGCCTAGACTTAACTTGACATTTAAATATAAAATGACATGCATTTTTAACTTTCGTGCAACCTTATCATACATTTGTATACCATCTCCAACAATCAAATTATATATGTGTGTAGTACACCTAATATGATAATCATCACCATAAATAGGGAAAAGAGTAGGTTTTAACAATTCAATAGCAACTGTATTATTTGCAGCATTATCTAAGGTGATTCTACTTATTTTAAAACATATTCCATAGCTTTCTAAAATATCTAAAAATTTTGAGATATATAAAAATTGGTTTTGCATCTAACAACATTAAAACCTAAAATTCTTTTTTGTATAATCCAATTTTTATCAATCCAATGTGCAATCACAATCAAATAATCATTACCGTTTACACTACAGTCCATATCATAGCTATTTTACAATTATTGTTATAGAATATACAGCGAAGATATTAAAAATGTTGTGTTTGATAATCAATTACAACCTTTTCAATTGTATTTCTAGCAAAGACTTTGAAATATGGATTATACATAATTTGAATATAATGTATAAATCCGGGATTTTCAGCAAAACAAAATGGCAAACCCATAACAACAATCATTTTGGCTAGTTCTTCAAGAGCTTTTTCGCTACTTTATGACCATGGTAAACAAGAGTCAGAAACATTAGAAGGATTTAATTGTGTTTGTACCATGTTAGAGTCGCCTACTCCTATATTTTCAGGAAGGGGGTACCATTATTTTTAGCTTAGGCTACCGCTTCATCATGTAAGAATTCATTTTTACAACATGACATTAAATGATTACTGAAATGTCCTGTCCCACCATGTTTTCCAACTGTTTTATGATTTAATCTATGTTTACATTTATTACAAATATCTTGTGTTTTATCTTTATTTTTTGTCATAAATTTCCACATGACCGGTTTTTTAGCACGGTCTACCTTAGGCCTAGGATGTACGTGGGGAAGGGAGGAAAGACAACGAAAGGGAGCAGGACAAGGAGAAGGATTGGGAGTACTAGTAGCCATAGGTGGATCAGTTTCATAATCATCATCATCAAAATTAGGCGTATCAATATAATCATCATTATCAATAATATCATCATCTTGAGGCAAATCCTCATTAAAATTACCAAACCTTCTTTGAAAATGTTCATGATAAGGATCTAAAATCTAGAATTACTATCAATATTAAAACTGTGTCATTAACATGTGTATAATCCTCCGTATTCATTCTTACTATAGTAGATTTATTTTAGTTTTAGATCTAGAAGAACTACAGGCTTTTTGATTATCGGATTATGTAAAGTTAAATATATATTGTACATGCTCAATTGCACTTTTTTTACCGTTTCCTTTTCGAACAACATTTTTACACGAATACATATTCAAGTATTAAACAAGATTAGATTATATATAATACAAAAAATGTAATGCAAAAAAATAATTAATCAAAAAATAATTAAATAATTATTGCAATATAAATGAGATGTAAATTATAAGTTGGAAAGAATGTACCAAACGTTTACTTAAAAAAGTAGATATTTATGACCACGGAAAGCCGAAAGTGGAAAGATGAAAGTTGAATTTTAAAGCTCCAAATCCAATTTCCAAAGACCAAAAATGGAATTTCAACAATTTTAAGAGATTAAAGAGTTGAGAAGTAGAGAGTTGAGAGAATAGAAGATTACTTTTTCAATTTTTGATTAAAAAGAATGAAAGTTTAGGGGTATTTATAGGTAAAAAAGGGTTAAAGTGTAATTTTAAAACTTTGAGGTATTAAAAAAGTTAGGGGGGTAAGGGGTGTAATTGCCTATAAAAAGGGGGAAAGAGCCATTGGTGGGCCCCACTAGCCGTTACCCAACGATAATTGATAAAAAAATATTAATTGGACCAGGACCAGAACCGGGATTAACTAGCAAAACCCGATTTCTTTCGCGTTACCTGTCCTGGAACTGGGAATTATCGGACCCTACGGGTACTCACTGGACCGGTAATTGACCAGAATGGATTGTTGGACCTAACGGTTCCGCTGCCACCCATAGCCGAGGCCAATATGAAGTCCCTATAACACTTTGAAAATTCAAAACGAGTCTTAGATAATAATATAGGTGACATGGGGTCTAAGCACTATTTTAAGACCAAGTTTAATGAATACAGATCATTTAGGAAGTTTAAGAACCAAAATGTCCATGACATTCGAAAAGTAGTTCTAAGGGGTACTAGAGTGCCTTGGCCTATTTGACTAGCTTTTAGGACTTGGAAATCCATGAAATTATGTGGAAGGGTGTATTACAAGTGTTAAACATGATTCGTGGTCGAAATTTCCGGGTACGCCTCCCCAAGGACCAACCAAGGGCCCTTGAGGAGGACCCTAGCACGTGGAAGGCAACACTGCCTAGGCAGTGTGCAACCACGAGAAACCATCAATATCTCGTGTGTGGAATAATAGGGTGTCGATGCCCACCGTTTTACCACACTTAGACATATTTAGGGATCCCTCACTAGTACAAGTCTCTGACCACATTGACAAGTTTTCAGGACCGGGGGGGGGGGGGGCAGTTGTCGACTCACAAACGGTCCGTCGGTGGGGTTCCGCTTGTGAAGGTTAAGTTTTTCCTGCATGTTTATACTATTGGTTAATTTAATTAATTAAGGGGTTTAAGGGTTATTTAGGGATTAAAGGAAGATTAATTAACTAATTTAACCCCCCATATAAATAGCCTAACCCTCATTAATCTAGACACAACTCACCAAAATAAACTCTCTTCCTTCTCTCTTCTTTCTCTCTCTATTTGGAAGCCACCATAAAAGACAAGCTAGGGGGAGGTTTTGGGGGATCGAAAGGGATGATTTCACCATCAAATCTTCATCAAACATTGAGGTATGGGATCGAATTCACCTTTGAGACTTCTTTCCTCAAAGGGCTCCTTCAAAGTATTTCAAAAAGTTGAGTTTTCATTTGGGTTTCATCCAATTACGAAATTGATATTGTGAACTGAGTTTTTTATGGTTTCTTTAGAAGATAATGGATATATTAACATGTATTTTAACTTGATTATGATCAATTGTGATGGTTTGGCTCAACTTGAAGAATATGATCCTTAACCCATAACCCTGGGTTTAATCTTGATGTGAATTAGGTTGAGACTGGTTCAAATGACTTGATTATTGGTTAAATCACTAACAAATTGGAGTGAATCGTTTGTCTTTCATGCTAGTTTTCAGAAGATGATTTAGTTTAGAAGGTGAATTGACTTAGGCATCTTATTTTTAAGTTGTAATCTAGTATTGAATTGTGCTATAGTGTTTATTCTAGTCTTTCTATCATGTTTAATATTGAATTATGATTTTGAATATCTAAATTGTATTGAATTGAGGTTTTATGGTAAGGCCTATATGATGAACTATGAAAAAGACTTGGTAAGTCTTAGAATCTCTATCTTAACTTCCAATTGTGATTAATTATGGTTAAGTTCTGATGTTATATTAGAGTATGCCTTGTATTAGGATTGAAAGGATGGTATAATGTTGAATTGAAATATCTTGACTATGTTGTGAGGTTGATTAAGGTGTATGTGATATAAAAATGGTGATGACTATCAATGTGACTTGATATGCTATGAAATGCTAATTTGTTAACCTCACTTATATGAATCTTGATGAGAGAAGGACCCAATTACAATGTTGTATCAAGAGGGAATATATTATCTCTTAGTTCTTGAACTATGTTGCCCCCATATGAAGGCTATCTAGTGGATCCACCTAGAAAGCTATGTTTATGTTTGGTTTTACTTTGGCCGGTAGACAACGTTCCATCGGTGTAAGGTTATACAACACCCAATTCCACACTTAGCTCTTGTGGTCTATGTCGGTTAAGGCAAGTTTTGCCTAAATTAAAATAAAGTTATGAAGTATAAACTAACTAAGGTGACTTGAGAGGTTTAACTTATCCTAGGTAGGGGTATGGGACTCTACATATGCCTTGCACTAGTTGATCTTGATGGAACCTTTAGGATGTTGATATTATGTATGTATATGATAATGATGTTTATGGTGATGACATGTTAATTCTACAATATGAAGTATATGATATGGTGATGATTATCCTCTTGAACATGTAATGGGCTTGTACTATTAAAGTATGATGTTAGGTTTCCTTAAAGGTTATGTTATGTGAAGTTGGACATTGATTATTGTTTTTTGTTGAGGTTACATGATTGAGTAAGGTTATGGGGCTTTGCTTGGTCATTACACTAGTTGACTTAATGAGGATTCATGAGTAGTTGTCTTGCTTATTATGATATGATTAACTCTTATTGATACTTGTGATGTTATTCCTTGATGATAGGGTTGTAGTAAATCATGTGTTCAAGTATGTTGGGATACATATTACTTGGTTGAGTTAGTAAGAATGTTTGGTTAATTGGTATCACTTGCTTAATTATGTATGAGACTTTTCGTAGGGTAAAATGCCATGTTTTGAGTAAATATCCCTTTTTAGCATGTTTTGCTATTACATGTGCATAGGGTCTCATACTTATTACATATGGAGTACTAACCCCATTTTATTCCCTTTTCCCAAACATTTTAATTTCCGGTCGTTGAAGGCTCATTTGTGACGACTTGAACAAGGCTTGGATATTCTTTATCATCCAAGTGGGTAGGTCCTCACTTTCCAAGGGCGATGCCAATATCTTGCCTATGAAGTTCCTTTGATTTTCTAAGACTTTTATGTTCATTCCACTTTTATTGTGTACGACTTATATAAGCCTATATGTGTCTTCTTTACCTTTAATGTGGGGCTATGCCCAAATTGTTAATTTCATTTAAATGGAATGAGATGAGACAATCTTTGAGACTATTTGCTATTTCAAATATATGTATGTGCAATAAAAGTAGAAGTCTATGTAACCATCCTATACGAAGGGTCTATGTATACTCAATATGTATATATTATGTGTATGTAGATGTCTATGTAAACCTCCAAGTAGATGTAATGAAAGTTTTAAATTTTTCCGCATTTTCAACCTATAAATGTAATGACATAAGTCTGAGGGGCTAGTCTTAGTCATCAAGGAGGACGATGATGCCGGTTACATCTAAGAGGGTAAACCCGAATGTGACAAACTTGGTATCAGAGCTTGAGGTTGAATATCATTGAGTTATGTCTCTCTCTCTCTCTACCATGTCTATGTAGGTTTGTATTCATAATTGTGAAGCGCGCCACACTTCTGAATAGGAACCTATCTGATGCCTAGGAATCACTCTGTTTCTTGGAAATCCTTTATCGTGCCGTTAGAGAATACTTATGGTGTGCTTTTGTATATAATCCTATTTTTGTGCTTATAGGAAGAATGAACACTTGAAGGAATGTGGCTTGAAGGCTTGAAGAGGTAATTGCCAATACGGGAGCTCCTCTCCGTGGTGAACAAGTTCCTACACTTGAAGAAGATGCTATGTTGACCAAGCTCGGGTCAATCCTCCACCCTTGATGGATAAAGATATAAGGGCTGCCTTATTCAATGTGACTTGATATGCTCTGAAAATCTAATATGTTAACCTCACTTATATGAATCGTGATGAAAGGACTATACCCTTGCAATTCTTATTAAGCTATTGACGATGATGATTATATAAGGGGTAGACCCTATGACTTAAACTATGCTATGATTGATAATTAAAGGCTTAAACACATTTCAATAAAGGGACTTATCTTAGCTTCGAGTGAACTTGACAACGGGTGGTGATGACTTCTCAAAGAGGAAGATTCGCCCTATAGTTCTATATGAGATGTTGACTTCCCAAAGAGGGGTATTCATCCAATGGATTACCATGAGAGGATTCTCAAATTACCAAGTGGTATCAAGAGGGAATATACTATCTTTTAGTTCTTGAACTATGTTGTCCCATAGGAAGACTAGCTAGTGGATCCACCTAGAAAGCTATGTATGTGTTTGGTTTTACTATGGCCGGTAGACAATCTTCCATCGGTGTAAGGTTTTATAACACATAATTCCACACTTAGCTCTTGTGGTCTATGTCAGTTAAGGCAAGTGCTCCTTAAATTAAAATACAGTAAAGACGTATAAACTAACTAAGGTGACTTTAGAGGTTTAACTTACCCTAGTGTGAAGTCCCACCACATCATAGTTAAATTTTGCATCTGAATAGAGGTGGAAGAGTCTAAAATTGTGGAGAGGTTAGAGGAGAACTCTAGAACCTTCTAGATTAATCAAGAAGGCTAGAGAATTCCTTAGAATTCTCTAGAATAACTTAGACATTTCAAGAAAGGCTTTGGAAGATCCTAGAAAGTGTAGACTTTTCTAGAATAGGGACTTGTAAGTAATTTTTATTTACACTTTATCCCCTAAGAAGTAGTATAAAATAGGTGGTCTCTCATTTGTAAACCAACCAAGCAAATTGTAAAGCAATCTTCCAAAGTAATACAAAGCCTTTTTCCAACAATCTCTTTTTTTCTTTCTAAGTCTTTCTTTTCATTATCTTAACTTTCTGAGTCTTAGAGGCTTATTTGAGCTTATAAGATCATGAAATATTCGTGAGTAAGTTGTAAAGTGCCACACGGAATCTTACAAACTACTCTAAGTCTGTGACAAAGTTATACCAAAGCGAGGTTTGATACTAAGGGAATGTCTACCGAAGGAGACATAAACGACGCTAGCACCACCAACGTCCGTATTGATGGTGGAAAAAAGAACTAAAAGGGGAAGAAACATCAAAAGGGTAATGAGGATGTTCAGCCCGACCCCACACCTAGCGATACGCTAGCACTTCATCCACCCTCCACTCTCGAAGCAACTGACGATGAATTGGACGAAGATGCCATAGACGTCACTGCTAGAGAATAATGGGTCAGAAGGGTCAAAGTGGCAAGGCAGGTCGTAGAGATATTAGGCCGGCACATGAACGTGGAAGACAACAAGTTCAAGACCCTTGAGGAGAACAAACACATCCATAAGGAGTTTGAGGGTCTCCAGCGGGCCGAGTTCAAGATAAAGGAGGCCATCACTTCCTTGGAGTGCCAGCTTATGGATGCGCTTAGCACGATCGAGATGCTGAAGGCCGAAGTTAAAACACTAAAGAAAGGCATGAAGGTTGAAGGATCGGCATAACCTGACCGTGATAGGGAGGCCAGGGTCAAGGATCCCAAGCCACCTATATTCAAGGTCGTCCCTGACGCTCAAGAGGTGGAAAATTTCTATTGCACTTGGAGAATTACTCTAAGTGTAATTGAGTGAAGAACGACGAAAATAAGATTAACACGGCTGTGTTGTATCTTTCGGAGATGTCCATGTTAAGGTGGATGCGTAAAGAGTCGCAAATAGGGAAGGGGCGTCGTAGCATCAACACTTGGGAGTAATTTTCCAAGGAGTTCAAAAAAGTCTTCTTCCCTAACAACGTCATCTATGAGGCAAAGTGCTAGTTTAGGGAGCTGAAGCAAACGGGGAGCATTCGGGCATATTTCAAGGAGTTCACGCTTCAAATTCCCAACCTCATGGATGGACTACAGAATTGGGCCAAGACGGAGTTTGAGCAGTGTCAGGTCAAGACCATAGACGAAGCCATCACACAAGTTGAGTCCTTGAAGGACTTCAAGCATGAGCGACATGACAAGGCGAAGGGCAGAGATGCAAGTAGTTGTCATGCCAAAGGTGGGGGAGACCGTGTACGAGGCAAGGAGCAGCAGGCACACCCCACGCATCACATCCCCTACAAGCCCGACAGCAAGCGGCGCCAAAACTGCACAGATCATTGGGCACAGACCAACAAAGGAGATAGTTGCTACATATGCTGAATACCGCACAGCTATGCCAGGTGCCCCAAAATATAGAACCTTGATACCATCCTACGCGAGCTGAAAGAGAAGGATGCAGGAACAAGGACAAGATGCGGGAATGATGCAACTAGGCACGATAGGATTATGTAGTGCGATTGCCAAGCAGACCAAGAAGCTAGGAGATTTCAGCATGTAGCATGTTGACATATCCATAAATGGACGACCATCTCATGTCATGTTAGACTCCGGGGCCGAAGCAAAAATCTTAACCTAGACAATGGTAGAGAGGTTAGGGCTGAATTATGTGCCAAGCAAATCCGCCTCAAGACAGTTGATTCCCCGCCGACTCCAATATGCGGGGTCGCCTAAAAAGTAAGCATCACGTTGAAAAAGTGGCAAAACTTTACCGTCTCTCCTTTACATATATTTGATATCATCCTCGAAGAGTTCTTTCAGTGCTTCCACACAATTATCGATCCCTACCTCCAACGACTCATGGTCATGGAGCGGGAAGGTTTATGCATGGTACCTCTAGGCAAGGGGCCAAAGAAGGAAGGACACGCCCACTTATCGGGTATGCACATTGTGAAGGGCCTAAAGAAAGGATAATCGACGTTCCTAACTACCATTGCAAGTTTAGGAGAAGACAATGGTACTTGGAGTCCTTACCACCAATCATTGAGACTTTTCTTGAAGAGAACAAGGACGTGATGACGGACGAGCTATCAAAGACTCTACCTCCGAGGCACGAAGTAGATAACAAGATAGAGTTGGAGGTCGGAGCCAAGCCACCCGCACATGCACCTTACCGTATGGCTCCACCTGAGTTAGAGGAGCTAAGGAAGCAGTTGAAGGAGCTCATCAAAGACGGTCATATCTTTCCTCCCAAGGCACATTATGGCGCGCACTGCTATTCTAGAAAAAGAAATATGGGTCGTTGCGCTTATGCATTGATTATCGGGTGCTCAATAAGGTCAAAATTAAGAAGAAATATCCTATCCCGCTAATTGCAAATTTGTTTGATAGGCTTGGGTAGTCAAAGTACTTCACCAAGATGGATCTCTAGAAAGGCTACGCATCACGGAGGAAGATGAGTCAAAGGCAACGTGCGTTACTAGATATGAAGCATACGAGTGGTTGGTGATGCTTTTTGGCTTAACCAACACATCCACCACCTTTTGAACCTTGATGAACAAAATCTTTCATCCCTTCTTGGACCAGTTTGTGGTGGTGTACTTGGATGACATAGTCATCTATAGCAACACCTTAGAGTAGCACGTGGAGCACTTGAGGAAAGTCTTCCAAATCTAACGGGAGAACCAGCTCTATGTCAAGCGGGAGAAGGGCGAGTTCGCCCAGCACGAGGTGCACTAATTAGGCCATGTTATCATCCAGGGAGAACTATGGATAGATGAGGCAAAGATTATGGCGATCCAGGAACGGGAGGCGCCCACGAAGGTGATCGAGTTGTGATCCTTCCTTCGACTTACAAACTACTATTACAGGTTCATCAGTGACTACTCCGCTATAGTCGCTCTACTGACTGAGTTGTTAAAGAAGAATAAGTCGTGGGTCTGGAGCAAAGAGTGCCAAAGAGCGTTCAAAGGTCTCAAGGCCGCAGTAACAGAAGAGCCAGTTTTGACACTGCCCGACTTCTCCAAGACCTTTGAAATACATACGGATGCCTTAGAATTTACCACTGGGGGGGAGTCTTAATGCAGGATAGACACCCAATAGCATTCGATAGTTGCAAACTAAACGAGGAAAAACAACGGTACACGGTGCAGGAGAAATACATGATGGCCATTGTGCACTGCCTACACACGTGGAGACAATGCTTACTAGGCTCCAAATTCGTGGTCATGACCAACAACGTGGCCACTAGCTATTTCCAATCACAAATAAAGATCACCCTGAATCAAGATATATGGCAAGATTTTTTGGCCGAGTTTGACTACGTTTTGGAGTACAAATGTCATGGCCGACGCACTAAGTAGGAAGGCCGAACTTGCTGCCATCACTACAGCTCACTGTGACATTCAAGATGCGATCAAAGATGGTATGCAACACGATCCAGAGGCCAATAAGCTGATGAAGTTGGTGTCCCAAGACAAAACCAGAAGCTTTTGGGTATAAAATGGCTTTTTACTCACTACCGGTCGAAGGTTTTATATGCCCATGTTTGGGTCTATAAGGCGGCACATCATTAAGGAAAGCCACGATACAATGTGGGAAGGGCATCTAGGGCAGCGACGTACGAGGGTGCTGATCAAGGCTATTTACTTCTGGCCACGCATGCGAGATGACATCGAGTGCTATGTAAAAACATGTCTTGTGTGCCAACAAGACAAGGTATAGCAAAGGCAACCTGGAGGGTTACTAGAGATACTACCCGTAGCAGAGCGCTCATTGGAGAGCGTGACTATGGAATTCATCACTTTCTTGCCGAAGTCTGGCGGGTTTGGTACAATCATGGTTGTGGTGGATAGGTTTTCAAAGTATGTTACCTTCATGCCCGCCAAAGCTGGTTGGACCACAAAGGAAGCTACTCTATTATTCTTTAAGAGCGTGGTGAAATATAGGGGGCTGCCGAGACATATCATTAGCGACCTAGACCCTTGCTTTACCAGGAACTTTAGGAGAGAGCTATTCGAGATACTTTGCATAGAGCTTCACTTCTCCACAAGATTCCTTCTGCAGATCAATGGCCAGACCAAACGCGTCAATGCCCTATTGGAGTGCTATCTAAGGAACTATATTAGTATGCATCAGAAGGATTGGGCGCATACCATTTGAGTTGGCAACAGGACAACAACCCCAAACTCCTCATTCGTTTCCAACTACTTCATAGGGAAAGAGATTTGGTGTCTACCATCTCGCCAAGTTATGGGAGGAGCATCTTGACACTACCAAGTCCTACTTGGACAAGGCAGCCAAAAAGATGAAAAAGTTCGCCGACCGAAACAGTCTTCCCATGGACTATAAAAAAGACGACATGGTATTGGTTAAATTCAACCTAAGACAGTTCAAGGCACTAAGGGGCGTCTATAAAAACTTGGTGTGCAAATATGAGGGTCCGTTCAATATCGTTGCCAAGGTGGGAAAGATCTCGTACAAGTTAGAGTTACCTCCACACTTCAAGATCCATCTGGTGTTTCATGCGAGCATCCTCAAGCCATACCTTGACGAAAAGAAGGATCTTAGGTGGAACCGATCACAACGGACACCCATTACAGTCACCGCATCGCATGACCTAGAGATTGAGGCTATCATATATTATCAAGCCAAACAGAAGTGAGGTCAACAAGCCAACGCCATGTTCTTTGTGCATTGGAAGGGACAAACTCCATAAGAGGCCACATGGGAGAAATATGAAGACTTGTGGAAATTTAAAGACAAAGTCCAGGAGTTTTTAAAGAAATGTGCCACGATCGTTGCATCATCGGGTGGGGGAGCGTTTGACGTCCCGCCATATTATAGTTAAATTTTACATTCAGATAGAGGCGGCAGACTCTAGAGTTTTGGAGAGGTTAGCGGATAACTCTAGAACCTTGTAGATTAATCTAGAAGGCTAGAGAATTCCTTATAATTATCTAAAATAACTTAGACATTTCAAGAAAGGCTTTGGAAGATCCTAGAAAGTGTAGACTTTTCTAGAATAGGGACTTGTAAGTAATTTTTATTTAAAATTTAGCCCCTAGGAAGTAGTATAAAAAGGTGGGCTCTCATTTGTAAAAAAAACCAAGCAAGTTGTAAAGCAATCTTCCAAAGTAATACAAAGCCTTCTTCCAAAGATCCCTTTTGTTCTTTCTAAATCTTTCTTTGCATTCTGAGTCTTAAAGGCTTACTTGAGATTACAAGATCATGAAAGATTCGTGTGTAAGTTGTCAAGTGCCGCACGGAGTCTTAGCAGGGGTATGGGACTCTACTTATGCCTTGCACTAGTTGACCTTGATGGAACCTTTAGGATGTTAATATTATGTATGTATATGATAATGATGTATATGGTGATAACATGTCGATGCTACAGTAAAAAATGATATTATATGGTGATGATTATCCTCTTAAACATGTAATTGGGTTGTACTATTAAAATATGATGTTAGGTTTCCTT
This sequence comes from Solanum chmielewskii, assembly GCA_027704785.1. Lineage (NCBI taxonomy): Eukaryota > Viridiplantae > Streptophyta > Magnoliopsida > Solanales > Solanaceae > Solanum > Solanum chmielewskii. The sequence goes on from JAKWIX010000322.1 coordinate 14,211,828, forward strand.
AAAGGTTATGTTATGTGAAGTTGGACATTGGTTATGGTCTCTTGTTGAGTTTATACTTGATTGAGTAAGGTCATGGGGCTTTGCTTGGTCATTGCACTAGTTGACTTTATGAGGATTCATGAGTAGTTGTCTTGATTATTATGATATGATTAACTCTTATTCATACTTGTGATGTTATTCCTTCATGATAGGGTTGTAGTAAATCATGGGTTCAAATATGTTGGGATACATATTACTTGGTTGAGTTAGTAAGCATGTTTGGTTAATTGGTATGACTTGCTTGATTATGCATGAGACTTTTAAAAGGGTAAAATGACATGTCTTGACTAACTATCCCTTTTTAGCATGTTTTGCTATTATATGTGCATATGATCTCATACTTAGTACATATGGAGTACTAACCCCATTTTTCGCCTTTTCGCAAACATTTTAGGTTCCGATCGTTGAAGGCTCATTTGAGACGACTTGAAGAAGACTTGGATATTCTTTATCATCCAAGTGGGTAGGTCCTTACTTTCGGAGGGTGATGCCAATATCATACCTATGAAGTTCGTTTGTTTTTGTATGATTTTTACGTTCATTCCACTTTCATTGTGTACGAATTTTATAGGCCTATATGTGGCTTCTTTACCTTTGATTTATGGCTATGCCAAAATTGTTATGATCGTTTAGATGGCATGAGATGAGACAATCTTTAAGAGTATTTTCTATTTTAAATATATGTATGTGCAATAAAAGTAGAAGGCTATGTAACCTTCCTATACGAAGGGTCTATGTGTACTCGATACGGATATACTATGTGTATGTAGAGGTATATGTAAACCTCCAAGTAGATGTAATGAAAGTTTTAAATTTTTTTCGCATTTTCAACCTACGAAGGTAATGACATGAGACTAAGGGGCTAGTCTTAGTCCTCAAAGAGGACGACGACGCCAGTTATGCCTAAAGGGTAAACCCGGATGTGACAGTCATCTTACCCTCATCTATTTGATAACTAAGGTTATTAGTTCCTACTGATAATGGAAATAATGAATAAAATTTAAGTTGCTTGGATTTTTAGTGAAGTTTTGCAAAAAGTGCATTTTTGGATATTGTTACAGTGAATTACTGTGAAATAGTGCATTTGAACTTGAAATTTTGCTCTTTGACTTGTTTTGAGTTATGTTGTGCATTTTGATGTGGTGAGCCTTTATGAAATAATATGTGTCATGTTGGTAAGTTGAATTTTGAAATAATTGACTCATAAATGCTGAGTTGAGCTCTTGTTGTTGTGAGAAAGATATTCCTCATAATGAAATGCTGAATCTTATGTGTGGTAATTTAAGTTTTGAATTGCCTTGTGTAAGTGATACGTTGATATTTTTATGTATTGTTGTTGGTTGGTCTGCTAGTATTAGTTTATTCATTCCTTCAAAAGATTTTTGTGTCATTCGGGGTTGAATGTTCCTAAGGGGCGGGGGGGGGGGGTAATATAACACTTCAAAAATTCAAGACGGGTTCTAGAGCCTAACATAAGGGTCATACGGTTTATAAAATATTTTAAGTTCCATTCTAATGTTTATAAGTCATTTAGAAAGTCTAGGAACCAAAATGTCCAAGAACGTTCGAAAAGTAGTTCAAGGAGGTACTAACGTGCCTTAGCCTATTTGACTAGCTTTTAGGAGTCGGAAAATGATGAAAATTGGTAGAAAGGTGCATAACATGGGTTTAAGTTGATTCATGGTCAAAACGTCTGGTTATGACTCCCCAAGGACCAACCAAGGTCCCTTGAGGAGGACCCTTGCAAGTGGAGTCAAACACTACTTGAGCAGTGTGCACCCACGAGAGGGCATCGACGAGGCGTGTGTGGAACGATGGGGAGTCGATGCCATTCTTCGACCCAACACATAGACAATTAATTGAAGCGGATCTCTTGCACACTCTCAGAACTCATTGATGGATGTGCAACACGAAAGGGGGGCTGGTCCATCGTTTGAGGCACGAAGCGTCGACGGGGCCTCGTAGGTGAGTGGCCTATTTTTGCTACACATTTAACTAAGTCTTAAATAATTAATTAAGGGGTTTGGTGGTTATTTAGGTATTAAGGGAATTATAATTAACTTAATTAACCCCCCATATAAAAACCCCAACCCCATTATACTAATTACAACTCACAAAACAAAACTCTTTTCCTTCTCTCTTCTTTCTCTCTCTATTGGAAGACACCATTGAAGACCAAGCTAGGGGAGGGTTTTGGGGGCTTTAAAGGGACTATTTCACCATCAATTTCATCGAACAATAAGGTATTAGATCTAATTCACCTTTAAGACCTCATTCCTCAAAGGGTTCTTTCAAAGTATTTTCAAAAGTTGAGTTTTCATGTGCGTTTTTCTCAATCTCGAAAATTGTGTCATAAATTGATTTGTTTATGATTTATTTTGGATATTATAAATATATTAACATGTATTATGACTTAATTATGATATATCTTGATGGTTTGGTCTAGTTTGTAGAAGATGACCCTTAACTTTAGGTTTGATCTTGATATGAATTAGGTTTTATTTGGTTTAATTGACTTGGTTATTGATTGAATTACTACAAGATGATGTTTTAATACTAATAATGAACAAAATTTGGATGATTAGATTCTTTTATGCTAGTTCTTGAGAGAAGATGATCTAGGTTATAAAGTATATTGTGAATTGACCCATGTATTTTGTCTTAAGCTATGATCTAGTATTGAATTGTGATGTAGTGATTCTTTTAGACTTATTATCATGTTTATTATTGACTTAGGTTGATGTATACCCAAATTGGGTTGATTTGAGAGTTTATGGTAAGACCTTGATGATGAACTATGAAGGAGACTTGGTAAGTCTAATGATCTATATCATTTACTTCAAATTGTGGTTAATTGTGATTAAGTCATGATGTTGTGTTGGAGTATGCCTTGTATTAGGATTTAAAGTGTGGTATGATGGTGAATTGAAATGTCTTGATTATGATTGTGAGGTGTTGGTAAGATGTAAATGTTATAAGGATGGTGAAAGATTTACCAATGTGCCTTCTCATGATATGAAGATATAAGGATGGTGAATGATTTACCAATGTGACTTCTCATGATATGAAGATGTTAATGTGCTAACCTCACCCATATAAATTGTAATGAAAGGATTTGTACTCATGAAATTCTTATTGATCTATGATGATGATGATGTTATACAAGGGTTAGACCCTATGACCTAAACTAAGCTATGATTGATAATAAAAGCTTAAAGACATTTCAAAAAGGGACTCTAGATTAGTGATATGCTCAAACTTACTTCTCAAATAAGAAGTAAAGCGGTCGTGTCAAGTAAAAAACCCAACTAGTGAGGTTAGGATCGTTCCCACGAGGAAAAAAATATTTTAGACTTAACTTCAATCTGTTACTACTATTGTTCAGTCAATTACTTCCTTGGAAAGCAAAAACAATAAAAGGGGGTTTCTATTTCTAAGTAAATGAAAATAACTAGCAAAATAAAAGGAGACAACTAAAAGCTTCGTATGTTGGAGTTTAATCAATTAATCAAAGTAACTAGGGTTTACGTGTTCCCCACATGTTCATAACTTGATAAGTCTAACTATAACAATTCTTTCCTAGTATCTTGCATGCAAAGTCATAAGTTATGTATTTCACAAGCTCCGTAGGTGGTCTCTTCTGCATTTCTTCCCTCACAAACCTCCGCATTCATCTTTGGACAGATTTCCTGCAAATAAGGAGAAACTTATATAAAAATTAGCACAAAAAGGCTTTTGGACACACTAAACTTAAGGAAAAAGTTTTAATAATACCGTGAAACCACGGTAGATCAACACTCTCAACTTAAATTCGTTGTTTGTCCTCAAGCGATGCACTATTACTCACTACACAATCTTTGTACAATAGTATCCATGTTTTATCCTTTGCAATCATTTAGCTATCAATCCCGATTAATCTCATCATGTTTATGCATGCTATCACTATTAGGCTTGAATTATGTGGAATCAGACCATGACACAGACTCACCATGCACTAATAACTATCCTCTTCAATTTCTCACCGAGTTGCTAATATTTCCGATAATGCATTTAGTGTCCTCACTTCAAAACAAAATCCTCATTTTTTCACACAATGATTTCAATTTGAATATAAGGATTACTTTTCCACACTCACTCTTAGAACAAATTCACACTCATTCATACCTATTGCCATAAGCTTGACCTTATTTTCACTGCTTTAAGTTCGCTATACAACCCTTAGGATAACGATAGGACTTTCCTAACTTGTAACATAGGCTCAGGGTCAGGTAGGGTATATTTAGGTATACTTTAGTGACTTTTTGCCCTCCTTTACATATTGGCTAAACATACCATTTTCTATCATTTTATCTCGCCCAGTTTCTCATATTTTTTCACCTTGCTATTTTCTCTTCTTTCTTTATTTGTGTAAGTGACTCTCTTCTTTTCTTTCTTGTATTTCTTGTATTTTTTTTCTTTACTTTTCTTTCAACTAATTCTTGAGTCACTTTCCTTTTGTTCTTTCTCTCTCTTTGTTCTTTCAACCCCACTTTCCAGATCATTCCTCATAATAGCCACCCTCAACTCATGGCTTTGCCATGAGTCAAAGTACACCATACCCAAAGTTGGGTCAGTGCCATAAAAAGGTTGTTTACTGCATTAGCCACCCTCAACTTATGCTTTTGGCATAAGCTGAGATGCACATGTCCAAGGAGGAACCAGGGCCAACACATTATTCCCAGAAAAGATCAGTTAGGGTGAGAAAGAAAGGTCTAATTTAAGCTCAAATCATTTGGATCAAAGAAGGATAAATTTCATTTTGTTTTTTTTATTTAGGCTAAACAATGGGCTATATTGAATAAGGGCCTATGATCATTTCCTAATTGTCTATTACAACTTACTTTTAGCAGGACTAACCAGGCAAGTTATAGCTCAGTACAAATAGTGGACTATTCAAATCTTCCTCACACTCACTTGACATCTCATCACTCTACCAGATTATCAGACACTTAGTTCGAATTTTAGACTTAGAATAATGCAGTGGTGTACCTCTATGTCATGCTTAGAGCCACACACTTATCAATTTCTATGCCTAGTCATGCATCATTTTTCATTTTATCAGGATATCATTTTAGCCATCATGCTCCAGAATTAAACTATGTACACAAGATATAGACATGCCAATTCAACAGAAAAAGTAATCAGTCTCTTGGGGAAAAAGAACACAGGCAAGAAAACCCCAAAAGAGGATAGTGAATTGGGCTACTCAGACTTCACCCTAACACTCACTTTCCATTTACCCTTACCCCCAACAAAAAAACATGCAATTGTCCCCAATGCATAAAAAATTGAAATACTAAAGTGGTAGGTGAATCAAACCTGTGGTGCAAAGCGCCGACAATCAGCACGGGCTGTTGTGATTCTGACGGTCCGTTGTCGCTGTACGACGTGGGACACTTAAAAAATGGAGACACTTAAGAGAGGGGTCTCTGGCTGTCATGACGGTTATGCAGGACGGACCGTCGATAGTATGATGATCCGTCGTAGATGTCCGTTGGAGGACACTTAGAAAATGTGAGAGACCCTTAGGAATAGGGTCTCTGACAACCAGAACGGTTGTGCAGGATGGACCATCGAGAGAACAACAGTCCGTCGCATGTGTCCGTTGGTGACTGTTGCAGAGAGACTTTCTGCAGAATTTCCTGGTGATGTGCCTGCAAATTTAAAACCTATTAGTAGAAAATGCTACCATTACTAGAAAGAAAGAAAGAAAGAAAAAACTATAAGTATTGGGTTGCCTCCCAACAAGCGCCTGATTTAACGTCGCGGCACGACTGAGGACACTTGATTACTCAGTCTTCATCAAGATGGTATGCCTCTATCATTTCATTCACCGATGCAGTATGCCCAAAATAGAGTTTTATTCGTTCTCTATTTACCATAAACCGCACTCTCTCCTTGGTTTTTAACTCAACTGCTCCATAAGGGCATACTTGGGTAATCATGTAAGGGCCAATCCGTTTGGACTTGAGCTTGCCCGAAAGACAAGGCAACCCAGATCTGTCTAAAAGCACCAAATCCTCAACCATAAACTCTTGTTTGGCACTTTTTTGTTCATTCTCCTTCTTCATCTTTTCTTGGTGGGATATGGCGGATACTGAATGGAGATCACCACTCTGCCTCATGGACCTACAAATTTTAAAGGCCGCTTCTTCATTATTCAACCGAAATTTCATCCCTTTTCCATATCAACTAAGGCTCTACCTGTAGCAAGGAATGGCCTCCCAAGAATAATAGGCACTTCAAAATCGACTTCACAATAAAGAATAACAAAATCTGCCGGAAATATGAATGACTCCACTTTTATTAGCACATCATGGAGTATCCCTATAGGCCTTTTCACTGTTCGATTAGCCATCAGTAGCCGCATCGCAGTGGGTTTTGGGTCACCGAAACCCAACTTCTTGTAAATCGAGAGGGGTGTGAGATTTATGCTTGCCCCCAGATCACATAATGCTTTCGCAAAATGTAATGACCCGACTATACAAGGAATAGTGAACGCACCCGGATCTTCTTTCTTTTGTACGAGAGATCTTATAGCAATAACACTACAATGTTGCAGTCTATCATCATCCTCAAAAGAGATCGATCTTTTCTTTGTAACCAGATCTTTCATAAACTTGGCATAACCGGGCATTTGTTCAAGAGCTTCGACCAAAGGGACATTGATAGAAAGTTGCTTCAGCATTGTTATAAAACGCCGATATTTACCATCCTCGGTCTTTTTCACTAATCTCTGAGGGAAGCGTGGTGGTGGCCTAGGCATGGGAATTACCTTCATAGGGACTTCTGCATCTTTTCCATTGCTTTCTCTACTTCATCACTACCATTTACCACCTTATCATCATCCTTTGTCACATTTTCCTCATTAGACGGCATAGGTGGGTCAATAGTTTGCTTACCACCCCGAGTAGTGATTGTCATAAGTGCGCATCATTTTTTGGATTTTGGACAGTGTTGCTAGGAAGAGTGCTCGGTTGTCGTGTGTTCACTGTCACAGATAATTGGGCCATTTGCAACTCGATCTGCTTAATCGATATTGCATGTGTATCAACTTTTTGCCCAATACTTGATAAATCACACCTTAACTCTTTAATATGCTCATCACTAGCATCGAACCTCCTCATCATTTTGTGCAACATATTCTCAACTCGCGCCATACTATCTCCCCATCCCTAGGAGTAACTTCACGATTTTGAGGAGGGACATAGGACACATTCCTATCATTTCTGTTACCGTAGTTACCACTGTTGAAGTTAATGTCGCGGTTGTAGTCTCCATCTCGGACATAATGACCCTCACAATTGTAGTTACCATAGATCCGACCTTGGTTCACTTGACCTTGGCGCCACTTATCCTGATTTGAGCCTTGGGCGCTCGGTCGTTAACCCCCCGTCTGCTCATTTACTACATAGGAGTCCTCCACATAATAGCATTCATCATTAGGAGGTGGTGGTTTAGGCAAGTAGTTAACTGCATTTATCTTTTATGCACCCCTAGTGACATGTTTTAGTACCAACCCAAGCTCACTTCTCATCTGAGCCATTTCTTCACAAATCTCATCTGTGGCTGGGTTGTGGTGGACTGCACTGCGAAGGTATTTCTCCTGGTATCTGACTTCCTAGTACTCCAAGCTTTATTATTCCGGGAGATTTTCTCTAATTTTTCCGCAATCTCAGCATAAGGACACTCCCTATAAGATCCACCTGCTATAGTGTCCAACACCGCCTTATTATTATCATCCTGTCCCCGATAGAAGTATTCCTTCAGTAACTCATCATCTATACGGTGATTTGGGACACTTCTCAAGAACGAGGTGAATCTATCCCAAGAACTACTAACTGACTCTCCTGGTAGTACCATGAAGTTGTTCACTCTGTCTTTGTGGTTTAGTTTCTTGGAGACCGGGTAGTAGCGTGCTAAGAAAACATCCCTTAGTTGGTTCCAAGTGATAATTGAGTTGTAATGGAGCTCAGTGAACCATATAGCAGCCTCTCCCGTCAGTGAGAGAGGAAATACTCTAAGCCCTATTACATCCAAGTCCAAGTCAAGCCTCCCTACATAGCTTTTACACACTGCCCTTACATTAGCTATATGGGCATGTGGATCCTCAAAAGGTAGCCCTGAAAACAAACCTCTGGCAGTGAGCATTTGCATCAGACTACTAGTTACCACGAATGTGTGGCCTGGTGGTAGATGAGGCAAGACAAGTGGCCCATCGGAGTCTGCTATGTGGTCAGAGCCTCTGTAGTATGCTTGGGGCCGTGGAGCGGGATTTTGTCCCCTCTGTTGGTGTTCACCCGGAGCATCGGGTAACAACTGACCATGAACATCAACCGTAGCTGGGATGTTCTGGTTTGGATCATCATCATTGATTCTCATGTTTCGATTCATGTTGCGTAGTGTACGCTCTAATATGTGATAGAAGGGAAACAAGGGTTCTCTTCCTCTCCGTGTATTTGGCATACAAGGAAGATGGTTCTGCAAGAATCAAAAACAATAAAAAAAAGTAAAATCAAGAAAATATCAACTAAACTATAGTAATAAGTTTAAGTTAATCTAAAATCTACTTTCCCCGGCAACAGCGCCAAAATTTGATACGCTCAAACTTACTTCTCAAATAAGAAGTAAAGCGGTCGTGTCAAGTAAATAACCCAACTAGTGAGGTTGGGATCGTTCCCACGAGGAAAATAGTTTAGACTTTACTTCAATCTATTACTACTATTGTTCAGTCAATTACTTCCTTGGAAAGCAAAAACAATAAAAGGGGGGTTTCTAATTCTAAGTAAATGAAAATAACTAGCAAAATAAAAGGAGACAATTAACAGTTTTGAATGTTGGAGTTTAATCAATTAATCAAGGTAACTAGGGTTTAAGTGTTCCCCACAGGTTCATAACTTGATAAGTCTAACTATAACAATTCTTTCCTAGTATCTTGCATGCAAAGTGATAAGTTATGTATTTCTAAATCTTTGGTCCGGCATCTAGAAAATGTCACTCCGCTCCTTGGTCCGGCTACGTGTGTTGCTATCCTAACCCTTATCTTCACCTCATATTAAGCATCGTATTCGATATTTGACTAAGTTATTACCTCGTACCAATCAATACTAGCCTATTAGATAGTGTACACTAAATCTATGTTGATAATTCTTTTCCTATTATCTACCTCCTTGGTCCGGCAAGTAGCATTAAGATGAGTTCTCTAACGTTGGTCATCCGTTAAAAAGACTTCTAAGCGAAAGAATTATTAATACATGCAAGACACTATTCTAGAATTGTTATTTTAGTTAGGTTTTACCTCATTATTTGCCTATGATTCCCACAACCCTAGTTATGGAGTTTAGTTACCCATAGTCATAATCACAATATTCAAATATATGATATAAGAATTCATGTACTTACTTAAATGAGAAAGAGTAAAATCCGAAAGTTTACTTGATTAATCAGTAAAAGTCACCAATAATCAATGATAAAAGTCTCAAGATAATCAATAATCTCTCAAAGAGTCTACAAAATAATCAAGAGTCTCACAATATTCAAAAGTCTAACAATGGTCCAGAGTCTCACAATGGTCCAGATTCTAACCTCAAAAACGAGGTTTTTTGAACTATTTATAGAAAATAAAAACCTAATTAAACAAGGATTCTAATTGCTGGAAATCTGTCAAAATAAGGCTGGGTCGACGGAGCTCGCGACGGATCGTCGTCGTCACGACGGACCATCATTGACTCCGTCATCCCATACTTGTGCAATTTCTTCTACTGCTCTCTTCATTACCCTCGACGGCAAGTATGACAGACTGTCACAGTCACAACGGTCCGTCAAGGATCTTTGTTTCAAAACACTTAAACTCTTGGAATATGGGTACTGAGACTACTTCTCTGAACATCATCACGAACCTACTGGACGGACCGTCATGGACTCCGTAACCCCACACTTGGTCAGACTTCCCCATCTTCCTTCAGCAGTTGCACTACGCTACCACCTACGGACCGTCACAAGCTCCGTAGGTGGTCTCTTCTGCATTTCTTCGCTCACAAACCTCCGCATTCATTTTTGGACAGATTCCCTGCAAATAAGGAGAAACTTATATAAAAATTAGCACAAAAAGGCTTTTGGACACACTAAACTTACGGAAAATGTATTAATAATACCGTGAAACCATTGTATATCACTTAGAACCAACTGAAATAGAGTGAGGAGTGTCCCTTCATACATATGGAAGGTAGGATCACTAATGTACTCTCGAGATTGGAGACTACAATGCATGTAACAGAAAGAGGGTCCCAACTATATCTCCTAGTTCTTGAACTATGTTGCCCCTATAGGGAATACTAGCTAGTGGATTTTAGTAGTTTCTATGTTTCATGTTTTGGTACTACCTTGGCAAGTAGTCCTCTTTCCTTCGGAGTAGGGTTTTATGACACCGGATTCCACATTAGCTCATGTGGTCTATGTCAGTTAGGGCAGGATGTTCCCAAAAAGGTAAAATAAACTAAAGGAGTGAACTCTAACTATGATAACCTAAGGGGTCTAGCTTAGTCTCGGTAGGGGTATGGGACTCTACCTAAGAATTGCACTAGTGAGCCTTGAGGGGAATCTTAGAAGGATGTTCTTATGTATGGAAATACTTATAATGCTATATGACATGTATATGATGAACTCTCACATTGTTGATACTATATGTTTGTTAGTTTCACTTATGAATATGTGTTGGTCTATTGTTAAAGTTTGATGCTAGGTACTCTTAAATGTTATGATATGTGAAGTAGGATGTTAGTCATGATTGTTGCTGGGTTACTTGATTAAGTCAGGTTATGGGGCTTTGCTTGGTTATTGGACTTGTTGACTTGATAGGGGTTCATGGGTATTTCACTTAATTTGGTTATGTTGAATTGTACTCTTATATATGTTTGTTGCTAATATGACTTGATGATAGGGTTACTTGAATAGGTATTCAACTATAAGCTATGCATGTTGATTTGACTAGACTTGATGTTGATGATTTTATGATGTACATGCCTATGACTTAATGAATATGCAATAATGGTTGGTATGGTCTTGTTGAATGTGTACAAAGGTTTAAAATGAAAAGTGCATAATTTATGAAATTTCCCTTTTCTTAGCATGATTTCGTAGTATGTGTGCATATGATCTCATACTTAGTACAAGTGGTGTACTAACCCCATTTCTTCCTTTTCCCCAATGTTATAGGTTCCGATTGTTGAAGTGCTTTGAAGACGACTTGAAGTAGGCTTGGATCTCTTATTCATCAAGGTAGGGTAGGTCCTCACTTTCCGAGGGCGATGTTACTATCTATTTTATGAAGTTGTTTTGAGTTTAAGACTATTATGTTCTTTCTTTTCCATTTAGTATGAAATATTGTATAGCCCACGTGAGACATTCTTACTTTGATGTATGGGTTATGCCCAAGTTATTACACTCCTATTAGATGGTTATGAGATGAGACGTCTATTATGACTGTTATATTTATATACATATGTGCAATAAAAGTAGAAGACTAAGTAATCTTTGTGTGTGTGTGTGTGTGTGTGTAGAGGCTATGTAAACCTCCAAGTAGAAGTATTGAAAAGTTTTAAATTTTCCGCTAAATTTGACCTATGAATGTAATGATGTAAACTAAGAGGCTTGTATTAGTCCTCAAAGAGAACGATGACGCCGATTACATATAGGGGGTAAACCCGGATGTGACAGTAGGTTACACCTACAAATTTCTAGTCTATTTTTTTATACGGGAGTTACAACACCGATGCCTATAAACAAAAGATGAATATGCACTTGCACCAACAAGTGACATCACCTTGTTGGCCTTGGATGCCTAGTCATTGTAACATGTGACACGAGTTTGGACTTCAAGGTAAAAGGGACCTTGGACTTGAATTCAACAAAATAGACTAATTTATTTGTAAAACCCAAATTTATCACTCAACCCAGATGAACATGGATTTAACTCAAATTTTGTATGAATTTAATCCTATAAAATTTATGTGTCTACACTTAGTCGTTAAAAAAGTTCTACCTTTAAAAAAAATTAACTTGCTAAATAATTTGAGGGTATAATATGCAAAAATATTGTTTGTTCTTGATTTGTAAAAAAAGGGCAAGTAAAAAAGAGCAAGTAAAAAGGGTCAAATGGAGTATGAAATTAGGACTTATAATTAGAGATCTTTTACTTATGAGTTTTTTTTTTAGGTTTGAGAATATACTATATAAGTTATTTTTAAATATTTAATAATTAAAAAATTATTAAGCAAATTTTCGTTAAATTTGAAGAAAAAATTCAAAACTTTGAGACATATGCTAAAGTATTGAGGCTTAAAACCCCACGATAATTACCCTCAGCTAGTATATTTTCGTGTGATATTGATGGACCTCGCCTTGAGACTACGCGAAAAAATCCGTTTGAAAAAATTAATCCAAGTAAATGTAGGATCTTTTCGAACCACCGTGTTAAAAATTTCTTTCTTTTACTCATCATTAAGATATTTGTTTTGTCCTTTTAGTAAAGCATGTTAATTTGAACCAAATTGGCCTAATGTTGTTTTTTGGTAGAATTAATTTCTCAGGTCAGCTAAAAGGAAAAAACCAAAAGACAAGAATAAGAGACAGCGGGGGCCGTCCTAATTAAAACTTGCACTATCTTTCCACCAAGAAAACTCCACCTTCCCTTCATCACTTCACAACCACTCTTTTGTTGAACCCAAAAACAAAACATACTCTTTACAGTCAACTCTTCTGTCCCTTGATTTGTACCCTTTTGTCTCACTAATCCTACCTTTCTTTCCTATGTTTTACTAGTAGTATTCTCCTAACATTCTTCCCCCTCTTTTTTTCTTTCTTTTTTCTCATGTGTAAAGAAATGTTTTTTCTTGTAGATTCTTTATTTGTATGGAAGTACTGCTAAATTGAACCAGAAGGGTAGTAGGGTTTTTATCTTGTTGTTTGGAGAGAAAAAAAGTGGGTTTTATCTACTGGGTGTTGTGGGAAAAAAGGGAAAGCTTTCTTGGTTTATTTTCTTTTCTTTCCCATCTTTAAAGCATTGTTGCCTTTTTGTGAAAGAACCGTTTCCCTTGTAAATCTGGAGAATGTCAGGGCTTATGAAGAACAACCACTGAAATTTGTTCCAGAAAGGTTGTCAAGATTTGGTATTTGTTTATTTGTTTTTCCTGGGAGAAAGAAGTGAGTTAATTGGTGAAAATTTAATTCACTTGTTTCTGTTGAGAGGAAGTGTGTAAAAAGAGCTTCTGGGGGTTTGAATTATGGTGAGGAAACACGGATGGCAGCTACCTGCACATACCTTTCAGGTCTGGACTGTGCTTTTCCTGTCTCTCAGCTGATTTCTGTTGACAATTGCTTTCCCATTTGATCATTCTTGTCCTTCTGATTTCTCTACACTTATGGTTCATTCTTGAAACTAGTTGAGTAGTTAAGTATTAAAGACTTGTCCAGCAATTATGTTGAGCACAGCTATTACTAGATGATATATTATCCTAAGGTGGTTTCTGTTTTTGTACATAAATGAAATTGTGTTTATCAATATGGGAGGAAAAACAAGGGTAGGTTAAGGCAACTAAGTTGTCAATGGTTAAAAACTCACATAGATATCATTTAAGATAAATGCAATTGTAGATGAGTTTGTATGGATCAGAAAGTTGTTGCTGTTCAAATTGATGTTCAAATTGATAACAACTAGGGATTTGTATTACGAAACTTGGTTCCCTTTTTAAAATATTGCCAAGTTTCGTTGCTTGTCATGATATGAAGATATAAGGAAGGTAGCACAGATGATTTTCAATTTTTTTTGGATAGGTTGATCCCCATACCCCGGCAGTTAGAAATTAAGATACATGAGCTAGGAATACCTAAATGAAGGAATATCAATTAAAAAATTACTGAGATGAAAGGAAATGGTCGATATTTGTTAGGGACAACCTCTAAGTACTTAGTGTTGTAGAAGTAGAAAGAGAAATGCATCATGTTTCTAGTCATTGACTAAACTTGTGACAATAATATAATAATTTTTAGCCATATAATCCTGATATTGCTTGGTAACTTATTTTACTGAGCTCGATTTTTATTTCTCTTGCAACAATTATACATGTTCAATGATTTGCTATCAGAATGTATTGGATATGGCTGTTCTATAGGTGGGTGGATGGGTGGTGGGGGCATTACCCTTTCTAAATCTATTTTTAGATAAAGTCGATCTTTTTGTGTTAAATGTTTTGGTTGTGTGCCTATTCAATATGGACTAAATCTTGGACTCTTTGTGTAGGTTGTTGCTATAACTGTATTTTGCTTGTTAGCGGTTGCATTTTATGCTTTCTTCTCACCTTTCCTCGGAGGACGCTTTTGGGAGTATGCTTCTATTGCAGTTTATTCTCCAGTGGTATGTGAATTGGAGTAATTTATCTGTATGTGCTGTGGAGAAATTGCTATGATTCTATTACATGTATCTCCATCTTGATTCATTATTTAGCATGCTATCTTTGTCCTAATCTATGTGACGAACTCTGTTTTTGACATCCCCAAAATATTTGACTACAACAACAACATACCCAAGGTATAAATATTTAACTATGGGACAAATTCAAATAACTATATGATGCTTTTAAAATCATATAATCTTTTAAAAAGAAAATGAAGGAACTCTGGAAAAAAAAATTGTTACTACCATATTATAAATCAAATTAGCTTCTTAATCTCCATATCCCGTCAAATAGCCATAAAAAGATGGAACTGAGGAACTATTATTTTGTATATTTTTCTAACGTAGGTTACTTGAAGTTGAAGTACCTATATATGTCATATTGCAGGCATTGCTTGTTTTTGTTCTTTATGTTCGGAGTACTGCAATCAATCCTGCAGATCCAGGCATAATGTCTAAATTTGATTCTGGAAAAATGAATGATACCAACTCAAAGCATGGATTGTCTGCGAGAAATCGGTCTGGAAAATTTGATGAACTTAGTAATGATGCACGATCTTCTCTGTCGTCAGCTTCAAGAACATCCATTGCTGCTGCTAAATCCATCAAGAAAGGTCAACAAGAAGCAGGGAGACTAGGTAATGAAGTGGTTTCTTTGACCAGAAGTTCCTCTTGTTGTAAAATTGGAGGAGTTTTCTGCTTTTTATTTGTGCACGAGGATTGCCGCAACGAGGATGGAGCTGCGGAGGAGGAAGGGACAGGTGAAGATGCTCTGTTTTGCACATTGTGCAATGCTGAGGTAGCTAATCTATTATTTTGTTTTTGACATGTGCTTTTCACCATTCGTGATGGCATAGTTTGAAACTTGCATTGTACCAAAGTTGTGAAAGTTATGCTTGGTAATTGCTCTTAGAGTCATGACGTGTTTCATAAGCCAAAAGAGCAGAAATTTCCTTTAGCCCATAAAGTCTTGGATGTGCAGTTTAGCAATTCACATAAATAACAGCGTAAGATTGAAATTAACCTTAAAATTGTGGACCAAATATGTTGGCACGATGCTATGGAGATATCTTAATATCAATATAATCCATGGGAAAACAATATTTCTGTGTGCAACTTATTATATTATTGACAATGACATCCAGTGACGCCTGGGAAATGCCTAAGACAACTAAGGAACTACTGCAAAGCTGGCAGATGAAGTACTGGGAAAGGAAAAGCTGAAAACTTGGAATGCACCGCCCTAAGTCATATGGTGGTTCATCTGGAAGGAAACGAACACAAGAATTTTTTAAAGCAAAAAGGAATCAGTCGCTAGTTTTTTTGCTGTTTTTTTTTTCCTTTTCTTGGTGTAACATGGTAATTCAAATGACACAGGGGCCATGATAGATTCTTTTTGAGGTCATTACATTGTTGTAATGTGACTGTCAAATACTGAATAGTATGCCCTCACCAATCAAAAGAAAAGACATTTAATGAGGATTTCAAGTTGGAATTTGGATTGGGAACTGTCCTTTCATAAATCAAACTGTGAAAATAGAGAAAAAAATAGGGAGTTTGTCTCTTATAATTGACAATATGCAAGAGGGGCTCCTCTGGTAGGAATCTTATTCTACTTGATTGTAAACTATTAATTCTCTATGCATAGTAAGGTAAGTGATTATTTTGCACAATTGAGTACATTATATTACATAGCCTACGTGCTTTGAAGTACATTCTACGATATAATTCGTCCATTCTTTTACTTTCAATTCTTCATAGACTATTTGACAACATGATCTGCTGAACAAATTGTTCAATAATGTACAAATTGAGAGATCTGGTAGTTTATAAAATTGAATGAGGTATGTATGTCCATGTGAATGCCAGACAAATCAACAGATAGTCATTTTATGCTCCTGTTTCTTTCCTGGTTTTGTTGCTTAGACATATGACTTAGTACAGATTCCTCATCATGGGACATGTATAATCATTACAACCAATTTATATTTGTGCTTATGCACTTTAGGCATGTTCATCTATATACTGACTGCTTGGTGCTGCAGGTGCGCAAATTCAGTAAACATTGTCGAAGCTGTGATAAATGTGTTGATGGATTTGATCATCATTGTCGGGTATACA
Source organism: Solanum chmielewskii (assembly GCA_027704785.1). Classification (NCBI taxonomy): domain Eukaryota; kingdom Viridiplantae; phylum Streptophyta; class Magnoliopsida; order Solanales; family Solanaceae; genus Solanum; species Solanum chmielewskii. The sequence continues at coordinate 14,228,476 of JAKWIX010000322.1, forward strand.
TCTCAGTCATCTATGGTACTTCTTGTTCTGATTTCTGTTATGGAGCCCACTTTTTCAAATTATTACCAGGAAACTAACCACATTTATCAAACTGGCAGTGGCTCAACAACTGTGTTGGGAGGAAGAACTATATTACCTTTATATCACTGATGGCTACCAGCTTGGTCTGGGTATGTTCGAGGGAAATGTTTGGTTAGCAATGAAATGGTTGTGTTTTTATTAGTGGATCATTCACACACTCTTTTGCAGCTTGTTACTGAAGCTGGAGTTGGAATTGCTGTTCTGGTACGATGCTTTGTGAACAAAAAGAACATGGAGGCTGAAATAGTTGATAGACTAGGGAATGGTTTCTCACTGGCCCCATTTGCAACTGTTGTGGTATTTTACTTGAGCTACAACTTGCAGTGAGCTTACTATTCGGACTGTTTGATGAAATAAAATGCTGTTATATTTGTGACGCATATTGACTTTATGCAGGCTGTATGTACTGCCGTTTCATTGCTAGCGTGTGTGCCCTTAGGAGAGCTTTTCTTTTTCCACATGATACTCATAAGAAAGGTAGATTGTTATTATTTTCTCTTTCTATTATGAGTTGGAACTTTATGTTTCTGAGACAATTGTCAAGTTTGAGATTTTGCTTTGAAAATGCCTAGAGTTTTTACCATAACTGGTGCATATATTAAAGAGGAAACTGAGTTTTTTGGAGATCACAGTTGGGTGATTCATAACTAGAAGCTAACTGAAAAATTATTCTGATTCTCTCTCAAAATGATCTTCCTATCAGGGCATTACAACATACGAGTATGTAGTTGCTATGAGAGCCATGAGTGAGGCACCTGGGGGAGAATCTGTAGATGAAGAACAGCCTAACATTGTATACTCTCCATCAGGATCAGCTACAACTGGCTTTAGTGGTGGCAGTTCTTTGGGACTTCAATACAAAGGAGCATGGTGCACCCCTCCTAGGGTGTTTGTTGATTATCAGGTATTAGTTACAACTAGAGAAGTTAAAGTACTGAAAACTTCCAAGTCTTTGTTGGTAGTCAGAGAGGATGATTTATCCTTCTTATGTTTCCGTTTTGAAACCTTTGCTCCATTCTTCTACAATGATATCTAACAGTGAACCTTGGGCCAGATGAATGACAAGTATAACCGTAAGATAAAATATATAATTTTAAATTGGAATTTATATTTGGTATCATTAAATACTTGGAAGCTAAGTTTTTCGTTGAGTAGTTTTAATTTATGTATATCACCTTGCCTTGATCTGAATGTGTGATAAAATAGTTGAGGCTTATAAAAGAGGAAGGTTCAAAGTACTTATTTTGATCAAAATTACATCATGCTGAACGTATGCTTTGTTGATACAAAATCTTTCCATTCGATTTTCTTGTTTGTGTGATGCTATGATATATAAAAAGTTGCTAGTCGCTTCGCTGTCTCACAACTTCCATTGCTGCTGCCCCAAACATTCATTTTATAATTATTATACCTAGAGAAATTAAGTTATTATTTTTTAGCTTTTGAAACTCCAAACTTTCAAGAATTTCATTAGTGAGCATCTACTTGATTAGGATAAGAATGCATCTTATTGAATTTGTTTCCAGTTACTGCAGTAATATTTATTTTAGCATAATAAGTTCATTAGGATAAGAATGCATCTACTTTTTTGAATTTTAAATTTCTATTGGATAGATTCGTTTGTTGAGACATGTTAGTTCTTTTGAATTCTTGTTATGCAGATTTTTTGCATATTATGATTTTAAGTTGGCTAATAAAGCCCTCGTACAGTCCTCTTAATAAAGATATTGTGAGACAATTTCAATGTTTGTTAAATTTTTGTTACTCTGCCATCTTTTAAAAAATCAATGGCGGTATCTGAGCTTTCATTGATCTTAATGGTCTTGTATGTTGATTGGAGTACTTTCAATCATTTTAAAGTTAAATTCTTTTTGATTAAAGAAAGGTGACATTTTTTTGTGACCGGTTACAAAGGAAAGTATCCTTGGTGTGTCTATGCATTTCCTCCTCACAGGTCCACGCCATCTCGGTCCACCAAGAAAGCCACCTCCCACTGTATCTTGGAGATTGTCATTCCCAATCTTATGCTCTTAGTATGACCACACATCCACCTCAGCATCCTCATCTCCGCAACAACCATCTTTTGGACGTGGGAGTTCTTGACTGGCCAATGCTTAGTTCCATACAACAATGTCGGATGAACCACCACTCGATAAAATTTACCTTGAGTTTCGCGGTACCTTTTTATCACACTAGACTCCAGAGGCAAACCTCCAGTTCATCCACGCTGCACTAATACACTGTCTAATATCATTCTCGCTATCACCACTCTCCTGAATTAAAGACCCAAGATATTTGAATCTATCTCACTTGGGGATATTTTTTGTCAAGTCTCACTTCCATGCCTACCTCATGCATCACATCAGAACTATGTCATCCAAAAATAACATACACCACGACACCCTATCTTCAATATCTCGCGTCAATACATCCATCACCATGGCAAGTAGAAACGGACTAAGAGTTGACCGCTGGTGTAATCCTATCTGCACAATGGAAGTGCTCTGAGTCTCCTTCCATCGTTCTTAGTTGTGTTTTAACTCTTTTGTACACGTGCTTTATCACCATAATATAAGCCACTGGTACACCTCTCATCCCTAGACATCGCCACAAGTCTTCCTTTGAGGCTTTATCATAGGCTTTCTCAAGGTTAATGAACACCATCTGCAAACCCCTCTTCCTTTCTCAATATTTTTCCATCAGTCTTCTCGCAAGATGGATGGCTTTTGTGGTCGATTGCCCTGCCTGAACCCAAATCGGTTCTCGGAAATAGAGACACCCCTTCTCACCTCATCTCCACCACTCTGACCCAAACTTTCATACTGTGGCTTAACAACTTAATCCCCCTCTAGTTGTTGGAATTTTGTATATCACCTTGTTCTTGTACAACGGAACCATTGTACTCCACCTTCATTTCTTGGGTATCTTAACCGTCTTAAAAATGACATTGAACAAGTCAGTCAGCCACTCCAAACCTGTTCTATTGGTGCTCTTCCAAAACTCCGCCGGAATCTCACCTACTCAACCTGACACTTTTTTCCCTGCTCATCCTACTAATAGCACACTTCACTTCCTCAACCTTAACGCCTGCAATACCTGAAGTTTCTGATGTCTCTCAGAGTGCTCCAAATCACCCAAAATAATGTCTTTGTCCCCTACTACTTTTTTAAAAGTTTGTGAAAATATGGTTGCCATCTTTGCTTAATGAGGGTCTCCTCCACTAACATCTTGCCTTCTTCATAGTTCAGCCTTGATACACTTCACTTGATCCAAGTCTTGGTCCTTCCTCTCCTCACCTTCGCGAGCCTGTACAACTTCAAATCTGCGTTCTTGTCTCCTAGTTCCGCATTCAGTGTTTCAAAAGCTGCTACATCCCCGCTACTACTTCAAGCTCCCATCATCGTCAACTTCTCCCCAATTACATGGGAGAGGGCAGCTGTCAAACATAAATAGCCAATAATTTGGCTTCCAAGGCCTATACTCAACTTGAGACACAGGTGCAGTAGTTGGTGCTTGATTGCCATTTCACTATCCATTTTAGATGGGTGATGGATTTTGTTGATCTGAAAACTTTACTGTTGCTTTTAGACTTTCTGTGTTCCATACATTTAAGAAATATGTATTACTTACTAGTTTCTGAGGACGTGCTTCGCACGTGTGTTTCATGTAAATTTTTATAGATACGTTAGAATGACTAAAATCTCATGGAAATATATATATAATTATAATGAATAATAAAATGTATCAATTACAAAATTCAAAGACTTACGGCAATAAAACATTCATAGAAAACTAAATTAAGAAGTCTAAAAGAGTGAAAAAAAGACAAAAAGAAACAGAATATTTAAGTAAAAATACAATATAGACATTATTCTTATAAGATTGATGTATATAGATGAAAATATAAGTACAAAATTAGTACATAACTCTCTGTGTTTTTATCGACTCCTTTCATATCCTATCAAAATTCAAGAGTCTTCATCATCTGTTTTTACTATAGAATAAAAATAATAGCCTAATAATCTTCATAGGGGTTTCGTGAGATAAAGAAGTTGAATTTATATAAATAGAATAGAAGGAATATCAAAAGATATCTTAAAATTTTAGTTTAGATGTTTTTGGAGGTTATGAATATGAAAAGATGAGAGTTATGAATATTAAGAGTATAAAAGTTAAATAAGTAATTAGAAAATAATAATAAATAAATGAAGAATATGAAAAAAAAAATTTAAGTTAGCAAACCATGTAAAAAGAACAACTAAAGTTCTTATCATGTAATTAAGCATTAATGAATTAAATTTGTGAAGCTCGAGTCATTCTTTATTAATAATCAAGAGGACATTATTAATGTGCGTCTCCATATTGTAGATTTGCACCCTTTAATTTATTAAATTTCGTTATTTATCATAAAGGATAATACTTTATCCACATCAATTATATTATTCATGAGAGGGGTTAAGGAAAAAGTTATAAGAAGTGGGAAAGAAAAGAAATTTAGGTAAAGATCTTTTTTTAAAAAAATTATAACTATTATATACATATAGATTATAGATGATAAATATTAATAAATTAGATATTTAATTAGGAATTAATCTTAGGAAGTCTAAAAGTCATTAACATTTAATTAAATTTATACAATCAAATATTTAAATATTTTGTAATAATTTAATTTGTAGAAAGGGTAAAACCGTAATTCAACTTTCAACTTTTTTGTTCATGCTGTTAGTAATATATGATTAGTTACTACTGTTGATGTCTAACCTTCTTGCATGGCTTTTCTCGAAATATGTTACTAAGAACATGTATTATTAGCCTTACCCAGGAAGAAAAAGATGTATTGTTGTTTATTCAAAGTATACTGCTAATGCATATGATAGATAGCTAAGTTAAATGGTTAAGGTTAAACAGTTATACCTGATGTAATGCAGTTTGATGTCCCACATTGCTTAAATAGATATTTACATTGTTAAGGGGGCTTGAGAAATAACTCAGTCACACGTGTGCATTCTCCTAATGATGCTCTTGTTTGACTCATCATGTAATGAATTGGGTGTGAACCTCTTCAAGCTTGAGCCAAGAAGCTCCAATGGTCAGGCTTATGCTTCTCAAATTTTATATCCTCATGAACATGAAACCAAAATTATTCTCGGTAGTAGAAACATCATATGTACAAAAAGATTGGATAATTAAGGAAAAGTCAAAACAATCAGAAGCGGTAGTCAAAATATAAGTGCATATAACCAAAGGGGGCATTCGATGCAAGAGGTAGTACAACAAAAGAGTCAAACCTTAGAATGTGCTAGTAGACCAAGAAATCTAAGAAGTAGGTGATTCCAGTTTGATCAAGGTGCTGACTGCAAAGAGAGAGAGAGAGAGAGAGAGAGACCCATGCTGCAGGCCTGCAGCTGAACAACAGTGAAGAAATATGCACCTTCAGTCACGTATTTCTCAGAGCTGCTATGCATTATCAAACGATGATGCTATAACTCAAATTCTGTTGCTAGTTTGCAGTTGATTTTTCCTAAAAGAGTTGGATAAGTACCACACTGGACAAATTGCTTGCAATTACTCCATGTTTGTGTTCTAATCATGAAAATTTTCCATTGTTTCTATAGCTGCAAGTTATTCAATATATAACTGTAATCTCCTATTTAACTCTGATGTTCTGAATTGTTACCCTGCATTTCACCAGGAAGAAGTAGCACCTCAGTTAGAGCCTGGAATGATCCCATCAACCGTTGATCCAGATGCAGCTGGGTTTGTTGAAAAGGGAAAGAAGGGACCTAAGCGGCCTGTTAAGATCAGTGCATGGAAACTTGCCAAATTGGATTCAAGTGAAGCAATGAGAGCCGCAGCAAAAGCTAGAGCATCCTCATCTGTTTTACGTCCTGTTGATAACCGTCGTTTTGACACTGAATTAAGTTCCAGTGAGAATATGAGTGTCAGAAGCAGTATCAGTGCTGATACCGGAGGAAATAGAGATATGAGAAATGAATTAAGGAATTCACTTGCTCCTAGTCAAGGTAGCCGAGATGAGTATGAAACTGGAACTCACAGCATCAGTAGCTTTAGCAGTCCCAGCCATGTGCATGAGTCAGTCACACTAAGCCCTCTCCCACAAGCTCACAGTTCAGGCCATCTCAATGCCGGCATTGTCCCAGAGAGGGCCCGAACGACTCGGGCTGCACCACCTAATAATAACCATCACCTCTTACATTCTTCGGAATTTGATGAGAAAATCATGCAGAGGAATAGTACCACCGATCCGTTATTGCTTTCAGCTGCTGCCCCAGCAGCTTCTCTACTCAGAGATGTTAAACGAACATCTGTTGTTTGGGACCAAGAAGCTGGAAGGTATGTTTCGGTTCCGGTATCAGCTTCAGATGCTCGTATAAGGCCCCCTATGCAAGGAGGATCATCAAATCCAAATGCTGCATCTGCTAGCAATGACAAGAGCCCAGTCCCTGTCCCTCAAGAACCTTCACAGCCTCCTGTGAAACCTCCAGTCGAGCAGTCAGAAAAGCTTATGTATACTGGAGAGTCCATATTCTTTGGTGGTCCACTTTTGCGTGGTCCAATTAAGGATGGGCTGAGAAATGAGCGAGGCTGTGGCTCCAGAGAGAGCCAAGAAAGGTTGCCATTTAATTTACCTCGCGAATCCAGGTTCAGAAGGGATGCAGCCTCCCATCAACTTCCCGTGTTTGTTCCTGGTGACTTTGGGTCAAATAAGTAAAGCTTACTGGACTAGAAATGATTGTTCATTTATCATTTTCCCCTGCATAGCAAGGCTTCAACAGAAGAAACTCCACGAGCTATAGCTGTTTTTGGTCTTCCAGGAACCTTGCAGTTTGTTGCATACACCACAAGGTTCCAGTGGTTTCTTCGTGACGGATTGTCTAACTTAGCACAGCAAAAATGAATGTAGTGTGGAGTAGATATAAACCTACAGTTCTTCTTTGAACCTTTTGTCTGTACAATTGAACCTTGAACGGTAGGGTGGGTTTGTCTAGCAGTTTTGCAATGAGAATTACCTACATGCATGAGTTGGAAACAGTAAACAAGATATTTTCTAAATGATGGTATTGTGTTCAAAAACAGTAGACAAGATTTTTACTAAATAAATTGAAAAGAGACAGTAGAAATAGTAAACAAGATTTTATTCGGGATAAACTGAAAACAGAAGACACAAACTTTAAATAAATTATCCATAAATACAAAATCTGTTGTGTCCTTAAGTAGAGATGTCAATGGGGTGGGTGTGGGATGGGTTGAACGTATATTGCAAAAGTTTTAACCAGCCCCTTTCTATCTTGCATAATATTTTTTTTTTACATTTTTAATTTGTCCTCAATAAATCTGCTTCACATAATATTTCCCTATTTTAGTTATGTTTGATATGAAAAAATAAAATTAATAAAAATGAATATATTTTCTCATTGAGTTGTTTTGATTTAATAGATAATGAAATTTTAATTTTTAGAGGTCAATTGGGAAAAATGTAAGAAATCATATAGTTTTGATTCTACCATTTTCATTTACTATTTTGAACTAGTTTAAATAAATTACGTCAATAATCTACTTCTGAACATAGTGTTTATAGATTTTGTTATTAATTCTTCTTTTTACTAGAGTTGTTCATCACCAAAGTCATTCAAAAGGATGTGTAATTGTTTCATTGTCTATATTTGTGTTTTCAAAAAGTGGTACAAACATTTTTCATTAACTACGAGAGTGTTTCTCCTATTCAAGGCATCTACATACAAAATCTAAATATTGTACATCTTATATAATTAGTTGTGTACTTGATAAATTTATTAAATATAAAAACAAATCTCTTGAATTTCAATGAAATAGCGTATAACCATTCTACTTTTACCTCTTTTTTGTTCACTGTGTTTTATAACTATAAATGCCGGGCTTGTGTGTTTGCTATTACTCGCTTGTATGTAATTGTTTTTTAATAGTTCATTTATATGTATTTTAAATTCTTGTAAATCATCAAAGTTATATTTTAATGGTTTTTGTGTTATTATACTATTTTCGTCTATTAATTCAATTTTTACTTTTGTCTTATGTTTTTCCCATCCTTGTAGTGGATCTTCATTATATAATTGTTATTTTGGGTGGAAGGGATGGAAGCGGAATTAATAGTGAAAGAGAGATGTATTTGAAAGGGGGATGCCTTTATTATGAGGGAGAACCCTCTATTTATACAAGAAAACTTGATACCTTTTGGCCTAATGGCCGACACTCCTACTTTACACCTGGCCTTTTTATATTCGGTCGACACAAGAAAACAAAATACTTACTATTAGTACTTTACATAATGACCTGTTCTTTTTTATTTCCAGCCGACACACACACTGTTTACTACACACACACTATTTACTTTATGACTAACACAAAAAAACAAAATACTTTTTACATGATTGACCTTTTATGGCCGACACACTAACTATCTACTTTACGATTTTTACAGTAAATCTTATCTCCGATATCTTGCTTCTTCCATCTTTACTCTAACTGTTCTGGGTGGAAGGGATGGAAGCGGAATTAATAGTGAAAGAGAGATGTATTTGAAAGGGGGATGCCTTTATTATGAGGGAGAACCCTCTATTTATACAAGAAAACTTGACACCTTTTGGCCTAATGGACGACACTCCTACTTTACACCTGGCCTTTTTATATTCGGCCGACACAAGAAAATAAAATACTTACTATTACTACTTTACTTAATGGCCTCTTCTTTTTTTTTATTTCTAGCCGACACACACACTATTTACTACACACACTATTTACTTTATGACTAACACAAGAAAACAAAATACTTTTTACATGATTGGCCTTTTATGGCTGACACACTAACTATCTACTTTACGATTATTACAGTAAATCTTATCTCTGATGTCTTGCTTCTTCCATCTTTACTCTAACTGTACATCTGGCACGTAATTATCTTCTCCTTCACATTTTGAACATAGATGATCAGGATATTTTTGTCCTATTAGTTTACAATATCTTGTCATTAAATTAGCAGAAATGAAATTCGTCCGTATAGCTCTTGTTGTGGGTGTTTGTTCTGGCTTTAGTAGGCTCAATATCCATTGTCTTAAATCTTCCATATCTGCTACTCTAATATCTCTGCAGTTTGAGTAGATAATTGTCTGGTCTCTATTGTAATATATCCAAATTGCATTTTCGTTTAAATAATTGTTTGTTATCTCATTCAATATGGTAGCTATTCCAATAGTCCTTTTATTTGCATAAAACTCTGGAATATCTACTTTCTGTATCTCCTCTTGGATATGTATCTTTTCAGGGATTATCATTTCCCTAGTAAGTCCGATCTTTATAGCTTGTATTGTTGACTTGACTTCATCATACCGTATTTCTTCTGTAGCTGAGTAGAATTTTATATAGAATAGAGTTCCTTTAGTTACTCTTTTGTACTGTAGGAAAGCCTTATATAGTTCTGGTATCTTGGATATCTCGTCTCCTGTTACTGTATATACGGTACTTAGTAGTCCGTAGTTGTAGCAAGTTGCTACTAGATTTGGATTTGTTCCTGGTTGTGCAATTAGCTTATTATATCCTTGTAAATACTGGGTTATATAGTCTTCAGTTGGGTTTTTTGTTTCTTTAGCTCTGGGGTTTTGGTTTAGGATGTTTTGTACCTTGTATATATTTTCTATGTATGTTCTTGTGATGTAATTATATGTTTGTTTTTGGGAGTCTAAGCTGGCTTTATAGGTATTTGTCTGTGGTGGTACAAATGTATCTTTTTGGGTATTTTGAGGAGTATATGGTTTTGAGAATAACTTATTCATGTTTATATTTGTGTATTTTACCTTAGTCTCCTCCTTTTTCGTAGGTTGTCCTGCTGTAGATGTGCTAGATGTAGCTGTATTTAAACAAACATTGTTATGGGTTTTTTGGAGTTTCCCAACGTCTCCTTGTAGTTCCGCATGTTTATAGTCATGCTGCTGACTTAGCTCCGCATATTTTGAGTCATGCTGCTGACTATTAGCTTTTTCTTTCTGACTTTGTACTTCCGTTTCTATCTTTTCCATCTTTTGGCATAGGTTTGTCATTATAGCCAATATATCTTTTAGTGTATCTTTCTCTTGAGAGATAGTCTGCAATGATGTTCTCGTCAGTTTTAATTATCTCAATTGTAAATGTAAAATTCAATATATTTAATACTAATCTTCTTATTTCTTTTGTTGTAACTGAATCATCTACCTTTTTAGTTATCCACCATTTTACCTGTGTGTTATCTGTCCTTACGATAAATTTATAGTAAACAATATATGGTTCAAATGCTAATAAACATCTATATAATGCAAATAATTCCTTTCTATTTATCTCCCATTTCGTTTGTGCTTCAGTATAAGATCCTGAATAATATCTACAATGGTGTTCTATTTTTTCTTTTTCATATTTGTATTTTAAAACTCCTCCATAACTATGATCACTCGAATCTGTTTCAACAATATAAGCAAATATTTTATTTTCATCAGGAAAATATAGTTTTGGTAATTTTTTACATAAATTCTTAATATTTCTTATATGTTCTTTATCTTTATCGTTAAAATAATATTCAACGTCCTTTTTAAGTTTTTTATGTAGTGGTTTTAACTGTTCTGCTAATTTTGGTATATATTCTCTTACTTGATTTACTAATCCTAGAAAGGATTGTAATTTCTTTTTTGTATCTATATTTTCGTTAAGGGTAATTATTTTTTGTATTATATGGGTTTGCATTTTTATTCCATTTTTGTCTATTTGTATTCCTAGAAATTCTACCTGTGGTTTCATTATTTCTGCTTTCTTTTTACTTAAGCTTATACCTGAGTGTTTAATTATGTGTATAAATTTTTCTAATAATCTTATGTGTTCATCTTGTGTTTTAGAATATAGTAATATATCATCTATATATACAATACAATTTTTTAATTGGTTAAAACAGTTTTCCATAAAGTGTTGGTATCTACCTGATGCATTTTTATATTCAAATGGTAAAACATTCCATTCATAGAAACCTTGCGGTACTGTGAATGGTGTTAGTTGTTTAGATTCTTCTTCTAATTTTATGTGGTAAAATCCTGATTTACAGTCAAATTTACTAAAATAATTATATCCTTGTATTTGTCTTATTTTTAGTATTTTGTTTGGTATTGGATACTTGTATGTTTTAGTTTTAGCATTTAGATTACGATAATCTATGACCATTCTACTTTTACCTCTTTTTTGTTCACTATGTTTTATAACTATAAATGCTGGACTTGTATCTTTACTATTGCTTTCTTGTATGTAATTATTTTCTAATAATTCATCTATATGTATTTTAAATTCTTTTAAATTATCAAAGTTATATTTTAATGGTTTCTGTGTTATTATACTATTTTCTTCTATTAATTCAATTTTTACTTTTGTCTTATGTTTTTCCCATCCTTGTAATGAATTTTCGCTGTATAATTGTTCTAGTTGTTCATTAATTATTTTAACTTTGTCTATTGTAAATATAATTATTTCTTATTTATATTTTCCATTTCCTGGTTTATTTTTTCACTACCTTTTATCCATTCCATAAATTTTCTTTGTTTAATTTTTACTCTTTTTGCTCCTATTTTATTGTCACATGGCGTAGTAAGCCACCAGTGTGTTTTTGTTATTATATGTTGGTAAAATTTGTCTAAAAATGGCATTCCTAGTAACATATCTTTTGTTGTGAACTCAAAATTATACATTTCTTCTATTATTAATATTTTATCCCATATTTATATTTTTATATTTTTTGCTTTATATTTAATCATACTTCCTTCATTATTAAATCCTGTTACTACCAAAGGTGTTTTTAATTTTTCCCATTTATCTTCTGGTAAACAATTATATTTACATATATTTGCTTCTGCTCCTGTACCTATCATAGGGGTATAATATCTGTTGTGATATCCTTCTATGATAATTTTTGCGAGTATATATATTTTCATTATTCATTTTGTTCTTTTTATGATTATCTTCTTATTTTGACATGTTATTGTTAATTGTTCGTTTTCTATTTTATATGGTTTAACTTTCTCTAACCATTTTATTGCTAATGTAATATTATGGTTTCCTTGGTATATTTTAAATGGTATTACTAAGGGTATTCCTCCTATAATTATTTCTTTTTCCGTTGTTTCTTCATTTATGTTTACTATCTCACTAGGTAATCCAGGGCATATGTGTCCTGTTTTTATAATTTCTTCTTCTAATACTAATTCTGTTGTTATGTAATTTTCTTCTTGTCCTGTGTTTATCAAGATTTTATATTTTCTTTGGCCCATTAATCCTGTTATGAAATAATGATATGACGTCGTTTCCTCTAATCAATTTTGTGGTATTTCATATTTTCTTTTAGATGTACTCATCCTTGATGAGGTAGCTCTAGTCAACATATTTAATTTGCTTGTATTTGGTGTACTTAAGGTGCTTAATCTTTCTTTTACTATTTCCAAATCTCCTTCTGTATCAATTTCTTTATAGCTATAGTCATTATTATCTATTACAGTAATTATTTTCTCAAAAGGATTTTCTATTTTTATCTTATCAATTTTATTCCTTGCTGTTATTTTATGTTTTGTTGTTAATATATATAGATTTTTACATCTTGCTGTGAATACCTTACTTCCTGGTGTTAACTCTATTCCTGACATTTTTCAATATAGTACTAATGATTTATCTATATTTGTATTTGTTAATGCTACTGTATAATTAGCACTTATTATAAATTTAAATTTTTGGTATATTAAATTTCCTTTAACTGCACTTATTACACTTTTTTCTATAGGATGTATTATTCTGTCATCTGCTAAATATATTTCAATGGGTGTATCTATTTCTTCTCTGAAACAAGCTTTTATTAGTATTTCTGTTCCTCCTAAATGTACATATTTTATAGTTGTTTTATTTTTTATGTCTTGTATTTCTTTATTTATTATTCGTTTGCTTATTATAGGTATATTGTAACGACCTGTTTAGTCGTTTTGAGCAGTAGAGTTTATTTCTGGTAATAACTGTCTGGGTCGACGGATCCCACGATGGACCGTCATGGGCACGACGGACCGTCGAGGGGGTCTCGTTCCAAAACACTTAGACTCTGGAAAATTGGGTACTGAGAACAATTCTCTGAACTTCGCGACGGAATGGCAGGACGGACCGTCGCAGGCATGACGGGCTGTCACAGACCTCTTAAATAAAATTGAGTCTCTGAACTCAGTGAGGACTCAGCAGGACGAACCGTCGCAGGCACGACGGACCGTCACAGGCTGCGTAACCCTGACTGGGTCGGATTTCTGTTTAAAGTTTTTAAGGGGTGTTTTGGACTATTCCTGCATATGATTATAAAGTTAGTGGTTTAATGTTAATAATTCAATTACTTGGGGGTTAAGGGAGATACCCTTGAAATAAATAGCGGGTTACTTTTGTCATCTTTTATACTTAATTATATGGTAATTAGGGTAAAAGAAAAAGAGTTTGAATAAGGAAAAAATAGAAAGAACAGAAGAGAGGGACGAACAAGCGAGAGAAGAGAGAACGAAGAGGAAAGCAAAGACCTTGAGGAGTAGCTTGCGTGATCACGAATTCTTCGGTGGAGGTAGGTTATGGTTTATGCTATTTAATATTAAACTCTTGATAGCGAATGATATGTATTGGGTAGTATTGTAAAGTCTTCTATATGCTTAATTGTATGCGTGCATGATGTGATTATGTAATTGTAATGGGTTGGAAAGATGAGGTTGTGAAGCTTAAACCTAAAACCCTCTCTGTTAATGATGATGCCGTGGTATAAAAGAAGGCTTGATGAACTAAAAGAATGTGGTTAGTGGATCGGGTGTCACGTCCAACACCAGGATAGTAGTAGTGGATCGGGTGTCACGTTCCGACACCAGGATAGTAAAGGATCGGAGTGTCACGTTCCGACACCAGGATAGTATGGATCGGGTGTCACGTTCCGACACCAGGATAGTAAAGGATCAGAGTGTCACGTTCCGACACCAGGATAGTATGGATCGGGTGTCACGTTCCGACACCAGGATAGTAGAGAGAATGAATCTTGAATTATGCTAATATACTCAGATTTAATGAACCTGTTTCCCAAATGAGTATGGTGTGGAGGCTTGATTCCTCATAGATGTGCTTGGGTTGTGCCCAATGGTTATGGTACTTGTTGTTGTCACCTGTTAAGTGTTATGGTTGATTTTATGTTATTATTTGATATATATTGCTCTCTATTCTGAGTTGGCCGATGATACCTACTCAGTACTTGTGTTTTGTACTGACCCCTATTTGTGTGTTTTTCCCTTTATTATTTGTGGAGTGCAGCAAACGTACCGTCGTCTTCAACTCAACCGCAACTCTAGCCCGTCTTCATCACGTCAGATTTCAGGGTGAGCTATTGTTCCTAGCTCGGACTGGATTCTCTCTCATTCGTGTCTTGACGTCTTGAAGTTCGGACACGGACCATCTCTTTACCTATTTTAGTTTCTTAAATACTCTTAGACTTAGAAATTTGAGGATAGATGTTCTTGTGGTGATGACTTCCAGATTTTGGGGATAATAATAAGTTTTGAGTTTTAGAAGTTATTTATTGATTTTGTTAATAAGTTTTAAGTCTTCTGCATTATATTCTGTTTATTATGGTTGAAATGTTGGGGTTTAGATTGGTTGGTTCGCTCACATAGGAGGGTAAGTGTGGGTGCCACTCGCGGCTCGTTTTAAGTCGTGACAAACTTGCTATCAGAGCATTAGGTTCGTTGGTCTCATCACACAAGAACGAGTCTAGTACAGTCTTGAGGAAGGGTAGGGGGACGCCTTTACTGTTCTTTGAGATGCTACAAGACTTTAGGAATATTCCATTCTTTCTTTCTTTCGTGCTATTACTTGGATCCAATTGGTATCTGGGTGATACAAATTGATCTGACGATCTTCACTCTATTTCGCAGATGGTTAGAACTAGAGCAACAACTGCGCCAACACCAACACCGGCAAGACAAGATGCGTCTCAACCAGCCACTAAGGCTGTAGCTCGAAGAGGAACAATGGCAAGAGGCCGTGGTAGAGGTCGCGGGAGGACGTCCTCTAGAGGAAGAGGACAAGCACTTGTCCCATCTAGTACTAAGGCGGTGACTCCTCCACCGACTGAGGAAGTATTAAGAGAGAATGAGGAAGGGGAAAATGAACAAGTGTAGAATGAGGAATTACCACCCCAACTACCCCAGAGATGATTAATCAGGTTCTTGCTTATCTTAGCGGGCTATCTGACCAAGGCCAGACACCTCCAGTGTTTTCTACACCAGCACCTCAGGTTCCGGGAGTACAACATGTAGCTGCTGTGGCTCCCCGCATGGATGCCTCATTAGAAATAGGCACGTTTCCTCGGTTGACTACAGGGCCTATAATGATAAGTGATCAGCATGAACTTTTCAGTAAGTTTTTGAAATTGAAACCTCCAGTCTTCAAGGGTGCTGAATCTGAGGATGCCTATGATTTTTTGGTTGATTGTCATGAGCTACTACACAAGATGGGCATAGTAGAACAATTTGGCGTCAAGTTTGTAACCTATCAGTTTCAGGGAAATGCCAAAATGTGGTGGCAATCGTATGATGAGTGTCAACCAGCACAAGCACCACCTATGACTTGGGCATCATTCTCTAGCTTGTTTGTGGAGAAGTATATACCCCGTACTTTGAGGGATAGGAGGAGAGATGAGTTCCTGAGCCTAGAGCAAGGCACGATGTCGGTTACTGCGTATGAGGCTAAGTTTTGTGCATTATCTAGGTATGCCACCCAGCTTTGCTTCAGTCCACAAGAGCGGATTCGCCGTTTTGTGAAGGGATTGAGGTCATATTTGCAGATTCCAGCCTTACAGGTATCTACTGTAGCAAAATCATTTCAGGAAGTGGTAGACTTTGTGATAGAGGTGGAGGGAGTGAAGCCAGATGACTTCACCATGACATCAGCAACTAAGAAGTTTCGTAAGGGAAGTGAGTTTAGTGGTTCTTACTCCAGAGGGCAGAGTTCAGGAGGTTATCCAGCCCGACCTATTTAGTCTTCACTACAGGCTGTAGCTGGGGGTCCACCGCAGACCGGTCAACATTTCTCTGAGTTTGGAGGTTATCCCCAGACTCCGTCGTTCTCACAGAGACCTATGATTGAACCTAGAGAGTGTGATGGATGTGGGGAAATTGGACATATTAAGAGATATTGTCCAAAATAGAGTTACAGCCCCCAATAGTCAGAGGTAGAGGTGGTCATGGAAGAGGCCGCCATTCTGGAGGACGTGGTGTTCAAGGTAATGGTGGTCACCAAACCAATCGGGGTGGCGGGCAAGCCGGAGCGACTGCAGCACAACATGGTAGGGGCAACGGACAGACAGGTGATAGGGCCCATTGTTATGCTTTCCCTGGGAGGTCTGAAGCGGAGACATCTGATGTTGTTATCACAGGTAATCTTTTGGTCTGCGATTGCATGACTTCTGTATTATTTGATCCTGGATCCACATTTTCATATGTATCTTCCTCATTTGCTACTGGTTTTGATTTACATAGTGATTTGCTTGACATGTCTATTCGTGTTTCTACTCCGGTAGGTGAGTCGGTGATAGTTGAAAAGGTGTATTGGTCTTGTCTTGTGACTTTTATGGGGAGCAATACTCATGTAGACTTGGTTATCTTCGAAATGGTTGATTTTGATGTAATTCTGGGTATGACTTGGCTTTCTCCAAACTTTGCAATCTTAGATTGTAATGCCAAAACTGTGACATTGGCCAAGCCTGGGACAGATCCGTTAGTGTGGGAGGGTGACTACACTCCTACTCCAGTTTGTATCATCTCCTTTCTTCGTGCTAAGAGAATGGTTAGTAAAGGGTGTTTAGCTTTCTTGGCGCACCTCAGGGATGATACTACCCAAGTACCTTATATTGAGTCGGTTTCGATAGTCCGTGAGTTTCTGGATGTGTTTCCTGCAGACCTTCCTGGTATGCCATCGGATAGGAATATTGATTTCTGCATTGATCTGGAGCCGGGTACTCGCCCCATTTCCATACCCCCTTATAGAATGGCTCCCGCTGAGTTAAGGGAGTTAAAGGTCCAACTTCAAGAGTTTTTAGGGAAAGGCTTTATTAGACCAAGTGCATCCCCTTGGGGTGCTCCTGTTTTGTTTGTAAAGAAGAAGGATGGAAGTTTTCGGATGTGCATTAACTACAGACAACTGAATAAGGTAACTGTTAAGAACAAGTATCCTCTTCCTCGCATCGATGATTTGTTCGATCAATTACAAGGTGCATGTACCTTCTCAAAAATCGATTTGGGATCTGGTTATCATCAATTGAAAATACGGGCAACAGATGTGCCCAAGACTGCTTTTCGGACCCGGTATGGGCATTATGAGTTCTTAGTAATGTCTTTTGGGCTTACGAATGCCCCTGCTGTTTTCATGAGCTTGATTTTGACAAGTTATTGTTATTTGTTCATTTTCTATATTGTATGGTTTAACTTTTTCTAACCATTTTATTCCTAATGTAATATTATGGTTTCCTTGGTATATTTTAAATGGTATTACTAAGGGTATTCCTCCTCTAATTATTTCTTTTTCCGTAGTTTCTTCATTTATGTTTACTATCTCACTAGGTAATCCAGGGCATATATGTCCTGTTTTTATAATTTCTTCTTCTAATACTAATTCTCTTGTTATGTAATTTTCTTCTTGTCCTGTGTTTATCAAGATTTTATATTTTCTTTGGTCCATTATTCCTGTTATGAAATAATGATATAGCGTCGTTTCCTCTAATAAATTTTGTGGTGTTTCATATTTTCTTTTAGATGTTCTCATCCTTGATGAGGTAGCTCTAGTCAACATACTTAATGTGCTTGTATTTGGTGTACTTGAGGTGCTTAATCTTTCTTTTACTATTTCCAAATCTCCTTCTGTATCAATTTCTTTATAGCTATAGTCATTGTTATCTATTACAGTAATTATTTTTTCAAAAGGATTTTCTATTTTTATCTTATCAATTTTATTCCTTGCTGTTATTTTATGTTTTGTTGTTAATATATATAGATTTTTAGATCTTGCTGTGAATACCTTACTTCCTGTTGTTAACTCTATTCCTGAAATTTTCCAATATAGTACTAATGATTTATCTTTATTTGTATCTGTTAATGCTACTGTATAATTAGCACTTATTATAAATTTAAAATTTTGGTATATTAAATTTCCTTTAACTGCACTTATTACACTTTTTCTATAGGGTGTATTATTCTATCATCTGCTAAATATATTTCAATGGGTGTATCTATTGCTTCTCTGAAACAAGCTTTTATTAGTATTTCTGTTCCTCCTAAATGTACATATTTTATAGCTGCTTTATTTTTTATGTCTTGTATTTCTTTATTTACTATTCATTTGCTTATTATAGGTATATATGCTTTTTCGCTTGTATATTTACAGTCTATGACGTGTTTTTTTTGACTAACTACATAGTATTCTTCTTTTTGTCTTTTAAACCAGTTTTTTAATGTAGGTATTTTAAGTATCTCTTCAACACTTAAATCTAATTCTTTTCCTTTTATTTATTCAAAAACTGTATTATCAAATATAATCTTTTGGTGTGATAATTCTTCATTTTCGTAATTTTCTTTAGATATTATTTCGTTTTCAGACATTATATTTCTTCTTCTATTTTATTATCTAAATTTTCTTCTTCATTTTCAGTTTCTATATCTGATACTTCATATATGCTGTCGTTATCACTTAATTCATAGTCTATGTATTCTATTTGCATATATTTTTCATTGTCTATGATTAATTCTGCTATTTGTTTTCTTTTTGGATCTTTTGGTAATTTACAATCCTTAGCTATGTGTCCTATCTTTCCGCAATTGTAACAAGTACATTGGGATATTTTCCTCTTTGGTTTATATGGTCTTTTTACTTTATAATTTTTTATATAATACCTTCGTCTTGGTTGTTTATATTTATACTTAGTTTTATTTTTTTCTATAATTTTTATATCTTTTGGATTTTTGTTTTTTATTTGTACATCCAAATTGTGGTGCCATTCTATTTTTGCAACATGCTAAATTTTTATTTAGTACTTTTTCCATTTTTAATTTTTCTTTTTGGCTTTCACATAATTGTGTAAACCATTAAGATAGGAATTTTATTCTAGCTCCTAAAGTATCTACTATCCCTTCATTATACCAATCTTTAATTATTTTTGTGCTAAATGGTTCTGGTAATTTTGTAAAATATTGTTGTCTTCTCTCTCTTGCTTCATCTAAATTATATTTTGATTTGTAGTAATATTCTTTAAATGCACAAGTATATTGTTCAATGTAACACATTTTACATATAGATAATTTTGTCATAAGTTGTCTGTTTATTATTTTTTCTCTGTTTTGTTCTTTTATATCTGTGGTCATACCTCCAAATTCATTTCTTATTGCTGATTCGTATTTATCTAATATTTCTGTATTTGTTGCTGATGGGGATCCATCCATTTTCTTATCACTTTTAAATACTTCTAAGCTTTCTGGGGGTAGATTTTCTATCCATAATTTTGCTGTTCCTACGAATGTTCTTTCTATGTATCTCGGTATTTTTGTTGTTTCTATTTTGTTATCTATTAACTGTTTAGATATATTTCCTGTCCATAGTAATATTACTTTATTTATGTCTGTGATACAATCTAGATCTAAGAAATTATATTGTTCACTTATTGGTTTTGGTATCCAATTTTTATTTAATCTACTGTTCCATATTGCATTATTTCTATCTGATTGTTGATAACTTTCTGTATAATAAGTAGGTGGTGTCCATCTAGGACTAGCTCTAGGACTATTTCTGGGACTATTATCTGGGGTTTTAACTCTTGACGTACTGGGTCTATTCATATCTCCTGTGTTTATTTCTAATATTTTTAGTTTATTTTCCTGTTCTAAAATTTCTGTATATGTCTCACTTATGTCACTTATTTCTGATTTTTGGTCATTTTCATTTTCATCTATTTCATTTACTTCATTTACCTCAAGATCTTCATTTAATTTTTGTTCCATTTCGTTTATTTTATTTGTTAAATCTTTTTCTTTTTCTATCTGTTTTTCTTTTTGTTTGTTTTCATATAACAATTTTAACCTTGCTAATTCTTTTTCTAGTTCGTTTATTCTTGTATTTTTTATTTCTTCTAAATGTTGTACTTCTTGTTTTGCTTCAACTTTTATTTTTTTCTATTTCTCTTGATTTGTCTATTTCTTCATTTTCTTTTGCTATTCTTATCATGGCTGTTAAACTATCTTCTAATCTTGCTGTTTCTTTTTCTAACATCAGGTATAGATTATTTCCTATTTTTTTATACCTTCTTCCTAAATTTGAAAATATTATCTTTATTATCATTCCATCTTGATTTTCATATATTTTTTCATCTACTGCAAATTCTTCTTTATTCATTATAATTTATGAATTATGTTGTGTTGTAATTTATATTCAAGGTGATCTGTTTTTATTTATAACATAAATATGTTTTTTCTTTGTACAAATATTGATTTATTACATACTCCTGCTAATATATTTTCTATTAATCTTTCTTTTCTATGTTGTAATTCTTGCCTTTTTTCATCTATCTTTTCTATCAATTGTTGCTTATATATTTCTTTGTTCATACTGTTTTTTCAAATAACAAACATATTTATATTCTATTTTTGAAATTATATTTATTAAATTATCTTTCTTATCATTACTTGTTTTAGTTAGTTGTGATAGTTCATATTCTATATATAAGGATTTTAATTTTTTCCATATCTTTCGTACTTTTTTACCTATTTTGGTTCTTTTTATACTGATTTCTTTATTTTTGTTCATTATATTTTTCTGTAAAAAATTTTTAAAAGTCTACTTAATTTATCTGGGTTCTTAATTACTTTTATCTTATATTTATTCGTACTTCTTTTTTGCCATATCTCAAACTTTTCTGATTCAATCATTAATCTGTAAATATATCTAGATCATCATATAAATCATACATATCATAGTAAAGTTCATCTTGTATACATTGTATGGTTAACTCAGTCCAACCTTAGGTTGTTATTTCTATTATTTCATATGTTACCAATTTGTCATAAATTTCTCTTTTTATATCAGTACTAAAATTTTTTAGTATATAGAGTAGTAATATCTTATAATCATCATCCTCATCTATTAAATAAGTATTCATCTTATTCATTTTGACTAAAAGTTTTATTCCTTCCGACCTCTTAATGGATTATACTTATCTATTGTGAAATAATAATGATTTAATAATCATCTCGTCTAGTCACTACTACAGCTTTCTTCTTTGATTAGTTACCCTAACAGCGCCTCAACTTTGTTTACTCCCCTAAACGGTCTTCTTGCCTACCGGTTTCAACTTTATGTAACGACCTGTTTAGTCGTTTTGAGCTGTAGAGTTTATTTCATGTAATAACTGTCTGAGTCGACGGATCCCACGATGGACCGTCGAGGGGGTCTCGTTCCAAAACACTTAGATTCTGAAAATTTAGGTACTGAGAACAACTCTCTGAACTTCGCGATGACATGGCAGGACGGACCGTCGTGGGCACGACGGACCGTCACAGACCCTTTAGTGAAATTTAGTCTCTGAACTTTGTGACGGAAGCCGCAGGACGGACCGTCGCAGGCACGGCGGGCCGTCACAGGCTGCGTAACCCTGACTGGGTCGGATTTCTGTTAAATGTTTTAAGGGGCGTTTTGGACTTTTTCTGCAAATAATTATAAAGTTAGTGGTTTAATGTTAATAATTCAATTACTTGGGGGTGAAAGGAGACAACCTTGGAATAAATAGTGGGTTACTTTTACCATCTTTTATACTTAATTTTATGGTAATTAGGGTAAAAGAAAAAGAGTTTGAATAAGGAAAAATCAGAAAAAGAGAAAGAGAGGGAGAACGATCGAGAGAAAAGAGAAACGAAGAGGAAAGCAAAGGTTTTGGGGGATAGCTTGCTTGATCGCGAATTCTTCGGTGGAGGTAGGTTATGGTTTATGCTATTTCATAGTAAACTCTTAATAGCGAATGATATGTGTTGGGTAGTATTGTAAAGTCTTCTATATGCTTAATTGTGTGCTTGCATGATGTGATTATGAAATTGTAATGGGTTGGAAAGATAAGGTTTTGAAGCTTAAACCTAAAACGCTCTTTGTTAATGATGATGCCTTGGTATAAAAGAAGGCTTGATGAACTAAAAGAATGAGATTAGGGGATCGGGTGTCACGAACCGACACGTAGTATTAATGGATCGGGTGTTACAAACCGACACGTAGTATTAATTGATCGGGTGTCACGAACCGACACGTAGTATTAATGGATCGGGTGTCACAAATCGACGCGTAGTATTAGGGGGATCGGGTGTCACGAACCGACACGTAGTATTGGGGGGATCGGAGTGTCACGTTCCGACACCAGAATAGTAAAAAGATTGAATCTTGAATGATGTTAATGTACTCAATTTAATGAACCTATTTCCCAAATGAGTAAGGTATGGAGGCTTGTGTCCTCATGGGTGTACTAGGTGTTATTATCAATGATTCTTGTACTTGTGGTTGCTACCTGTTGAGTATTGTAGTTGATTTTATGATATTATCTGATAAATATTGCTTTCTATTTTTAGTATGTTTTCCTTTTGTTAAATTGTGGAGTGCAGCAAACGTACCGTCATCTTCAACTCAACCGCAACTCTAGCCAGTCTTCATCACGTAAGATTTCAGGGTGAGCTATTGTTTCTAGCTTGGACTGGATCTTCTTCTTCACATCTTGATGCCTTGAAGTTCTGGCATGGACTATCTGTTTAGTTATTTTAGCTTCTTAGATACTCTTAGACTTAGTAACTTGAGGATAGATGTTTTTGTGATGATGACTTCCAGATTTTGGGGATAATAATAAGTTTTGAATTTTAGAAGTTTTTTATTGGTTATATTAATGAGTTTTAAGTCTTCCGCATTGTATTCTGTTTATTATGGTTGAAATGTTGGGGCTTAGATTAGTTGGTTCGTTCACATAGGAGGGAAAGTGTGGGTGCCACTCGCGGCTCATTTTGGGTCGTGACACTTTAGGTTGGCATAGTCTTGGCATACTTATTCGAAGAATATTTGTGTAGCAAACCTTCTAAAGATGTTTATTATAACATTATTAAGTCATGATAAACAATTATAATCAACAAGAGATTTTCAGGAATAAATCTATTTAGCTACTCATAAATTTAAGAGTGTATACCTGTTTTTGTAGATCTGTAACTCCAGGTTTTTCCATAATTATTAATGTAATTAGCTAGCTCTGATACCAATTTTGGGTGGAAGCGATTATTGTTAGAGAGAGAGTTGAGTAGATAATTGTCTGGTCTCTATTGTAATATATCCAAATTGCATTTTCGTTTAAATAATTGTTTGTTATCTCATTCAATATGGTAGCTATTCCAATAGTCCTTTTATTTGCATAAAACTCTGGAATATCTACTTTCTGTATCTCCTCTTGGATATCTATCTTTTCAGGGATTATCATTTCCCTAGTAAGTCCGATCTTTATAGCTTGTATTGTTGGCTTGACTTCATCATACAGTATTTCTGCTGTAGCTGAGTAGAATTTTATATAGAATAGAGTTCCTTTAGTTACTCTTTTGTACTGTAGGAAAGCCTTATATAGTTCTGGTATCTTGGGAGTCTAAGCTGGCTTTATAGGTATTTGTCTGTGGTGGTACAAATGTATCATTTTGGGTATTTTGAGGAGTATATGGTTTTGAGAATAACTTATTCATGTTTATATTTGTGTATTTTACCTTAGTCTCCTCCTTTTTCGTAGGTTGTCCTGCTGTAGATGTGCTGGCTGTAGCTGTATTTAAACAAACATTATTATGGGTTTTATGGAGTTTCCCAACGTCTCCTTGTAGCTCTAGAATTTTTGCGTCTGCCAATCGACGTAGCTCCGCATGTTTATAGTCATGCTGCTAACTTATATTTTTCATCTTTTTTAACTCTTTATCCATACTGTCCACTTTCGCAGAAAGTGTAGTAATGGCTTTGAGTATTTTTTCCATCGTATCTTTTTCTGGTTCAGTTTGGGTTCCTTTTTCTTGATAGATAGTCTGCAACAAGATTCTTGTCAGTCTTAATTACTTCAATTGTAAATGTAAAATTTAATATATTTAATACTAATCTCCATACTTCTTTTGTTGTAACTGAATCTTCTAACTTTTTTGTTATCCACCATTTTACCTGTGTATTATCTGTTCTTACAATAAATTTATCGTAAACAATATATGGTTCAAATGCTAATAAACATTTATATAATGCGAATAATTCTTTTCTATTTATTTCCCATTTTATTTGTGCTTCTGTATAATGTAACGACTTGTTTTGTCATTTTGAGCAGCAGATTTTATTTCTGGAAAAACTGGCTGAGACGACGGAACCCATGACGGACCGTCATGGGCACGACGGACCGTCGAGGGGGTCTCGTTCCAAAACACTTAGAATTCTGAAATTTGGGTACTGAAATTGACTCTCTGAACTTCGTGACGAAGTGGCAGGACGGACCGTCACAGGCATGACGGGCCGTCACAGGCATGACGGGCCGTCACAGACCCTTGGTAAAAATCTAGTCTCTGAACTCTGTGACGGAAGCAGCAGGACGGACCGTCGCAGGCACGACGGGCCGTCACAGACTGCGTAATCCCAGGCTGGGTTGGATTTCTGTTAAATGTTTTTTGGGGCGTTTTGGACTATTCCTGCTTATAATAATAAAGTTAGTGATTGAATATTAATAATCCAATTTCTTGAGGGTTAAAGGAGATAACCTGTGATTAATTAATGGGTTAATTCATCATCTTTTATACTTAATTATATGCTAATTAGGGTAAAAGAAAGAGGGTTGAATAAGAAAAATAGAAAGAACAAGGAGAGGGAAAGAGAACGATCGAGAGAAGAGGGAAACGAAGAGGAAACAAAGCTTTGGGAAATTGCTTGCTTGATCACGAATCTTCGGTGAGGTAGGTTATGGTTTTTTATGCTATTCGTAGTAGATTCTTAATAGCGAATGATATGTGTTGGGTAGTATTATAAAACCTTCTATATGCTTAATTGTGTGCTTACATGATGTGATTATATAATTGTGATGAATAAGCATGATGATTCTATTGAATCTCTAATCCTAAATTTACCTTGTTAATGATGATGCCTTGGTATAAAAGAAGGCTTGATGAACTAATGTAATGAGGTCAATGATGCCTTGGTATAAGAGAAGGCTTGATGAACTAAAGTAATGAGGTTGATGATGCCTTGGTATAAAAGAAGGCTTGATGAATTAATAGAATGAGATTAGTGGAGCAGGTGTCACGAACCGACACGTAGAATTAGGGGATCGGGTGTCACGAACCGACTCGTAGAATTAGGGGATCCGGTGTCACGAACCGACACGTAGAATTAGGGGATCGGGTGTCACGAACCGACATGTAGAATTCGGGGATCGGGTGTCACGAACCGACACGTAGAAATTAGGGGATCGGGTGTCACGAACCGACACGTAGAATTAGGGGATCGGGTGTCACGAACTGACACGTAGAATTAGGGGATCGGAGTGTCACGTAACGACACAAGAGGAATAAAGATAATGAATCTTGAAAGATGTTAATATACTCAATTTAATGAACCTATTTCCCAAATGAGTATTGTATGGAGGCTTGCGTCCTCATGGGTGTACTTGGCGTACTTATTAATGATTATAGTACTTGTTGTTGCTACCCGTTGAGTATTGTAGTTGAATTTATGATATTATTTGATATATACTGTTTTCTATTTTGAGTTGGCCGATGATATCTACTCAGTACTTGTGTTTGTACTGACCCCTACTTGTATGTTTCTTTCCTTTTTATTGTGGAGTGCAGCAAACGTACCGTCGTCTTCAACTCAACCGCAACTCTAGCCAGTCTTCATTATACCGGATTTCAGGGTGAGCTAACGCTTCTAGCTTGGACTGGATCTTCTTCTTCATGTCTTGATGCCTTGAAGTTCCGGGATGGACTAGGTTTTTAGTTATTCTAGCTTTCTAGATACTCTTAGAATTAGTAATTTGAGGATAGATGTTCTTGTGATGATGACTTCCAGATTTTGGGGATAATAATAAGTGTTTGAGTTTTAGAAGTTGATTATCGATTTTCATTAATGAGTTTAAGTCTTCCGCATTATATTATGTTATTTATGATTGAAATGTTGGGGTTTAGATTGGTTCGTTCGCTCACATAGGAGGGTAAATGTGGGTGCCACTCACGACACGTTTTGGGTCGTGACATATATGATCCTGAACAATATCTACAATGGTGTTCTATTTTTTCTTTTTTAAATTTATATTTTGAAACTCCTCCATAACTATGATCATTCGAATCTGTTTCAACAATATAAGTAAATGTTTTATTTTCATCAGGAAAATATTGTTTTGGTAATTTTTTACATAAATTCTTAGTATTTCTTATATGTTCTTTATCTTTATCGTTAAAATAATATTCAACGTCCTTTTTAAGTTTTTGATGTAGTGGTTTTAACTGTTCTGTTAATTTTGGTATATATTCTCTTACTTGATTTACTAATCCTAGAAATGATTGTAATTTCTTTTTTGTATCTATATTTCGTTAAGGGTAATTATTTTTTGTATTATATGAGTTTGCATTTTTATTCCATTTTTGTCTATTTGTATTCCTAGAAATTCTACCCGTGGTTTCATTATTTCTGCTTTACTTTTTCTTAAGCTTATATTGAAAGAGAGATGTATTTGAAAGGAGGATGCCTTTATTTTTTATGTCTTGTATTTTTTTCTTTAATTATTCGTTTGCTTATTATAGGTATATATGCTTTTCTGCTTGTATATTTACAGTCTATGACGTGTTCTTTTTTACTAACTACATAGTATTCTTCTTTTTGTCTTTTAAACCAGTTTTTTAATGTAGGTATTTCAAGTATCTTTTCAACACTTAAATCTAATTCTTTTCCTTTTATTTGTTCAAAAACTGTATTATCAAATATAATCTTTTGGTGTGATAATTCTTCATTTTAATAATTTTCTTTAGATATTATTTCGTTTCAGACATTATATTTCTTCTTCTATTTTATTATCTAAATTTTCTTCTTCATTTTCAATTTCTATATCTGATACTTCATATATGCTGTCGTTATCACTAAATTCATAGTCTATGTATTCTATTTGCATATATTTTTCATTGTCTATGATTAATTCTGCTATTTGTTTTCTTTTTGGATCTTTTGGTAATTTACGATCCTTAGCTATGTGTCCTATCATTCCGCAATTGTAACAAGTACATTGGGATATTTTCCACTTTGGTTTATATGGTCTTTTTACTTTATAATTTTTTATATAATACCTTCGTCTTGGTTGTTTATATTTATACTTAGTTTTATTTTTTCTATAATTTTTATATATTTTGAATTTTCATTTTTTATTTGTAAATCCAAATTGTGGTGCCATTCTATTTTTGCAACATGCTAAATTTTTATATAGTACTTTTTTCATTTTTAAATTTTCTTTTTGGCTTTCACATAATTGTGTAAACCATTGAGATAGGAATTTTATTCTAGCTCCTAAAGTATCTACTAATCCTTCATCATTCCAATCTTTTATTACTTTTGTACTAAATGGCTCTGGTAATTTCGTAAAATATTGTTTTCTTATTTCTTTTGCTTCATCAAAATTGTATTTTGCTTTGTAATAATATTCTTTAAATGCACAAGTGTATTCTTCTATATAACACATTTTACATATAGCTAATTTTGTCATAAGTTGCCTATTTATTATTTTTTCTCTGTTTTGTTCTCTTATATCTATAGTCGTACCTCCAAATTCATTTCTTATTGCTGATTCATATTTATCTAGTATATCTATATTTGTTGCTGATGGAGATCCATCTATTTTCTTGTCACTTCTAAGTACTTCTAAACTTTCTGAGGGTAGATTTTCTATCCATATTCTTGTTGTTCCTATGAATGTTCTTTCTATGTATCTCGGTGTTTTTGTTGTTTCTATTTTGTTATCTATTAGTTGCTTAGATATATTTCCTATCCACATTAATATTGCTTTATTTATGTCTGTGACACAATCTAGATCTAAGAAATTATATTGTTCACTTATTGGTTTTTGAATCCAATTTTTATTTAATCTACTGTTCCATATTGCGTTAGTTCTATCTGATTGCTGATAACTTTCTGTACAATAAGTTGGTGGTGTCCATCTAGGACTAGCTCTAGGACTATTTTTGGGACTATTATCTGGAGTTTTAACTCTTGACATACTAGGTCTATTCATATATCCTCTGTTTATTTCTAATTTTTTTGGTTTATCTACCTGTTCTAGAATTTCTGTATATGTCTCACTTATATCACTCATTTCTGATTTTTGATCATTTATTGTATCTGATTCATTTTCGTTTATTTCATTTACTTCAAGATCTTCATTTAGTTTTTGTTCCATCTCTGTTATTTTATTAGTTAATTCAAGCTCTTTATCTTTTTCCTTTTGTTTTTGTTTAGTTTCATATAATAATTTTAACCTAGCTAATTCTTTTTCTAATTCACTTATTCTTGTATTTTTTATTTCTTCTAAATGTTGTACTTCTTGTTTTGCTTGTATTTTTATTTTTTCAATTTCTTTTGATTTGTCTATTTCTTCATTTTCTTTTGTTATTCTTATCATAGCTGTTAAACTATCTTCTAATTTTGCTGTTTCTTTTTTCTAACATTAATATAGGTTATTTCCTATTTTCTTATATCTTCTTCCTAAATTTGAAAATATTATTTTTATTATCATTCCGTCTTGATTTTCATATGTCTTTTCGTCTACTGCAAATTCTTCTTTGTTCATTATAATTTATGTATTATATTATGTTGTAACTTATATTCAAGACAATCTAACTCTAGTTCTAACATAAATATAACTTTTCTTTGTGCTAGTATTGATTTATTACATACTCCTGCTAAAATATTTTCTTCTAATCTTCTTTTTCTATGTTGTAATTCTTGTTCTTTTTTTAGTTATTTTTTCTATCAATTGTTGTTTATATTTTTCTTTGTTCATACTGTTTTTTCAAATAACAAACATATTTATATTCTGTTTTTGAAATTATATTTATTAAATTATCTTTCTTATCCTTACTTGTTTTAGTTAGTTGTGATAGTTCATATTCTATATATAAGGATTTTAATTTTTTCCATATCTTTCGTACTTTTTTACCTATTTTGGTTTTTTTTATACTGATTTCTTTATTTTTGTTCATTATATTTTTCTGTATAAAATTTTAAAAAGTCTACTTAATTTATCTGGGTTCTTAATTACTTTTATCTTATATTTATTCGTACTTCTCTTTTGCCATATCTCAAACTTTTCTGATTCAATCATTAATCTATAAATATATCTAGATCATCTTATAAATCATACATATCATAGTAAAGTTCATCTTGTATACTTTGTATGGTTAACTCAGTCTAACCTTGGGTTGTTATTTCTATAATTTCATATGTTACCAATTTGTCATAAATTTCTCTTTTTATATCAGTACTAAGATTTTTTAGTATATAGAGTAGTAATATCTTATAATGATCATCATCATCTATTAAATAAGTATTCATCTTATTCATTTTGACTAAAAGTTGTATTCCTTCCGACCTCTTAATGGATTATACTTATCTATTATGAAATGATAATGATTTAATAATCATCTCGTCTAGTCACTACTACAGCTTTCTTCTTTGATTAGTTACCCTAACAGCGCCTCAACTTTGTTTACTCCCCTAAACGGCCTTCTTGTCTACCGGTTTCAACTTTAGGATGGCATAGTCTGGGCATACTTATTCGAAGAATATTTCTGTAGCAAACCTTCTAAAGATGTTTATTATAACATTATTAAGTCATGATAAACAATTATAATCAACAAGAGATTTTAAGGAATAAATCTATTTAGCTACTCATAAATTTAAGAGTGTATATTCTTCGAATAAGTATGCCCATACTATGCCATCCTAAAGTTGAAATCGGTAGGCAAGAAGGCCGTTTAGGGGAGTAAACAAAAGTGAGGCGCTGTTAGGGTAACTAATCAAAGAAGAAAGCTGTAGTAGTGACTAGACGAGATGATTATTAAATCATTATTATTTCATAATAGATAAGTATAATCCATTAAGAGATCGGAAGGAATATGTAACGACCTGTTTAGTCATTTTGAGCAGTAGAGTTTATTTCTGGTAATAGCTGTCTTGGTCGACGGATCCCACGATGGACCGTCATGGGCACGACTGGCCGTCGAGGGGGTCTCATTCCAAAACACTTAGACTCGGGAAATTTGGGTACTGAGAACAACTCTCTGAACTTCGCGATGGAAGAGAAGCATAGACCGTCGTAGGCACGACGGACCGTCACAGATCTCTTTAATGAATTTGACTCTCTGAACTCTGTGACAACCCTACAGGACGGACCGCGCAGGCACGATGGGCCGTCACAAGTGTCATAACCCTGACTAGGTTGGACATCTGTTAAAAGTTTTTAAGGGGTGTTTTGGACTATTCCTGCTTATGATTATAAAGTTACTGGTTTAATGTTAATTATTCAATTACATGGGGGTTAAAGGAGATAACCTTGAAATAAATAGTGGGTTAATTTTACCATCTTTTATACTTAATTATATGGTAATTAGGGTAAAATAAAAGAGTTTGAATAAGGAAAAATAGAAAGAACAGAGAGAAGAGGGGAGAAAGAACGAGAGAGAGAGAAACGAAGAGGAAAGCAAAGCATTGGAGAAGTAGATTGCTTGATCACGATTCTTCGGTGGAGGTAGGTTATGGTTTATGCTATTTCGTAGTAAACTCTTAATAGCGAATGATATGTGTTGGGTAGTATTGTAAAGTCTTCTATATGCTTAATTGTGTGCTTGCATGATGTGATTATGTAATTGTGATGAATTAGCATGATGAGGCTGTTGAACCTTAAACCTTTAAACCTCTTTGTTAATGATGATGCCTTGGTATAAAATAAGGCTTGATGAACTGAAAGAATGAGATTAGGGGATCGGGTGTCACGAATCGACACATAGTAGTAGGGGATCGGAGTGTCACGTTCCGACACCAGGATAGTAGAGGATCGGGTGTCACGAAACGACACGTAGTAGTAGGGGATCGGAGTGTCACGTTCCGACACCAGTATAGTAGGGGATCAGAGTGTCACGTTCCGACACCAGGATAGTAAGATGAATGAATATTGAGGGGATCGGAGTGTCACGTTCCGACACCATGATAATAAAGAGAATGAATCTTGAATTATGTTAATATACTCAATTAAAGAACCTATTCCCCAAATGAGTATGGTGTGGAGGCTTAAGTCCTCATAGATGTGCTTGGGTTGTGGCCAATGGTTATGGTACTTGCTGTTGTCACCTGTTAAGTATAGTAGTTGATTTTATGTTATTATCTGATATATATTGCTTTGTATTTTGAGTTTGCCGATGATACCTACTCAGTACTTGTGCCTTGTACTGACCCCTACTTGTATGTTTCTCT
The DNA here is from genome assembly GCA_027704785.1 of Solanum chmielewskii. Classification (NCBI taxonomy): domain Eukaryota; kingdom Viridiplantae; phylum Streptophyta; class Magnoliopsida; order Solanales; family Solanaceae; genus Solanum; species Solanum chmielewskii. The sequence goes on from JAKWIX010000322.1 coordinate 14,260,186, forward strand.
TTGTTATTTGTGGAGTGCAGCAAACGTACCATCGACTTCGACTCGTCCTCAACTCTAGCTAGTCTTCATCACGTCAGATTTCAGGTTGAGCTATTGTTCCTAGCTCGGACTGGATTCTCTCTCATTCATGTGTTGATGTCCTTGAAATTCGGACATGGACCATTTGTTTACTTATTTTAGCTTCCTAGATACTCTTAGAATTAGTAATTGAGGATAAAATGTTCTTGTGGTGATGACTTCCTGATTTTTGGAATAATAAGTATTAAATTTTAGAAGTTATTTATTGGTTATAGTCATGAGTTTTAAGTCTTCCGCATTATTTTCTGTGTATTATGGTTGAAATGTCGGGGTTTAGATTAGTTGGTTTGCTCACATAGGAGGGTAAGTGTGAGTGCCACTCGCGGCTCGTTTTGGGTCGTGACAAACTTGGTATCAGAGCATTAGGTTCGTTGGTCTCATCACACAAGAACGAGTCTAGTAGATTCTTGAGGAACGGTAGGGGGACGCCTTTACTTTTCTTTGAGAGGCTATAAGACTTTAGGAAAATTCCATTCTTTCTTTCTTTCGTGCTATTACTTGGATCCAATTGGTATCTAGATGATACAAATTGGTATCAGACCATCTTCACTCTATTTCGCAGATGGTTAGAACTAGAGAAACAACTGCGCCTATACCAACACCGGGGAGACAAGATGCGTCTTAACCAGCCACTGAGGCTGTATCTCGAAGAGGAGCAGTGGCAAGAGGCCGTGGTAGAGGTCGCGGGAGGACGTCCTCTAGAGGAAGAGGACAAGGACCTGTCCCAGTTTGTACTAGGGCGGTGACTCCTCCACCTACTGAGGAAGTAGTAAGAGAGGGTGAGGAAGGGGAGAATGAGCAAGTGCAGAATGAGGAATTACCACCCCAACCTACCCAGAGATGATTAATCAGGTTCTTGCTTATCTTAGCGGGTTATATGATCAAGGCCAGACACCTCCAGTGTTTTCTGCACCAGCACCTCAGGTTTCGGGAGTACAACATGCAGCTGCTGTGGCTCCCCGCATGGATGCCTCATTGGAAATAGGCACGTTTCCTCGATTGACTACAGGGCCTATAATGACGAATGATCAGCACGAACTTTTCACTAAGTTCTTGAAATTGAAACCTCCAGTTTTCAAGGGTGCTGAATCTGAGGATGCCTATGATTTTCTAGTTGATTGTCATGAGCTGCTACATAAGATGGGCATAGTGGAATGATTCGGTGTTGAGTTTGTAACCTATCAGTTTCTGGGAAATGCCAAAATGTAGTGGCGATCGTATGTTGAGTGTCAATCAGCACAGGAACCACCCCTGACTTGGGCATCATTCTCTAGCTTTTTTATGGAAAAGTATATACCCTGGACTTTGAGGGATAGGAAGAGAGATGAGTTCCTGAGCCTAGAGCAAGGCAGGATATCGGTTACTGCTTATGAGGCTAAGTTTCGTGCATTATCCAGGTATGCCACCCAGTTTTGCTTCAGTCCACAAGAGCGGATTCGCCGCTTTGTAAAGGGATTGAGGTCAGACTTGCAGATTCCAGCCTTACAGGTAGCTACTGCAGCAAAATCCTTTCAAGAGGTGGTAGATTTTGTGATAGAAGTGGAGGGAGTGATGCCAGACGACTTCACCATGACATCAACGCCTAAGAAGTTTCGTAAGGGAGGCGAGTTTAATGGTTCTTACTCCAGAGGGCAGGGTTCAGGAGGTTACCCAGCCCGGCCTATTCAGGTTGTAGCTGGGGTCCACCGCAGACCGGTCAACAGTTCGCTGAGTTTGGGGGATATCCCTAGACTTCGTTGTTCTCACAGAGACCTATGCTTGAATCCTGAGAGTGTTATGGATGTGGAGAGACCGGACATATTAGGAGGTTTTGTCCAAAACAGAGTTAAAGACCCCCAATAGTTAGAGGTAGAGGTGGTCATGGGAGAGGCCGCCATTCTGGAGGACGCATTGGTCAAGGTAATGGTAGTCAACAAACAAACCGGGGTGGCGGGCATGCCGAAGCGACTGCAGCACAACATAGTAGGGGCAACAGACAGACAGGTGATAGGGCCCATTGTTATGCTTTCCCTGGGAGGTTGAAGCTGAGACATCTCATGCTGTTATCACAGGTAATCTTTTGGTTTGTGATTGCATGGCTTCTGTATTGTTTGATCCTGGATCCACATTTTCATATGTATCTTCCTCATTTGCTATTGGTTTTGATTTACATTGTGATTTGCTTGACATGCCTATTCGTGTTTCTACTCCGGTGGGTGAGTCTATGATAGTTGAAAAGGTGTATAGGTCTTGTCTTGTAACTTTTGTGGGAAGCAATAGTCATGTAGACTTGGTTATCTTAGAAATGGTTGACTTCGATGTAATTCTGGGTATGACTTGGCTTTCTCCAAATTTTTCAATCTTAGATTGTAATGCTAAAATTGTAACGTTGGCCAAGCCTGGGACAGATCCGTCAGTGTGGGAGGGTGACTACACTTCCACTCACCCTCCCACTCCAGTTCGTATCATCTCCTTTCTTCGTGCTAAGAGAATGGTTAGTAAAGGGTGTTTATCCTTCTTGGCACACCTCAAGGATGATACTACCCAAGTACCTTCAAATGAGTCGGTTTCGATAGTCCGTGAGTTTTTGGATGTGTTTCCTGCAGACCTTCCTGGTATGCCACCGGATAGAGATATTGATTTCTGTATTGATCTGGAGCCGGGTACTCGGCCCATTTCCATACCCCCTTATAGAATGGCTCCCGCTGAGTTAAGGGAGTTAAAGGCCCAACTTCAAGAATTGTTAAGCAAAGGATTTATTAGACCAAGTGCATCCCCTTGGGGTGCTCCTGTTTTATTTGTGAAGAAGAAGGATGGAAGTTTTTGGATGTGCATAGACTACAGGCAACTGACTAAGGTAACTGTTAAGAACAAGTATCCTCTTCCTCGCATCGATGATTTGTTCGATCAATCACAAGGTTCTTGTACTTTCTAAAAAATCAATTTGAGATCTGGTTATCATCAATTGAAAATTCGGGCACCGGATGTGCCAAAGACTGCTTTTCGGACCAGGTATGGACATTATGAGTTTTTAGTAATGTCTTTTGGGCTGACGAATGCCCCTGCTGCTTTCATGAGCTTGATGAACGGGATTTTTAAGCCATATCTGGATCTCTTTGTCATTGTATTCATTGATGATATACTGGTATACTCAAAGAGCAGGAAAGAACATGAGGAGCACTTGAGAATTGTATTGGAAATGTTGAGGGAGAAAAAGTTTTATGCCAAATTCTCCAAGTGTGAGTTTTGGCTAGATTCAGTGTCCTTCTTGGGGCATGTGGTTTCTAAGGATGGAGTGATGGTGGATCCTTCTAAGATTGAAGCAGTGAAGAGTTGGGTAAGACCTACTAATGTTACAGAGGTAAGGAGCTTCGTTGGTTTAGATAGCTATTACCATCGATTTGTCTAGGGATTTTCTTCTGTTGCTTCCCAATTGACAAACTTGACTAAGCAGAGCGTTCCATTTGTATGGTCAGACGAGTGTGAAGAAAGCTTTCAGAAGCTCAAAAATTTGTTGACTACTGCACCAATTCTTACCCTGCCAGTGGAAGGTAAGAATTTCATTGTTTATTGTGATGCATCCTATTCTGGTTTGGGTGCAGTGCTAATGCAAGAGAAGAATGTAATTGCTTATGCTTCAAGGCAATTAAAGGTGCATGAACGTAATTATCCGACCCACAATTTGGAGTTGGCTGCGGTAGTGTTTGCATTAAAGCAATGGAGACATTATCTATATGGGGTTAAGTGTGAAGTCTATACAGATCATCGCAGTTTACAGTATGTCTTTACTCAGAAGGATTTGAATTTGAGACAGAGGAGGTTGATGGAACTACTGAAGGACTATGATATCACTATCTTGTATCATCCGGGAAAAGCTAATGTTGTGGCGGATGCTTTAAGTAGAAAGGCAGGACGCATGGAAAGTCTATCTCACTTGCAGGTTTCTAGACACCTATTGGGTAGAGAGGTTCAGACTCTGGATAATGACTTTATGAGGCGGGAAGTACTCGAGAAGGGGGGATTTTTGGCCTGTGTGGAAGCAAGATCTTCCTTTCTTGACAAGATTAAGGGAAAGCTATTTACTGATGAGAAACTGATCCGGATTCGAGATAAGGTATTGCTAGGAGAGGCTAAAGAAGCATAAATCGATGAGGAAGGCGTTTTGAGAATCAAGGGAAGGGTATGTGTACCCCGTGTCGATGAATTGATTCACACTATTCTTACAGAGGCTCATAGCTCAAGGTATTCTATACATCCTGGTGCAACCAAGATGTATCGTGACATAAAGCAACATTTTTGGTGGAGTGGGATGAAGCGTGACATTTTTGATTTTGTTGTTCAATGCCCGAATTGTCAGCAGGTAAAGTATGAACACCAGAGTCCTGGAGGGACACTTCAGAGAATGCCCATTCCTGAATGGAAGTGGGAGAGAATTTCAATGGACTTCGTGGTTGGTCTTCCAAAGACAATGGGTAAGTATGACTCTATTTGGGTGATTGTTGACAGATTAACTAAGTCTGCTCACTTCATTCCGGTTAAGGTAACTTACAATGCATAGAAGTTAGCCAGGCTTTATATCTCAGAAGTCGTTCGGTTGCATAGAGTTCCACTTTCCATCATATCAGATAGAGGTACACAGTTTACTTCTAAGTTTTGGAGAACATTGCAAGCTGAATTAGGTACTAGGTTTGATATTAGTACTGCATTTCACCCTCAGACCGATGGTCAGTCTGAGCAAATGATTCAGGTCTTGGAGGATATGCTTCGTGCATGTGTGATAGAATTTGGTGGTCATTGGGATAACTTCTTACCCTTAGCAGAGTTCTCATACATAAATAGCTATCACTCAAGTATTGATATGGCCCCATTTGAGGCACTGTATGGGAGAAGATGTAGGTCTCCCATTGGGTGGGTTGATGCATTTGAGGTTAGACCTTGGGGTACTGACCTTCTGAGGGAATCGTTAGATAAAGTGAAATGCATTCAAGAAAAGCTTTTAGCGGCTCAAAGTAGACAGAAGGAATATGCAGATCGAAAGGTTAGAGACTTGGAGTTTATGGAGGGTGAGCAAGTTTTGCTGAAGGTTTCGCCCATGAAAGGGGTGATGCGGTTTGGTAATCGGGGTAAGCTTAGTCCGAGGTATATTGGTCCATCCGAAGTTCTGAAGCGCGTGAGGGAGGTAGCTTATGAATTAGCCTTGCCCCCAGGGCTGTCAGGAGTGCACCCGGTATTTCACGTGTCTATGTTGAAAAGATACCATGGGGATGGAAACTACATCATTCTTTGGGATTCAGTTCTTCTTGATGAAAATTTGTCTTATGAGGAGGAGCCTGTTGCCATTTTAGATAGAGAGGTCCTCAAGTTGAGATCAAGGGAGATTGCATCCATCAAGGTTCAATGGAAGAATAGGCCAGTTGAAGAGTCCACCTGGGAGTAGGAGGCTGATATGCAAGAAAAATATCCACACCTGTTCACAAATTCAGGTACTCTTTCTCGCCCTTGTTTTTCTTCTTGTGATCGTTCGAGGACGAACGATGGGTAAATTTGTATCTATTGTAACGACTTGTTTAGTCGTTTTGAGCAGTAGAGTTTATTTTTGGCAATAGCTGTCTGGGTCGACAGATCCCACGACGGACCGTCATGCGCACGACAGACTGTCGAGGGGGTCTCGTTCCAAAACACTTAGACTCGGGAAATTTGGGTACTGAGAACAACTCTCTGAACTTCGCGACGGAAGAGCAGCACGGACCGTATAAAGTTAGTGGTTTAATGTTAATAATTCAATTACTTGGGGGTTAAAGGAGATAACCTTGAAATAAATAGTGGGTTAATTTTACCATCTTTTATACTTAATTATATGGTAATTAGGGTAAAATAAAAGAGTTTGAATAAGGAAAAATATAAAGAACAGAGAGAAGAGGGGAGAACGAACGACAGAGAGAGAAACGAAGAGGAAAGCAAAGCATTGGAGAAGTAGATTGCTTGATCACGATTCTTCGGTGGGGGTAGGTTATGGTTTATGCTATTTCATAGTAAACTCTTAATAGCGAATGGTATGTGTTGGGTAGTATTGTAAAGTCTTCTATATGCTTAATTGTGTGCTTGCATGATGTGATTATGTAATTGTGATGAATTATCATGATGAGGCTGTTGAATCTTAAACCTTAAAACCTCTTTGTTAATGATGATGCCTTGGTATAAAAGAAGGCTTGATGAACTGAAAGAATGAGATTAGGGGATCAGGTGTTACGAACCGACACGTAGTAGTAGGGGATCGGAGTGTCACGTTCCGACACCAGGATAGTAGAGGATCGGGTGTCATGAACCGACACGTAGTAGTAAGGGATCGGAGTGTCATGTTCCGACACCAGGATAGTAGGGGATCAGAGTGTCACATTCCGACACCAAGATAGTAAGATGAATGAATATTGAGGGGATCGGAGTATCACGTTCCGACATCAGGATATTAAAGAGAATGAATCTTGAATTATGTTAATATACTCAATTAAAGAACCTATTCCCCAAATGAGTATGGTGAGTCCTCATAGATGTGCTTGGGTTGTGGCCAATGGTCATGGTACTTGTTGTTGTCACCTGTTGAGCATGGTAGTTGATTTTATGTTATTATCTGATATATATTGCTTTCTATTTTGAGTTGGACGATGATACCTACTCAGTTTTTGTGCCTTGTACTGACCCCTACTTGTATGTTTCTCTTTGTTATTTGTGGAGTGCAACAAATGTACCATAGACTTTGACTCGTCCTCAACTCTAGCCAGTCTTCATCACGTCAGATTTCAGGGTGAGCTATTGTTCCTAGGTCGGACTGGATTCTCTCTCATTCATGTCTTGATGTCCTTGAAGTTCGGACATGGACCATTTGTTTACTTATTTTAGCTTCCTAGATACTCTTAGATTTAGTAATTGAGGATAGAATGTTCTTTTGGTGATGACTTCCAGATTTTGTGAATAATAAGTATTAAATTTTAGAAGTTATTTATTGGTTATAGTAATGAGTTTTAAGTCTTCCGCATTATTTTCTGTGTATTATGGTTGAAATGTTGGGGTTTAGATTGGTTGGTTCGCTCACGTAGGAGGGTAAGTGTGAGTGTCAGTCGCGGCTCGTTTTGGGTCGTGACAGAATAAAACTTTTAGTCAAAATGGATAAGATCAATACTTATTTAATAGATGATGATGATGATGATTATAAGATATTACTACTCTATATACTAAAAAATCTTAGTACTGATATGAAAAGAGAAATTTATGACAAATTGGTAACATATAAAATAATAGAAATAACAACCCAAGGTTGGACTGAGTTAACCATACAAAGTATACAAGATGAACTTTACTATGATATGTATGATTTATATGATGATTTAGATATATTTACACATTAATGATTGAATCTGTAACGACCTGTTTAGTCGTTTTGAGTAGCAGACTTCAATTCTAGAAAAACTGGCAGAAGCGACGGACCCCACGACGGACCGTCATGGGCACGACGGACCGTCGCAGGGTCTCGTTTCAAAACACTTAGAAAATCTTAAATTGGGTACTGAAAATCGACTCTCTGAACTTTGTGACGGAGTGGCAGAACGGACCATCGCAGGCTCGACGGCCCGTCACAGGCCATTCACTTGTAGCATGTGACGGACAGCAGGACGGACCGTCGCAGGCACGACGGCCCGTCACGGGCTACGCAATCCCAGTCCGGGGCGAATTTCTTTATACGTTTTAAGGGATGTTTTTGACTATTCCTGCTTTAATTATAAAGTTAGTGGGTTAATGTTAATAAGTCTAATTACTTGGGGGTTAAAAGAGGTAACCTTAAGTTAACTAGTGGGTTATTATTGCCATCTTTTACACTTAATTATATGTTAATTAGGGTAAAAGAAAGAGGGTTTGAATAAGAAAAATAAGAAAGAACAAAGAGAGACAGAAAAAGAAACAGAACGAGTAGAGAGAGAGAGAAACGAAGAGGATAGCAAGGATTCTGAGAAGATAGCTTGTTGATCGCAATTCTCGGTGGAGGTAGGTTATGGTTATTTTTATGCTATTCGTAGTAAACTCTTAATAGCGAATGATATGTATTGGTAGTATTGTAAACCCTTCTATATGCTTAATTGTATGCTTGCATGAATGTGATTATGAAATTGTGATATAATAAGCATGATGAAGCTATTGAATCCTAAATCTTTAAAAGAAACCCTAATCTACTTTGTTAATGATGATGCCTTGGTATAAAAGAAGGTTTGATGAACGAAAGTAATGAGATTAGGGGATCTGGTGCCACGTTCCGGTACCAGGATAGTATATGAGGATCGGAGTGTCACGTTCCGACACCAGGATAGTATATGGATCGGGTGCCACGTTCCGGTACCAGGATAGAATATGAGGATCGAAGTGTCACGTTCCGTCACCAGGATAGAATATGGATCGGGTGCCACATTCCGGTACCAGGATAGAATATGAGGATCGGAGTGTCACGTTCCGACACCAGGATAGAATATGGATCGGGTGCCACGTTCCGGTACCAGGATAGAATATGGATCGGGTGCCACATTCCGGTACCAGGATAGAATATGAGGATCGGAGTGTCACGTTCCGACACCAGGATAGTATATGAGGAGCGGAGTGTCACGTACCGACACGAGGGGAATAAAGATAATGAATCTTGAAAGATGATAATATATTCAAATCTAATAAACCTAATTCCCAAACGAGTATGATGAGGAGGCGCGAGTCCTCATCGATGTGCTTGGTTTTGTAACCAAGGGTTATGGTAACTGTAAATGCTGTATGCTAAGGATATTAGTTGATTTTATGATATTGCTTGATATATATTGTTTTTTCTATTTTGAGTTGGCCGATGATATCTACTCAGTACCCGTGTTTTGTACTGACCCCTACTTTTATGTTTTCTTCTTGTTCATTTGTGGAGTGCAGCAAACGTGCCGTCATCTTCAACTCAACAGTAACTCTAGGCAGTCTTCATTACTTCGGAAATTCAGGGTGAGCTAATGCTTCTAGCTTGGACTGGATCTTCTTCTTCATGTCTTGATGCCTTGATGTTCCGGCATGGACTAGCATTTACTTGTTTTAGCCTTTAGAATACTCTTAGTCTAGTCATTTGATTATAGATGTTCTTGTGGTGATGACTTCAAGATTTTTGGGAAATATAGTTATTGATTTGGTTTTTATTAATGATTTAAGTCTTCCGCATTACTTTCTGTTGATATTATATTGAAATGTTAAGGTTTAGATTGGTTGGTTCGCTCACATAGGAGGGTAAATGTGGGTGCCAGTCGCGATCGGTTTTGGGTCGTGACAAACTTGGTATCAGAGCATTAGGTTCGTTGGTCTCATCACACAGGAACGAGTCTAGTAGAGTCTTAAGGAACGGTAGGGGGACGCCTTTACTTTTCTTTGAGAAGCTATAAGACTTTAGGAAAATTCCATTCTTTCATTCTTTCTTTCGTGCTATTACTTGGATCCAATTGGTATCTAGGTGATACAAATTGGTATCTGACCATCTTCACTCTATTTCGCAGATGGTTAGAACTAGAGCAACAACCGCGCCAGCACCAGCACCGGCGGGACAGGGTGCGTCTGAACCAGCCACTGGGGCTGTAGCCAGAGGAAGAATAGCGGCAAGAGGCCGTGGGAGAGGTCGTGGGAGGACGTCCTCTAGAGGTAGAGGATGAGCACCTAGCCCATCTGATACTAGGGCAATCACTCCTCCACCGACTGAAGAGGTAGTGAGAGAGGGTGAGGAAGGGGAAACTGAACAAGTACAGAATGAGGGATTGCCTCCCCAACCTACCCCAGACATGATCAATCAGGTTCTTGCTTATCTTAGCGGGTTATCTGATCAGGGTCAGGCACCTCCAGTGTTTTCTGCACCAGCACCTCAGGCTCCGGAGGTACAACGTGCGGCTACTATGGATCCCCGCATGGATGTTCCATTGGAAATAGGCACATTTCCACGTCTGACTACTGGGCCTATAATGACAAATGATCAGCATGAACTTTTCAGTAAGTTCTTGAAATTGAAACCTCCAGTCTTCAAGGGTGCTGAATCGAAGGATGCTTACGATTTTCTGGTTGACTGTCATGAGCTACTACACACGATAGGTATAGTGGAACGGTTTGGTGTTGAGTTCGTGAGTTATTAGTTTTAAGGGAACGCCAAAATGTGGTGGCGGTCACATGTTGAGTGTCAACCAACAGAGGCACCACCTATGACTTGGGCTTCATTCTCTAGTTTGTTTATGGAGAAGTGTATCCCGCGGACTTTGAGGGATAGGAAAAGAGATGAATTCTTAAGTCTAGAGCAAGGTAGGATGTCGGTTACTGCATACGAGGCTAAGTTTCGTGCATTATACCGGTATGCCACCCAACTATGTTTCAGTCCACAAGAGCGGATTCGCCGTTTTGTGAAGGGGTTGAGATCAGAGTTGCGGATTTCAGCTTTACAGGTAGCGGCTACAGCGAAATCTTTTCAAGAAGTGGTGGACTTCGTGGTAGAGGTGGAAGGAGTGAAGCCAGATGAATTCACAATGGCATCGATATCAAAGAGGTTTCGAAAGGGAGGTGAGTTTAATGGTTCTTACTCTAGAGGACAGGGTTCCGGAGGTTACTCAGTTCGACCTATTCAGTCTTCACTACAGACTGTAGTTGGGGGTCCACCTCCGACCGGTCAACACTTCTCTGAGAGACCTATGCATGAACCCAGAGTGTGCTATGGATGTGGGTAGATTGGACATATTAAGAGATATTGTCCAAAACAGAGTTACAGACCTCCAAATGTTAGAGGTAGAGGTGGTCATGGTAGAGGCCGTCATTCTGGAGGACGCGGTGGTCGAGGTAATGGTGGTCACCAAAACGGACGGGGTGATGGGCAAACTGGAGCCACTACATCACAACATGGTAGGGGCAACAGACAGACAAGTAATGGGGCCCATTGCTACGCTTTTCCTGGGAGATCTGAAGTGGAGGCATCTGATGCAGTCATCACAGGTAATCTTCTGGTTTGTGATTGCATGGCTTCTGTATTGTTTGATCCTTGATCCACATTTTCTTATGTATCTTCCTCATTTGCTACTGGTCTAAATTTACATTGTGAATTACTTGATATGCCTATTCGTGTTTCTACTCCGGTGGGTTAGTCTGTGGTAGTTGAAAAGGTATATAGGTCTTGTTTGGTGAACTTTGTGGGGAGCAACACTTATGTAGATTTGGTTATCTTAGAAATGGATTATTTTGATGTAATTCTGGGTATGACTTGGCTTTCTCCGCAATTTGCGATCTTGGATTGTAATGCTAAAACGGTGACGTTAGCCAAGCCTGGGACAGATCCGTTAGTGTGGGAGGGTGACTACACTTACAATCCGGTGCGTATCATCTCCTTTCTTCGTGCTAAGAAAATGGTTAGTAAAGGGTGTTTAGTTTTCTTGGCACATCTCAAGGATGGCACTACCCAAATACCTTCGATTGAGTCGGTTTCAGTGGTCCGTGAGTTTCTAGATGTGTTCCCTGCAGATCTTCCTTGTATGCCACCAGATAGGGATATCGATTTCTGTATTGATCTTGAACCGGGTACTCGCCCCATTTCTATACCCCCTTATAGAATGGCTCCCGTGGAGTTAAGAGAGTTAAAAGCCCAACTTCAAGAGTTGTTGAGCAAGGGCTTCATTAGACCAAGTGCATCGCCTTGGGGTGCTCCGGTTTTGTTTGTAAAGAAGAAGGATGGGAGTTTTCGGATGTGCATAGACTACCGGCAATTGAACAAGGTAACTATTAAGAACAAGTATCCTCTTCCTCGCATTGATGACTTGTTCGATCAGTTACAAGGTGCTTGTGTCTTCTCTAAGATTGACTTGAGATCCGGTTATCATCAATTGAAAATACGGGCAACGGATGTGCCAAAGACTGCTTTTTGAACGAGGTATGGGCATTACGAATTTGTAGTGATGTCTTTTGGTCTTACGAATGTCCCTGCTGCATTCATGAGCTTGATGAACGGGATTTTTAAGCCATATCTGGATCTATTTGTGATTGTATTTATTGATGATATATTGGTATACTCAAAGAGTAAGAAGGAACATGAAGAGCATTTGAGAATGGTATTGGAAATGTTGAGGGAGAAAAAGCTTTATGCCAAGTTCTCTAAGTGTGAGTTTTGGCTAGATGCAGTGTCCTTCTTGGGGCACGTGGTTTCTAAGGATGGAGTGATGGTGCATCCTTCTAAGATTGAGACAGTGAAGAATTGGGTAAGACCCACTAATGTGTCAGAAATAAGGAGCTTTGTTGGGTTAGCTAGCTACTACCGCCGATTTGTCAAGGGATTCTCTTTTATTGCTTCCCAATTGACGAACTTGACTAAGCAGAATGTTCCATTTGCATGGTCGGACGAATGTGAGGAAAGCTTTCAGAAACTCAAGACTTTGTTGACTACCGCACCTATGCTTACCTTGCCAGTAGAGGGTAAGAACTTCATTGTTTATTGTGATGCATCCTATTCTGGGTTGGGTGCAGTGCTAATGCAAGAGAAGAGTGTAATTGCTTATGCTTCAAGGCAATTAAATGTGCATGAACGTAACTATCCGACCCACGATTTGGAATTGGCTGCGGTAGTGTTTGCACTAAAGCAATGGAGACACTATTTATATGGGGTTAAGTGTGAAGTCTACACGGATAATCGTAGCCTTCAGTATGTCTTTACTCAGAAAGATTTGAACTTGAGACAGAGGAGATGGATGGAACTACTGAAGGACTACGACATCTCTATTTTGTATCATCCGGGGAAGGCGAATGTTGTAGCGGATGCTTTAAGTAGAAAGGCGGGAAGCATGGGAAGTCTAGCTCACTTGCAAGCTTCTAGACGCCCATTGGCTAGAGAAGTTCAGATTTTGGCTAACGACCTTATGAGATTAGAAGTAAATGAGAAGGGTGGATTTTTAGCTTGTGTGGAGGCAAGATCTTCCTTTCTTGACAAGATCAAGGGAAAACAGTTCGACGATGAGAAACTAAGCCGAATTCGGGATATGGTGTTGCGAGGAGAGGCTAAAGAAGCAATAATGGATGAGGAAGGTGTTTTGAGAATTAAGGGAAGGGTATGTGTGCCCCGTGTTGATGATTTGATCCACACTATTCTTAGAGAGGCTCATAGTTCCGGATATTCTATACATCCTGTTGCAACCAAGATATACCGTGACCTAAAGCAACACTTTTGGTGGAGTAGAATGAAGCGCGACATTGTTGATTTCGTTGCAAAATGTCCAAATTGTCAGCAAGTAAAGTATGAACACCAGAGGCCCGGAGGAACACTTCAGAGAATGCCCATTCCCGAATGGAAGTGGGAGAGAATTGCAATGGATTTTGTGGTTGGTCTTCCGAAGACAATGGGTAAGTATGACTCCATTTGGGTGATTGTTGATAGGTTAACTAAGTCTGCTCATTTCGTTCCGGTTAAGGTGACTTACAATGCCGAGAAGTTAGCCAAGATCTATATCTCAGAAATCGTTCGATTGCATGGGGTTCCACTATCCATCATATCAGATAGAGGTACGCAGTTTACTTCTAAGTTTTGGAAAACATTGCATGCAGAATTGGGTACTAGGTTGGACCTTAGTACTGCGTTCCATCCTCAGACCGATGGTCAGTCTGAGCGAACGATTCAAGTGTTGGAGGATATGCTTCGTGCATGTGTGATAGAGTTTGGTGGCCATTGGGATAGCTTTTTACCCTTAGCGGAGTTTTCATACAATAATAGCTATCACTCAAGTATTGATATGGCCCCATTTGAAGCATTGTATGGGAGGAGATGTAGGTCTCCCATTGGTTGGTTTGATGCATTCGAGGTTAGACCTTGGGGTACTGACCTTTTGAGGGATTCGATAGAGAAAGTGAAGTCTATTCAAGAAAAGCTTCTAGCGGCGCAAAGTAGACAAAAGGAATATGCAGATCGAAATGTTAGAGACTTAGAGTTCATGGAGGGTGAACAAGTCTTGTTGAAAGTTTCACCAATGAAAGGGGTGATGCGGTTTGGTAAAAGAGGTAAACTAAGCCTAAGGTATATTGGTCCCTTCGAAGTACTTAAACGAGTAGGGGAGGTGGCTTATGAGTTAGCCTTGCCTCCAGCGCTGTCCGGAGTACATCCGGTATTACATGTGTCTATGTTGAAAAGATATCATGGGGATGGAAACTACATTATCCGTTGGGATTCAGTTTTGCTTGACGAGAATTTGTCTTATGAGGAGGAACCTGTTGCCATTCTAGATAGGGAAATTCGCAAGTTGAGATCAAGGGAGATTGCATCCATCAAGGAGCAATGGAAGAATCGGCCAGTTGAAGAAGCAACCTGGGAGAAGGAGGTCGATATGCGAGAAAGATACCCACACCTGTTTACAGATTCAGGTACTCCATTTCACCCTTGTTTTCCTTCTTGTGATCGTTCGGGGACGAACGATGGGTAAATTGGTATCTATTGTAACGACCTGTTTAGTCGTTTTGAGTAGCAGACTTAAATTCTGGAAAAACTGGCAGAAGCGACGGACCGCACGACGGACCGTCATGGGCACGACGGACCGTCGCAGGGTCTCGTTTCAAAACACTTAGAAAATCTGAAATTGGGTACTGAAAATCGACCCTTTGAACTTCGTGATGGAGTGGCAGGACGGACCGTCGCAGGCTCGACGGCCCGTCACAGGCCATTCACTTAAAATCAAGTTTCTGTAGCATGTGACGGACAGCAGGACGGACCGTCGCAGGCACAACGGCCCGTCACGGGCTACGCAATCCCAGTCCGGGGCGGATTTCTTTATACGTTTTAAGGGACGTTTTTGACTATTCCTGCTTTAATTATAAAGTTAGTGGGTTAATGTTAATAAGTCTAATTACTTGGGGGTTAAAAGAGGTAACCTTAAGTTAACTAGTGGGTTATTATTGCCATCTTTTACACTTAATTATATGTTAATTAGGGTAAAAGAAAGAGGGTTTGAATAAGAAAAATAAGAAAGAACAAAGAGAGACAGAAAAAGAAAGAGAACGAGTAGAGAGAGAGAGAAACAAAGAGGATAGCAAGGATTCCGAGAAGATAGCTTGTTGATCGCAATTCTCGGAAGAGGTAGGTTATGGTTATTTTTATGCTATTCGTAGTAAACTCTTAATAGCAAATGATATGTATTGGTAGTATTGTAAACCCTTCTATATGCTTAATTGTATGCTTGCATGAATGTGATTATGAAATTGTGATATAATAAGCATGATGAAGCTATTGAATCCTAAATCTTGAAAAGAAACCCTAATCTACTTTGTTAATGATGATGCCTTGGTATAAAAGAAGGCTTGATGAACGAAAGTAATGAGATTAGGGGATCGGGTGCCACGTTCCGGTACCAGGATAGTATATGAGGATCGGAGTGTCACGTTCCGACACCAGGATAGTATATGGATCGGGTGCCACGTTCCGGTACCAGGATAGAATATGAGGATCGGAGTGTCACGTTCCGACACCAGGATAGAATATGGATTGGGTGCCACGTTCCGGTACCAGGATAGAATATGAGGATCGGAGTGTCACGTTCCGACACCAGGATAGAATATGGATCGGGTGCCACGTTCCGGTACCAGGATAGAATATGGATCGGGTGCCACGTTCCGGTACCAGGATAGAATATGAGGATCGGAGTGTCACGTTCCGACACCAGGATAGTATATGAGGAGCGGAGTGTCACGTACCGACACGAGGGGAATAAAGATAATGAATCTTGAAAGATGATAATATATTCAAATCTAATGAACCTAATTCCCAAACGAGTATGATGAGGAGGCGTGAGTCGTCATCGATGTGCTTGGTGTTGTATCCAAGGGTTATGGTACCTGTAAATGCTGCATGCTAAGGATATTAGTTGATTTTATGATATTGCTTGATATATACTGTTTTCTATTTTGAGTTGGCCGATGATATCTACTCAGTACCCGTGTTTTGTACTGACCCCTACTTTTATGTTTTCTTCTTGTTCATTTGTGGAGTGCAGCACGTGCTGTCATCTTCGACTCAACAGTAATCTAGCCAGTCTTCATTACTTCGGAAATTCAGGGTGAGCTAATGCTTCTAGCTTGGACTGGATCTTCTTCTTCATGTCTTGATGTCTTGATGTTCCGGCATGGACTAGCTTTTACTTGTTTTAGCCTTTAGAATACTCTTAGTCCAGTCATTTGATTATAGATGTTCTTGTGGTGATGACTTCCAGATTTTGGGGAAATATAGTTATTGATTTGGTTTTTATTAATGAGTTAAGTCTTCCGCATTACTTTCTGTTGATATTATATTGAAATGTTAAGGTTTAGATTGGTTGGTTCGCTCACATAGGAGGGTAAATGTGGGTGCCAGTCGCGATCGGTTTTGGGTCGTGACAGAATCAGAAAAGTTTGAGATATGGCAAAAGAGAAGTACGAATAAATATAACATAAAAGTAATTAAGAACCCAGATAAATTAAGTAGACTTTTTAAAATTTTATACAGAAAAACATAATGAACAAAAATAAAGAAATCAGTATAAAAAGAATCAAAATAGGTAAAATAGTACGAAAGATATGGAAAAAAATAAAATCCTTATATATAGAATATGAACTATCACAACTAACTAAAACAAGTAATGATAAGAAAGATAACTTAATAAATATAATTTCAAAAACAGAATATAAATATGTTTGTTATTTGAAAAAATAGTATGAACAAAGAAAAATATAAAAAACAATTGATAGACTAAATAACTGAAAAAGAACAAGAATTACAACATAGAAAAAGAAGATTAGAAGAAAATATTTTAGCAGGAGTATGTAATAAATCAATACTAGCACAAAGAAAAGTTATATTTATGTTAAACTAGAATTAGATTGTCTTAAATATAAGTTACAACATAATATAATACATAAATTATAATGAACAAAGAAGAATTTGCAGTAGACGAAAAGACATATGAAAATCAAGACGGAATGATAATAAAAATAATATTTTCAAATTTAGGAAGAAGATATAAGAAAATAGGAAATAACCTATATTTAATGTTAGAAAAAGAAACAGCAAAATTAGAAGATAGTTTAACAGCTATGATAAGAATAACAAAAGAAAATGAAGAAATAGACAAATCAAAAGAAATTGAAAAAATAAAAATACAAGCAAAACAAGAAGTACAACATATAGAAGAAATAAAAAATACAAGAATAAGTGAATTAGAAAAAGAATTAGCTAGGTTAAAATTATTATATGAAACTAAACAAAACAAAAGGAAAAAGATAAAGAGCTTGAATTAACTAATAAAATAACAGAGATGGAACAAAAACTAAATGAAGATCTTGAAGTAAATGAAATAAACAAAAATAAATCAGATACAATAAATGATCAAAAATAAGAAATAAGTGATATAAGTGAGACATATACAAAAATTCTAGAACAGGTAGATAAACAAAAAAAATTAGAATCAAACACAGGAGATATGAATAGACCTAGTAAGTCAAGAGTTAAAACTCCAGATAATAGTCCAAAAAATAGTCCTAGACCTAGTCCTAGATGGACACCACCAACTTATTATACAGAAAGTTATCAGCAATTAGATAGAACTAACGGAATATGGAACAGTAGATTAAATAAAAATTGGATACCAAAAACCAATAAGTGAACAATATAATTTCTTAGATCTAGATTGTGTCACAGACATAAATAAAGCAATATTAATGTGGATAGGAAATATATCTAAGCAACTAACAGATAACAAAATGAAAACAACAAAAACACCGAGATACATAGAAAGAACATTCGTAGGAACAACAAGATTATGGATAGAAAATCTACCCTCAGAAAGTTTAGAAGTACTTAGAAGTGAAAAGAAAATAGTTGGATCTCCATCAGCAACAAATGTAGATATACTAGATAAATATGAATCAGCAATAAGAAATGAATTTGGAGGTATGACTACAAATATAAGAGAACAAAACATAGAAAAAATAATAAATAGACAACTTATGACAAAATTAGCTATATGTAAAATGTGTTATATAGAAGAATACACTTGTGCATTTAAAGAATATTATTACAAAGCAAAATACAATTTTGATGAAGCAAAAGAAATAAGAAAACAATATTTTACGAAATTACCAGAGCCATTTAGTACAAAAGTAATAAAAGATTGGAATGATGAATGATTAGTAGATACTTTAGGAGCTAGAATAAAATTCCTATTTCAATGGTTTACACAATTATGTGTAAGGCAAAAAGAAAAATTAAAAATGGAAAAAGTACTAAATAAAAATTTACATTAGCAGCTATAAAATATGTACATTTAGGAGGAACAGAAATACTAATAAAAGCTTGTTTCAGAGAAGGAATAGATACACCCATTGAAATATATTTAGCAAATGACAGAATAATACACCCTATAGAAAAAAGTGTAATAAGTGCAGTTAAAGGAAATTTAATATACCAAAAATTTAAATTTATAATAAGTGTTAATTATACAGTAGCATTAACCGATACAAATATAGATAAATCATTAATACTATATTGGAAAATGTCAGGAATAGAGTTAACACCAGGAAGTAAGGTATTCACAGCAAGATGTAAAAATCTATATATATTAACAACAAAACATAAAATAACAGCAAGGAATAAAATTGATAAGATAAAAATAGAAAATCCTTTTGAAAAAATAATTACTGTAATAAATAATAATGACTATAGCTATAAAGAAATTGATACAGAAAGAGATTTGGAAATAGTAAAAGAAAGATTAAGCACCTCAAGTACACCAAATACAAGCACATTAAATATGTTGACTAGAAGCTACCTCATCAAGGATGAGTACATCTAAAAGAAAATATGAAATACCACAAAATTTATTAGAGGAAACGACGCCATATCATTATTTCATAACAGGAATAATTGACCAAAGAAAATATAAAATCTTGATAAACACAGGATAAGAAGAAAATTATATAACAAGAGAATTAGTATTAGAAGAAGAAATTATAAAAACAGGGCACATATGCCCTGGATTACCTAGTGAAATAGAAAATACAAATGAAGAAACAACTGAAAAAGAAATAATTATAGGAGGAATTCCATTAAAAATACAATTTATGATATACCAAGGAAACCATAATATCACATTAGGAATAAAATGGCTAGAGAAAGTTAAACCATATAATATAGAAAACGAACAATTAACAATAACATGTCAAAAAAAGAAGATAATCATAAAAAGAACAAAACGAATAATGAAAATATATATACTCGCAAAAATTATCATAGAAGGATATCACAACAGATATTATACACCTATGATAGATACAAGAGCAAAAGCAAATATATGTAAATATAATTGTTTACCAGAAGATAAATGGGAAAAATTAAAAACACCAATGGTAGTAACATGATTTAATAATGAAGGAAGTATGATTAAATATAAAGCAAAAAATATAAAAATACAAATATGGGATAAATATTAACAATAGAAGAAATGTATGATTTTGAGTTCACAACAAAAGATATGTTACTAGGAATGCCATTTTTAGATAAATTCTACCCACATATAATAACAAAAACACACTGGTGGTTTACCACACCATGCGGAAACAAAAATAGGAGCAAAAAGAGTAAATAATAAACAACAAAAATCTATGGAATGGATAAAAGGAAGTGAAAAAATAAACCAAGAAATGGAAAATATAAATAAGAAACAAATATCACAATTAGAAATAATTATATTTACAATAGACAAAGTTAAAATAATTAATGAACAACTAGAACAATTATACAGCGAAAATCCATTACAAGGATGGGAAAAACATAAGACAAAAGTAAAAATTGAATTAATAGAAGAAAATAGTATAATAACACAGAAACCATTAAA
Source organism: Solanum chmielewskii (assembly GCA_027704785.1). NCBI lineage: Eukaryota > Viridiplantae > Streptophyta > Magnoliopsida > Solanales > Solanaceae > Solanum > Solanum chmielewskii. The sequence continues at coordinate 14,280,162 of JAKWIX010000322.1, forward strand.
ATATAAGTTTGATGATTTAAAAGAATTTAAAATACATATAGATGAATTATTTGAAAATAATTACATACAAGAAAGCAATAGTAAACATACAAGTCCAGCATTTATAGTTATAAAACATAGTGAACAAAAAAGAGGTAAAAGTAGAATGATTATAGATTACAGAAATTTAAATGCCAAAACTAAAACATATTACTACCCAATACCAAATAAAATATTAAAGATATGATAAATACAAGGATACAACTATTTTAGTAAATTTAACTGTAAATCAGGATTTTACCACATAAAATTAGAAGAAGAATCCAAACAATTAACAACATTCACAGTACCACAAGGATTCTATGAATGGAATGTATTACCATTTGGATATAAAAATGCACCAGGTAGATACCAACACTTTATGGACAACTGTTTTAACCAATTAGAAAATTGTATTGTATATATAGATGATATATTACTTTATTCTAAAACACAAGATGAACATATAAGATTATTAGAAATTTTTTTACATATAATTAAACATTCAGGTATAAGCTTAAGTAAAAGTAAAACAGAAATAATGAAACCACAGGTAGAATTTCTAGGAATACAAATAGACAAAAATGGAATAAAAATGCAAACCCATATAATACAAAAAATAATTACCCTTAACGAGAATATAGATACAATAAAGAAATTACAAGCCTTTCTAGGATTAGTAAATCAAGTAAGAGAATATATACCAAAATTAGCAGAACATTGATAACCACTACAAAAAAAACTTAAAAAGGACGTTGAATATTATTTTGACGACAAAGATAAAGAACACATAAATATATTTAAAAATTATGTAAAAAATTACCAAAACTATACTTTCCTGATGAAAGTAAAGCATTTACATATATAGTTGAAACAGATTCAAGTGATCACAGTTACGGAGGAGTATTAAAATATAAATATAACAAAGAAAAGATAGAATATCTTTGCAGGTATTACTCAGGAACATATACTGAAGCACAAACGAAATGGGAGATAAATAGAAAGGAATTATTTGCATTATATAGATGTTTATTAGCATCCGAACCATATATTGTTTACAATAAATTTATCGTAAGGACAGATAACACACAGGTAAAATGGTGGATAACTAAAAAGGTAGATGATTCAGTTACAACAAAAGAAATAAGAAGATTAGTATTAAATATATTGAATTTTACATTTACAATTGAGATAATTAATACTGACGAGAATATCATTGCAGACTATCTCTCAAGAGAAAGATACACTAAAAGATATATTGATTATGATGACAAACCTATGCCAAAATATAGAAAAGATAGAAATGGAAGTACAAAGTCTGAAAGAAAAAGCTAATAGTCAGCAGCATGACTCAAAATATGCGGAGCTAAGTCAGCAGCATCACTATAAACATGCGGAACTACAAGGAGACGTTGGGAAACTCCAAAAAACCCATAACAATGTTTGTTTAAATATAGCTACAGCCAGCACATATACATCAGGACAACCTACGAAAAAGGAGGAGACTAAGGTAAAATACACAAATATAAACATGAATAAGTTATTCTCAAAACCATATACTCCTCAAAATACCCAAAAAGATACATTTGTACCACCACAGACAAATACCTATAAAGCTAGCTTAGACTCCCAAAAACAAAACTATAATTACATCACAAGAACATACATAGAAAATATATACAAGGTACAAAACTTCCTAAACCAAAAGCCCAGAGCTAAAGAAACAAAAAACCCAACTGAAGACTATATAACCTAGTATTTACAAGGATATAATAAGCTAATTGCACAATCAGGAACAAATCCAAATCTAGCAGCAACTTGGTACAACTACGGACTACAAAGTACTGTATATACAGTAACAGGAGCCGAGATATCCAAGATACCAGAACTATATAAGGCTTTCCTACAGTACAAAAAAGTAACTAAAGGAACTCTATTCTATATAAAATTCTACTCAGCTACAGCAGAAATACTGTATGATGAAATCAAGACAACAATACAAGCTATAAAGATCGGACTTACTAGGGAAATGATAAACCTAGAAAAGATAGATATCCCAGAGGAGATACAGAAAGTAGATATTCCAGAGTTTTATGCAAATAAAAAGACTATTGGAATAGCTACCATATTGAATGAGATAACAAACAATTATTTAAACGAAAATGCAATTTGGATATATTACAATAGAGAAAAGACAATTATCTACTCAAACTACAGAGATATTAGAGTAGCAGATATGGAATATTTAAGACAATGGATATTGAGCCTACTAAAGCCAGAACAAACACCCACAACAAGAGCTATACAGAAGAATTTCATTTCTGCTAATTTAATGACAAGATATTATAAACTAATAGGACAAAAATATCCTGATCATCTATGTTCAAAATGTGAAGGAGAAGATAATTACGTGCCAGATGTACAGTTAGAAAACAAAATACTTACTATTACTACTTTACATCTGGCACGTAATTATCTTCTCCTTCACATTTTGAACATAGATGATCAGGATATTTTTGTCCTATTAGTTTACAATAGCTTGTCATTAAATTAGCAGAAATGAAATTCTTCCGTATAGCTCTTGTTGTGGGTGTTTGTTCTGGCTTTAGTAGGCTCAATATCCATTGTCTTAAATCTTCCATATCTGCTACTCTAATATCTCTGCAGTTTGGGTAGATAATTGTCTGGTCTCTATTGTAATATATCCCAATTGCATTTTCGTTTAAATAATTGTTTGTTATCTCATTCAATATGGTGGCTATTCCAATAGTCCTTACCAATTTTGGGAATCTAAGTTGGCTTTGTAGGTATTTGTTTGTGGGGTGACAGACATATCTTTTTGGGTACTTTGAGGAGTATATGGTTGTGAGAATAATTTGTTCATATTTACATTTGTATATTTTACCTTAGCCTCCTCCTTTTTTGTAGATTGTCTTGCTGTAGATGTTCTGGCTGTAGCTGCATTTGAACAAACATTGTTATGGGTTTTTTGGAGTTTCCCAACGTCTCCTTGTAGTTCCGCATGTTTATAGTCATGCTGCTGACATAGCTCCGCATATTTTGAGTCATGCTGCTGACTATTAGCTTTTTCTTTCAGACTTTGTACTTTCGTTTCTATCTTTTCCATCTTTTGGCATAGGTTTGTCATCATAGCCAATATATCTTTTAGTGTATCTTTCTCTTGAGACATAGTCTGCAATGATATTCTCGTCAGTTTTAATTATCTCAATTGTAAATGTAAAATTCAATATATTTAATACTAATCTTCTTATTTCTTTTGTTGTAACTGAATAATCTCCCTTTTTAGTTATCCACCATTTTACATGTGTGCTATCTGTCCTTACGATAAATTTATTGTAAACAATATATGGTTCGAATGCTAATAAACATCTATATAATGCAAATAATTCCTTTCTATTTATCTCCCATTTCGTTTGTGCTTCAGTATATGTTCCTGAGTAATACCTGCAATGCTTTCCTATCTTTTCTTTGTTATATTTATATTTTAGTACTCCTCCGTAACTGTGATCACTTGAATTTGTTTCAACTATATATGTAAATGCATTACTTTCATCAGGAAAGTATAGTTTTGGTAATTTTTTACATAATTTTGTAATATTTTTTATATGTTCTTTATCTTTATCGTCAAAATAATATTCAACGTCCCTTTTAAGTTTTTTATGTAGTGGTTTTAAATGTTCTGCTAATTTTGGTATATATTCTCTTACTTGGTTTACTAATCCTAAAAATGGTTGTAATTTCTTTTTTGTATCCATATTTTCGTTAAGGGTAATTATTTTTTGTATTATATGGGTTTGCATTTTTATTCCATTTTTGTCTATTTGTATTCCTAGAAATTCTACGTGTGGTTTCATTATTTCTGCTTTACTTTTACTTAAGCTTATACCTGAATGTTTAATTATATGTATAAATTTTTGTAATAATCTTATATGTTCATCTTGTGATTTAGAATATAGTAATATATCATCTATATATACAATACAATTTTCTAATTGGTTAAAACAGTTGTCCATAAAGTGTTGGTATCTGCCTGGTGCATTTTTATATCCAAATGGTAATACATTCTATTCATAGAATCCTTGTAGTACTGTGAATGATGTTAATTGTTTGGATTCTTCTTCTAATTTTAGGTGGCTGTCACGACCCAAAACGAGTCGCGAGTTGCACCCACACTTTCCCTACTATGTGAGCGAACCAACCAATCTGTTGTAACGACCTGTTTAGTCATTTTGAGCAGCAGATTTTATTTCTGGAAAATCTGGCTGAGACGACGGAACCCACGACGGATCGTCATGGGCACGACGGACCGTCGTGGGGTTCTCGTTCCAAAACACTTAGAATTCTGAAATTTGGGTACTGAAATCGACTCTCTGAACTTCGTGACGAAGTGGAAGGACGGACCGTCACAGGCATGACGGGCCGTCACAGGCCCTTCAGTAAATTCGAATCTCTGAACTCTGTGACGGAAGCAGCAGGATGGACCGTCGCAGGCACGACGGCCCATCACAGGCTGCGTAATCCCAGGCGGAGTTGGATTTCTTTAAATGTTTTAAGGGGCGTTTTGGACTATTCCTGCTATAATTATAAATTTAGTGGGTTAATGTTAATAATTTAACTACTTGAGGGTTAAAGGAGCTAACCTTGAATTAATTAATGGGTTAATTCATCATCATTTATACTTAATTATATGCTAATTAAGGTAAAATAAAGAGGGTTTGAATAAGAAAAATAGAAAGAATAGAGGAGAAAGAGAAGAACGATCGAGAGAGAAGAGAAACGAAGAGGAAAACAAAGCCTTGGGGAATTTGCTTGCTTGATCACTAATCTTCGGTGGAGGTAGGTTCTGGTTTTTATGCTATTCGTATCAAACTCTTAATAGCGAATGATATGTATTGGGTAGTGTTGTAAAGCCTTCTATATGCTTAATTGTATGATTGCATGAATGTGATTATATAATTGTGATAAAATAAGCATGATGAAGCTATTGAATCCTAAATCTTGAAAACCCTAATCTACTTTGTTAATGATGATGCCTTGGAAGAAAAGAAGGCTTGATGAACATGTAGTGAGATTAGGGGATCGGGTGCCACGTTCCGGTACCAGGATAGTATATGAGGATCGGAGTGTCACGTTCCGACACAAGGATAGTATATGAGGATCGGAGTGTCAGGTTTCGACACCAGGATAGTTTATGGATCGGGTGCTACGTTCTGGTACCAGGACAGTATATGAGGATCGGAGTGTCACGTTCCGACACCAGGATAGTATATGAGGATCGAAGTGTCGCGTTCCGACACTAGGATAGTTTATGGATCGGGTGCCACGTTCTGGTACCAGGATAGTATATGAGGATCGGAGTGTCACGTTCCGACACTAGGATAGTTTATGGATCGGGTGCCACGTTCCGGCACCAGGATAGTATATAAGGATCGGAGTGTCATGTACTGACACGAGAGGGGTAAAGATAATGAATCTTGAAAGATGTTAGTATACTCAATTTAATGAACCTAATTCCCAAATGAGTATGATGGGGAGGCGTGAGTCCTCATTGATGTGCTTGGTGTTGTGACCAAGGGTTATGGTAATTGTAAATGCCGCATGTTGAGTATTGTAGTTGATATTATGATATTATCTGATATATACTATTTTCTATTTTGAGTTGGCCGATGATATCTACTCAGTACTCGTGTTTGTACTGACCCCTACTTGTATGTTTCTTTCTTTGTTATTTGTGGAGTACAACAAACATACCGTCGTCTTCAACTCAACCGCAAGTCTAGCCAGTCTTCATTACACCGGATTTCAGGGTGAGCTAACGCTTCTAGCTTGGACTGGATCTTCTTCTTCATGTCTTGATGCCTTGAAGTTCCGGCATGGACTAGCTTTATATTATTTTAGCTTTCTAGATACTCTTAGAATTAGTAATTCGAGGATAGATGTTCTTGTGATTATGACTTCCAGATTTTGGGGATAATGATAAGTTTTGAGATTTAGAAGTTGATTATTGATTTTGTTAATGAGTTTTAAGTCTTCAGCATTGTTTTCTATTTATTATGTTTGAAACGTTGGGGTTTAGATTGGTTGGTTCGCTCACATAGGAGGATAAATGTGGGTGCCACTCACGACGCGTTTTGGGTCGTGACAAACTTGGTATCAGAGCATTAGTTTCGTTGGTCTCATCACACAAGAACGAGTCTAGTAGAGTCTTATGGAACGGTAGGGGGACACCTTTACTTTTCTTTGAGAGGCTATAAGACTTTAGGAAAACTCCATTCTTTCTTTTCTTCTTTCGTGCTATTACTTTGATCCAATTGGTATCTAGGTGATACAATTGGTATCTTACCATCTTCACTCTATTTCGCAGATGGTTAGAACTAGAGCAACAACGACTGCGCCAACACACACATTGGCAAGACAAGAAGCGTCTGAGCCAGCCACTGGGGTTGTGGCTCGAAGAGGAGTAGTGACAAGAGGCCGTGGAAGAGGTCGTGGGAGGACGTCCTCTAGAGGAAGAGGGTGAGCACCTAGCCCATCTGGTACTAGGGCGGTGACTGCTCCACCAACTGAGGAAGTGGCAAGAGAGGGTGAGGATGGGGGGAATGAACAAGTGCCGAATGAGGAATTGCCACCCCAACCTACCGCAGAGATGATCACTCAGGTTCTTGCTTATCTTAGCGGGTTATCTGATCAGGGCCAGACACCTCCAGTGTTTTCTGCACCAACACCTCTGGTTCCGGAGGTACAACATGCAGCTACTATGGCTCCCCGCATGGATGCCTCATTGGAAATAGGCACGTTTCCTCGGTTGACTACAGGGCCTATAATGACGAGTGATCAGCATGAACTTTTCAGCAAGTTCTTGAAATTGAAACCTCAGTCTTCAAGGGTGCTGAATCAAAGGATGCCTACGATTTTCTGGTCGATTGTCATGAGCTACTACACAATATGGGTATAGTAGAACGATTTGGTGTTGAGTTTGTGACCTATCAGTTTCAAGGGAACGCCATAATGTGGTGGCGGTCACATGTTGAGTGTCAACCAATAGAGGCACCACCTATGACTTGGGCATCATTCTCTAGCTTGTTTATGGAGAAGTATATACCCCGTACTTTGAGGGATAGGAGGAGAGATGAGTTTCTAAGCCTAGAGCAGGGTAGGATGTCGGTTACTGCGTACGAGGCTAAGTTTCGCGCATTATCCAGGTATGCCACCCAACTATGTTTCAGTCCATAAGAGCGGATTCGCCGCTTTGTGAAGGGGTTGAGATCAGAGTTGCGAATTTCAGCCTTACAGGTAGCGGCTACAGCGAAATCCTTTCAAGAAGTGGTAGACTTCGTGATAGAGGTAGAGGGAGTGAAGCCAGATGACTTCACCATGGCATCAAAAGGGTTCGTAAAGGAGGTGAGTTTAATGGTTCTTACTCCAGAGGGCAGGGTTAAGGAGGTTACCCTGCCCGACCTATTCAGTCTTCACTACAGACTGTAGTTGGGGGTCCACCTCAGACCGGCCAACATTTCTCTGAGTTTGGTGGTTATACCCAGACTTCGTCTTTCTCACAGAGGCCAATGATTTAATCCAGAGAGTGTTATGGATGTGGGGAGACTGGACACATTAAGAGGTATTGTCCAAAAAAGAGTTACAGACATCCAATTGTTAGAGGTAGAGGTGGTCAGGGAAGAGGTCGCTATTCTGGAGAACGTAGTGGCCGAGGTAATGGTGGTCACCAAAACGGCCAGGGTGACGGGCAAACTAGAGCCACTACAGCACAACATGGTTGGGGCAACGGGCAGACAGGTGATAGGGCCCATTGTTACGCTTTCCCCGGGCGGTCTGAAGCGGAGACATCTGATGCTGTTATCACAGGTAATCTTTTGGTTTGTGATTGCATGGCTTCTGTATTGTTTGATCCTGGATCCACATTTTCTTATGTATCTTCCTCAATTGCTAATGGTCTTAATTTACATTGTGAATTGCTTGACATGCCTATTCGTGTTTCTACTCCGGTGGGTGAGTCTGTGATAGTTGAAAAAGTATATAGGTCTTGTTTGGTTACTTTTGTGGGGAGCAATACTTATGTAGACTTGGTTATCCCAGAAATGGTTGATTTTGATTTAATTCTGGGTATGACATGGCTTTCTCAAAATTTTGCGATCTTGGATTGTAATGCTAAGACTGTGACGTTAGCCAAGCCTGGGACAGATCCGTTATTGTGGGAGGGTGACTACACTTCCAATCCGGTTCGTATCATCTCCTTTCTTCGTGCTAAGAGGATGGTTAGTAAGGGGTGTTTAGCTTTCTTGGCACATCTCAGGGATGACACTACCCAAGTACCTTCAATCGAGTCAGTTTCGATAGTTGATGAGTTTCCAGATGTGTTTCCCGCAGACCATCCTGGTATGCCACCGGATAGAGATATTGACTTCTGCATTGATCTTGAACCGGGTACTCGCCCCATTTCTATACCCCCTTATAGAATGGCTCCCGCGGAGTTGAGAGAGTTAAAAGCTCAACTTCAAGAATTGTTAGGAAAGGGATTCATTAGACCAAGTGCATCTCCTTGGGGTGCTCCTGTATTGTTTGTGAAGAAGAAGAATGGAAGCTTTCGGATGTGCATAGACTACAGACAACTGAATAAGGTAATAGTTAAGAACAAGTATCCTCTTCCTCGCATCGATGATTTGTTCGATCAGTTACAAGGTGCTTGTACTTTCTCAAAAATCGACTTGAGATCTGGTTATCATCAATTGAAAATACGGGCAACGGATGTGCCCAAGACTGCTTTTCGGACCAGGTATGGGCATTATGAGTTCTTAGTAATGTCTTTTGGGCTTACGAATTCCCCTACTGCTTTCATGAGCTTGATGAATGGGATTTTTAAGCCATATCTGGATCTCTTTTTCATCGTATTCATCGATGATATATTGGTATACTCAATGAGCAAGAAGGAACATGAGGAGCACTTGAGAATTGTATTGGAAATGTTGAGGGAGAAAAAAGCTTTATGCCTAATTCTCCAAGTGTGAGTTTTGGCTAGATTCAGTGTCCTTCTTGGGACACGTGGTTTCTAAGGATGGAGTGATGGTGGATCCATCTAAGATTGAAACAGTGAGGAATTAGGTAAGACCTACTAATGTGTCAGAAGTAAGGAGCTTTGTTGGTTTAGCTAGCTACTACCGCCGATTTGTCAAGGGGTTCTCTTCTATTGCTTCCCAATTGACAAGCTTGACTAAGCAAAATGTTCCATTTGTATGGTCGGACGAATGTGAGGAAAGCTTTCAGAAGCTCAAGACTTTGTTGACTACTGCACCAATTCTCACCTTGCCCGTAGAAGGTAAGAATTTCATTGTCTATTGTGATGCATCCTATTCGGGTTTGGGTGCAGTACTAATGCAAGAGAAGAATGTAATTGCTTATGCTTCGAGGCAATTAAAGGTGCATGAACGTAACTATCCGATCCATGATTTGGAGTTGGCTGCGGTAGTGTTTGCATTAAAGCAATGGAGACATTATTTATATGGGGTTAAGTGTGAAGTCTACACGTATCATCGTAGCCTACAGTACGTCTTTACTCAGAAAAATTTGAACTTGAGACAGAGGAGATGGATGGAACTACTGAAGGACTACGACATCCCAATTTTGTATCATCCGGGAAAGGCTAATGTTGTGGCAGACGCCTTAAGTAGAAAAGCAGGGAGCATGGGTAGTTTAGCCCACTTACAAGTTTCTAGACGCCTATTGGCTAGAGAGATTCAGACTCTGGCTAACGACTTTATGAGGTTAGAAGTAAATGAGAAGGGAGGATTTTTGGCCAGTGTGGAGGCGAGATCTTCTTTTCTTGACAAGATCAAGGGAAAACAGTTCGACGATGAGAAACTAAGCCGAATTTGGGATATGGTGTTGCGAGGAGAGGCTAAAGAAGCAATAATGGATGAGGAAGGTGTTTTGAGAATTAAGGGAAGGGTATGTGTGCCCCGTGTTGATGATTTGATCCACACTATTCTTACAGAGGCTCATAGTTCCGGATATTCTATACATCCTGTTGCAACCAAGATATACCGTGACCTAAAGCAACACTTTTGGTGGAGTAGAATGAAGCGCGACATTGTTGATTTCGTTGCAAAATGTCCAAATTGTCAGCAAGTAAAGTATGAACACCAGAGGCCTGGAGGAACACTTCAGAGAATGCCCATTCCCGAATGGAAGTGGGAGAGAATTACAATGGACTTCGTTGTTGGTCTTCCAAAGACATTGGGTAGGTATGACTCCATTTGGGTGATTGTTGATAGGTTAACTAAGTCTGCTCACTTCATTCCGGTCAAGGTGACCTACAATGCAGAAAAGTTAGCCAAAATCTATATCTCAGTGATCGTTCGATTGCATGGAGTTCCACTCTCCATCATATCAGATAGGGGTACGCAATTTACTTCTATGTTTTTGAGAACATTGCATGCGGAATTAGGTACTAGGTTGGACCTTAGTACTGCTTTTAACCCTCAGACCGATGGTCAGTGTGAGCGAACGATTCAAGTGCTGGAGGATATGCTTCGTGCATGTGTGATAGAATTTGGTGGTCATTGGGATAACTTCTTACCCTTAGCGGAGTTTTCATACAATAATAGCTATCACTCAAGTATTGATATGGCTCCATTCGAAGCATTGTATGGGAGGATATGTAGGTCTCCCATTGGTTGGTTTGATGCATTTGAGGTTAGACCTTGGGGTACTGACCTTTTGAGGGATTCATAGGAGAAAGTGAAATCTATTCAAGAAAAGCTTTTAGCGGCGCAAAGTAGGAAAAAGGAATATGCAGATCGAAAGGTTAAAGACTTGGAGTTTATGGAGGGTGAGCAAGTCTTGCTGAAGGTTTCGCCCATGAAAGGGGTGATGCAGTTTGGTAAAAGAGGTAAGCTAAGCCCAAGGTATATTGGACAATTTGAAGTACTTAAGCGAGTAGGGGAGGTAGCTTATGAATTAGCCTTGCCCCTAGCATTGTCCGGAGTGCATCCGGTATTTCATGTGTCTATGTAGAAAAGATACCATGGGGATGGAAACTACATTATCCGTTGGGATTCAGTTTTGCTTGATGAGAATTTGTCTTATGAGGAGGAACCTGTTGCTATTCTAGATAGAGAAGTCCGCAAGTTAAGGTCAAGAGAGATTGTATCCATCAAAGTTCAATGGAAGAATCGACCAGTTGAGGAAGCCACTTGGGAGAAGGAGGCTGATATGCAAGAAAGATACCCACACCTGTTTACAGATTCAGGTACTCCTTTTCGCCCTTGTTTTTCTTCTTATGATCGTTCGAGGACGAACGATGGGTAAATTGGTATCTATTGTAATGACCTGTTTAGTCGTTTTGAGCAGCGGATTTTATTTTTGGAAAAACTGGCTGAGACGACGGAACCCATGACAGACCGTCATGGGCACGACGGACCGTCGAGGGGGTCTCGTTCCAAAACACTTAGAATTCTGAAATTTAGGATTCAATAGCCTCATCATGCTTATTTTATCGCAATTATATAATCACATCATGCAAGCATACAATTAAGCATATAGGAGACTTTACAAAACTACCCAATACATATCATTCGCTATCAAGATTTTACTATGAAAAGCATAAAAACCATAACCTACCTCCACCGAAGAATCGTTATCAAGATATCTACTTTCCCAAACCTTTGCTTTCCTTGCGTTCTCCTCTTCTCTCGATCGTTTCTCTCTTTACTCTCTGTTCTTTATCTTTTTCTTATTCAAATCATTTTGTCTTTTACCCTAATTGTCATATAATTAAGTATAAAGATGGTAAAAGTAACCCACTATTTATTCCAAGGTTGTCTCCTTTAACCCCCAAGTAATTGAATTATTAACATTTAACCACTAACTTTATAATTATAAGCAGGAATAGTCCAAAACGCCCTTTAAAACATTTAACAGAAATCCAACCCAGTCAGGGTTGCGCAAACTGTGCGTGCCGTCGTGCTTGTGACGGTCCGTCTGGCTGAGTCGTCACAGAATTCAGAGACTAACTTTTCACTAAGGGCCTTTGACGGTCCGTCGTGCCCACGACGGTCCATCCTGCCATGTCGTCGCGAAGTTCAGAGAGTTGTTCTCAGTACCCAATTTTTAAGAATTCTAAGTGTTTTCGAACGAGACACCCTCGACGGTCCGTCGTGCCCATGACGGTCCGTCGTGGGATCCGCCGAATCAGACAGTTATTACCAGAAATAAACTCTACAGCTCAAAACGACTAAACAGGTCGTTACAATAGATACCAATTTACCCATTGTTCGTCCTCGAACGATTACAAGAAGGAAAACAAGGGCGAGAAGGAGTACCTGAATCTGTAAATAGGTGTTGGTATCTTTCTTGCATATCGGCCTCCTTCTCCCAAGTAGACTCTTCAACTAGTCGATTCTTCCATTGAACTTTGATGGATGCAATCTCCCTTGATCTCAACTTGCGGACTTATCTATCTAAAATAGCAACAGGCTCCTCCTCATAAGACAGATTCTCATCAAGCAGAACTGAATCCCAACGAATGATGTAGTTTCGATCCCCATGGTATATTTTCAACGTAGACACATGAAATACCGGATGTACTCCTGACAGCCCTGGGGGAAAGGCTAATTCATAAGCTACCTCCCCCACGCGCCTCAGAACTTCAAATGGACCAACATACCTTGGACTAAGCTTACCTCGCTTACCTAACCGCATCACCCCTTTCATGGGCGAAACCTTCCGCAAAACTTGCTCACCCTCCATAAACTCCAAGTCTCTAACCTTTTGGTCTGCATATTCCTTCTGTCTACTTTGATCCGCTAAAAGATTTTCTTGAATTTATTTCACTTTATCTAACGATTCCCTCAGAAGGTCAGTACCCCAAGGTCTAACCTCAAATGCATCGAACCACCCAATGGGAGACCTACATCTTCTCCCATACAATGCCTCAAATGGGGCCATATCAATACTTGAGTGATAGCTATTGTTGTATGAGAACTCTGATAAGGGTAAGAAGTTATCCCAATGACCACCAAACTCTATCACACATGCACGAAGCATATCCTCCAAAACCTGAATCGTTCGCTCAGACTGACCATCGGTCTGAGGGTGAAATGCAGTGCTAAGATCCAATCTAGTACCCAATTCAGCATGCAATGTTTTCCAAAACTTAGAAGTAAACTGCGTACCTCTATCTGATATGATGGAGAGTGGAACTCTATACAATCGAACAATTTCCGAGATGTAAATTTTGGCTAACTTCTCTGCATTATAAGTCACCTTGACCGGAATGAAATGAGCAGACTTAGTTAACCTATCAACAATTACCCAAATGGAGTCATACTTACCCATTGTCTTTGGAAGACCAACCACGAAGTCCATTGCAATTCTCTCCCACTTCCATTCAGGAATGGGCATTCTCTGAAGTGTCCCTCCAGGCCTCTGGTGTTCATACTTTACTTGCTGACAATTCGGGCATTGAGCAACAAAGTCAACAATGTCACGCTTCATTGTACTCCACCAAAAATGTTGCTTTAGGTCACGGTACATTTTAGTTGCACCAGTATGTATAGAATACCTTGAACTATAAGCCTCTGTAAGAATAGTGTGGATCAAATCATCGACGCGGGGTACACATACCCTTCCCTTAATTCTCAAAATACCTTCCTCATCGATTTTTGCTTCTTTAGCCTCTCCTCGCAACACCTTATCTTGGATCCGGATCAGTTTCTCATCATTAAATTGTTTTCCCTTAATCTTGTCAAGAAAGGAAGCTCTTGCCTCCACACAAGCCAAAAATCCTCCCTTATCATTTACTTCTAGCCTCATAAAGTTATTAGCCAGAGTCTGAACTTCTCTAGCCAATGGGCGTCTAGAAACCTGAGAGTGAGCTAGACTTCTCATGCTCCCTGCCTTACTACTTAAAGCATCTGCCACAACGTTAGCTTTTCCTGGATAATATAAGATGGTGATGTCATAGTCTTTCAGTACTTCCATCCACCTCCTCTGTCTTAAATTCAAATTCTTCTGAGTAAAGACATACTGTAAACTACGATTATCTGTATAAACTTCACACTTAACCCCATATAGATAGTGCCTCCATTGCTTTAATGCAAACACTACCGCAACCAACTCCAAATCATGGGTCGGATAATTACGTTCATGCACCTTTAATTGCCTCGAAGCATAAGCAATTACATTCTTCTCTTGCATTAGCACTACACCCAAACAAAAATAAGATGCATCATAATAAACAGTGATGTTCTTATCTTCCACTGGCAAGGTTAGGATTGGTGCAGTAGTCAACAAAGTCTTGAGCTTCTGAAAGCTTTCTTCACACTTGTCCGACCATACAAATGGAACACTCTGCTTAGTCAAGTTTGTCAATTGGGAAGCAACAGAAGAAAATCCCTTGACAAATCGACGGTAGTAGCTAGGTAAACAAACGAAGCTCCTTACCTCTTTAACATTAGTAGGTCTTGCCCAAATCTTCACTGCTTCAATCTTAGAAGGATCCACCATCACTCCATCCTTAGAAACCACATGTCCCAAGAAGGACACTGAATCTAGCCAAAACTCACACTTAGAGAATTTGGCATAAAGTTTTTTCTCCCTCAACATTTCCAATACAATTCTCAAATGCTCCTCATGTTCTTTCCTGCTCTTTGAGTATACCAGTATATCATCAATGAATACGATAACAAAGAGATCCAGATATGGCTTAAAAATCCCGTTCATCAAGCTCATGAACGCAGCAGGGGCATTCGTATGCCCAAAAGACATTACTAAGAACTCATAATGTCCATACGTGGTCCGAAAAGCAGTCTTTGGCACATCCGTTGCCCGTATTTTCAATTGATGATAACCAGATCTCAAATCGATTTTTGAGAAGGTACCAGCACCTTGTAACTGATCGAACAAATCATTGATGTGAGGAAGAGGATACTTGTTCTTAACAGTTACCTTATTCAGTTGTCTGTAGTCAATGCACATCCGAAAACTTCCATCCTTCTTCTTCACAAACAGAACAAGAGCACCCCAAGGAGATGCACTTGGTCTAATAAAGCCTTTGCTTAACAACTCTTGAAGTTGGGCCTTTAACTCTCTTAACTCAGCGGGAGCCATCCTATAAGGGGGTATAGAAATGGGGCGAGTACCCGGCTCCAGATCAATGCAAAAGTCAATATCCCTATCCGGTGGCATACCAGGAAGGTCTGCAGGAAACACATCCAGAAACTCACGGACTATTGAAACCAACTAAATTGAAGGTACTTGGGTAGTATCATCCCTGAGATGTGCCAAGAACACCAAACAACCCTTACTAACCATTTTCTTAGCACGAAGAAAGGAGATGATACGAACCGGATTGGAAGTGTAGTCACCCTCCCACACTAACGGATCTGTCCCAGACTTGGCTAACGTCACAGTTTTAGCATTACAATCTAAGATTGCAATGTTTGGAGAAAGCCAAGTCATACCCAGAATTACATCGAAATCAACCATTTCTAAGATAACCAGGTCTACATGAGTATTGCTCCCCACAAACGTTACAAGACAAGACCTATATACCTTTTCAACTATCACAGACTCACCCACCGGAGCAGAAACACGAATAGGCATGTTAAGCAATTCACAATGTAAATTAAGACCAGTAGAAAATAAAGAAGATACATATGAAAATGTGGATCCAGGATCAAATAATACGGAAGCCATGCAATCACAAACCAAAAGATTACCTGTGATAACAGCATCGGATGTCTCCGCTTCCAAACGCCTGGGGAAAGCGTAACAATGGGCCCTATCGCCTGTCTGCCCGTTGCCCTTACCATGTTGTGCTATAGTGGCTCCAGTTTTCCCGCCACCCCGGTTGATTTGGTGACCACCATTACCTCGGCCACCACGTTCTCCAGAATAGCAGCCTCTTCTATGACCACCTCTACCTCTGACTATTGGGGGTCTGTAACTCTGTTTTGGACAATATCTCTTAATATGTCAAATTTCCCCACATCCATAACACTCTCTGGGTTCAAGTATGGGTCTCTGTGAGAATGACGGAGTCTGGGGATAACCTCCAAACTCAGAGAAATGTTGACCGGTCTGCGATGGACCCCCAGCTACAGCCTGCAGTGAAGACTGAATAGGTCGGGCTGTATAACCTCCAGAACTCCATCCTCTGGAGTAAGAACCACTAAACTCACCTCCCTTACGAAACTTCTTAGTAGTTAATGCCATGGTGAAATCATCTGGCTTCACTCCCTCCACCTCTACCACAAAGTCTACCACTTCCTGAAAGAATTTTGATGTAGCAGCTACCTGTAAGGCTGAGATCCGCAAATCTGACCTCAACCCCTTCACAAAACGGCAAATCCGCTCTTGTGGACTGAAGCAAAGCTGGGTGGCATATCTGGAGAGTGCATGAAACTTAGCCTTATAAGCAGTAACCGACATCCTGCCTTGCTCTAGGCTTAGAAACTCATCTCTCCTCCTATCCCTCAAAGTACGGGGTATATACTTCTCCATAAATAAACTAGAGAATGTGCCCAAGTCATAGGTGGTGCCTCTGTTGGTTGACACTCCACATGTGACCGCCACCACATTTTGGCGTTCCCTTGAAATTGATTGGTCAAAAACTCGACACCAAATCGTTCTACTATACTAATCTTGTGTAGTAACTCATGACAATCAACCAGAAAATCGTAGGCATCCTCAGATTCAGCACCCTTGAAGACCGGAGGTTTCAATTTCAAGAACTTACTGAAAAGTTCATGCTGATCACTTGTCATTATAGGTCCTGTAGTCAAACGAGGAAATGTGCCTATTTCAAGTGAGGCATCTATGCGGGGAGCCCCAGCAGTTGCGTGTTGTACTCCCGGAACCTGAGGTGCTGGTGTAGAAAACACTGGAGGTGTCTGGCCCTGATCAGATAACCCGCTAAGATAAGCAAGAACCTGATTAATCATCTCTGGGGTAGGTTGGGGTGGTAATTCCTCATTCTGCACTTGCTCATTCTCCCCTTCCTCCCCCTCTCTTATTACTTCCTTAGTCGGTGGAGGACTCACCTCCCTAGTACTAGATGGGCCAGGTGTTTGTCCTCTTCCTCTAGAGGACGTCCTCCCGCGACCTCTACCACGGCCTCTTGCCGCGCTCCTCTTCGAGCTACAGCCCCAGTGGCTGGCTCAGACGCATCTTTCCTTGCCGGTGTTGGTGTTGGAGCGGTTGTTGCTCTAGTTCTAACCATCTGCGAAATAGAGTGAAGATGGTCAGATACCAATTTGTATCACCTAGATACCAATTGGATCCAAGTAATAGCACGAAAGAAGAAAAGAATGGAATTTTCCTAAAGTCTTATAGCCTCTCAAAGAAAAGTAAAGGCGTCCCCCTACCGTTCCTCAAGACTCTACTAGACTCGTTCTTGTGTGATGAGACCAACGAACCTAATGCTCTGATACCAAGTTTGTCATGACCCAAAACAAGCCACGAGTGACACCCACACTTATCCTACTATGTGAGCGAACCAACCAATCTAAACCCCAACATTTCAAACATAATAAACATAAAAATAATGCGGAAGACTTAAAACTCATTAACGAAATCAATAATCAACTTCTAAAACTCAAGCTTATCATTATCCCCAAAATCTGGAAGTCATCATCACAAGAACATCTATCCTCAAATTACTAAGTCTAAGAGTATCTAAGAAGCTAAAATAACTAACCAGATAGTCCATGCCAGAACTTCAAGGCATCCAGACATGAAGAAGAATATCCAGTCCAAGCTAGAAGCTTTAGCTCACCCTGAAATCTGGTGTGACGAAGACTGGCTAGAGTTGCGATGGAGTTGAAGACAAGTGTACGTTTTCTGCACTCCACAAATGATAAAAAGAAAACATACAAGTAGGGGTCAGTACAAAACACAGGTACTGAGTAGGTATCATCGACCAACTCAAAATAGAAAACAGTATATATAAGATAATATCATAAAATCAACTACAATACTCAACGGGTAGCAACACAAGTACGAGAATCATTGATAAATAACACCAAGTATACCCATGATGACTCAAGCCTCCATACCATACTCATTTGGGAAATAGGTTCATTAAATTGAGTATATTAACATATTTCAAGATTCATTCTCTTTACTATACTGGTGTAGGAACGTGACACTCCGATCCTCATCATACTATCCTAGTGTCGGAACGTGACACCCGATCCACTATTACGATCCTGGTGTCGGAACGTGACACCAGATCCCATTCATACTATCCTTGTATCGGAACGTGACACTCCGATCCTCATCATACTATCCTGATGTCGGAACGTGACACCCGATCCACTATTACAATCCTGGTGTCGGAACGTGACACCCGATCCCATTCATACAATCCTGGTGTCGAAATGTGACACCCGATCTATTAATACTATCCTGGTGTCGGAACGTGACACCCGATCCTCTATTACTATCCTGGTGGAAGAACGTGTCACCCGATCCACTAACCTCATTCTTTTAGTTCATCAAGCCTGCTTTTATACGAAGACATCATCATTAACAAAGATGTTTCAAGGTTTAGGATTCAATAGCCTCATCATGTTTATTTTATCGCAATTATATAATCACATCATGCAAGCATACAATTAAGCATATAGGAGACTTTACAAAACTACCCAATACATATCATTCACTATCAAGAGTTTACTATGAAAAGCATAAACCATAACCTACCTCCACCGAAGAATCGTGATCAAGAAATCTACTTTCCCAAACCTTTGCTTTCCTTGCGTTCTCCTCTTCTCTCGATCGTTTCTCTCTTTACTCTCTGTTCTTTCTCTTTTTCTTATTCAAATCCTTTTGTCTTTTACCCTAATTGTCATATAATTAAGTATAAAGATGGTAAAAGTAACCCACTATTTATTCCAAGGTTGTCTCTTTTAACCCCCAAGTAATTGAATTATTAACATTTAACCACTAACTTTATAATTATAAGCAGGAATAGTCCAAAACGCCCCTTAAAACATTTAACAGAAATCCGACCGAGTCAGGGTTACGCAGACTGTGACGGGCCGTCGTGCCTGTGACGGTCCGTCCCGCTGAGTCGTCACAGAATTCAGAGACTAACTTTTCACTAAGGGCCTGTGATGGTCCGTCGTGCCCACGACGGTCCGTCCTTCTATGTTGTCGCGAAGTTCAGAGAGTTGTTCTCTGTACCCAATTTTTCAGAATTCTAAGTGTTTTGGAACAAGACACCCTCGACGGTCGGTCGTGCCCATGACGGTCCGTCGTGGAATCCGTCGACTCAGACAGTTATTACCAGAAATAAACTCTACAGCTCAAAACGACTAAACAGGTCGTTACAATAGATTTTCGTTGTTTATTATTTACTCTTTTTGCTCCTATTTTGTTTCCGCATGGTGTGGTAAACCACCAGTGTGTTTTTGTTATTATATGTGGGTAGAATTTATCTAAAAATGGCATTCCTAGTAACATATCATTTGTTTTGAACTCAAAATTATACATTTCTTCTATTGTTAATATTTTATCCCATATTTGTATTTTTATATTTTTTGCTTTATATTTAATCATACTTCCTTCATTATTAAATCCTGTTACTACCATAGGTATTTTTAATTTTTCCCATTTATCTTCTGGTAAACAATTATATTTACATATATTTGTTTCTGCTCTTTTATCTATCATAGGGGTATAATATCTGTTGTGATATCCTTCTATGATAATTTTTGCGAGTATATATATTTTCATTATTTATTTTGTTCTTTTTATGATTACCTTCTTATTTTGACATGTTATTGTTAATTGTTCGTTTTCTATATTATATGGTTTAACTTTCTCTAGTCATTTTATTCCTAATGTGATATTATGGTTTCCTTGATATATCTTAAATTGTATTTTTAATGGAATTCCTCCTATAATTATTTCATTTCCTGTTGTTTCTTCATTTGTATTTACTATTTCAATTGGTAATCCAGGGCATATGTGTCCTGTTTTTATAATTTCTTCTTCTAATACTAATTCTCTTGTTATGTAATTTTCTTCTTGTCCTGTGTTTATCAAGATTTTATATTTTCTTTGGTCCATTATTCCTGTTATGAAATAATGATATGGCGTCGTTTCCTCTAATAAATTTTGTGGTATCTCAAATTTTCTTTTAGATGTACTCATCCTTGATGAGGTAGCTCTAGTCAACATATTTAATGTACTTGTATTTGGTGTACTTGAGGTGCTTAATCTTTCTTTTACTATTTCCAAATCTCCTTCTGTATCAATTTCATTATAACTATAGTCATTATTATCTATTACAGTAATTATTTTTTCAAAAGGATTTTCTATTTTTATCTTATCAATATTATTCCTTGCTGTTATTTTATGTTTTGTTGTTAATATATATAGATTTTTACATCTTGCTGTGAATACCTTACTTCCTGGTGTTAACTTTATTCCTGACATTTTCCAATATAGTACTAATGATTTATCTATATTTGTATCTGTTAATGCTACTGTATAATTAGCACTTATTATAAATTTAAATTTTTGGTATATTAAATTTCCTTTAACTGCACTTATTACACTTTTTTCTATAGGGTGTATTATTCTGTCATCTGCTAAATATATTTCAATGGGTGTATCTATTCCTTCTCGGAAACAAGCTTTTATTAGTGTTTCTGTTCCTCCTAAATGTTCATATTTTATAGCTGCTTTATTTTTTATGTTTTGTATTTCTTTATTTATTATTCGGTTGCTTATTATAGGTATATATGCTTTTCCGCTTGTATATTTACAGTCTATGACGTGTTCTTTTTGACTAACTACATAGTATTCTTCTTTTTGTCTTTTAAACCAGTTTTTTAATGTAGGTATTTCAAGTATCTTTTCAACACTTAAATCTAATTCTTTTCCTTTTATTTGTTCAAAAACTGTATTATCAAATATAATCTTTTGGTGTGATAATTCTTTATTTTAATATTTTTCTTTAGGTATTATTTCGTTTTCAGACATTATATTTCTTCTTCTTTTTTATTCTCTAAATTTTCTTTTTCATTTTCAGTTTCTATATCTGATACTTCATATATGCTGTCGTTATCACTTAATTCATAGTCTATGTATTCTATTGCACATATTTTTCATTGTCTATGATTAATTCTGCTATTTGTTATCTTTTTGGATCTTTTGGTAATTTACAATCCTTAGCTATGTGTCCTATCTTTCCGCAATTATAACAAGTACATTGGGATATTTTCCTCTTTGGTTTATATGGTCTTTTTACTTTATAATTTTTTATATAATACCTTCATCTTGGTTGTTTATATTTATACTTAGTTTTATTTTTTCTATGATTTTTATATCTTTTGGATTTTTATTTTTTATTTGTACATCCAAATTGTGGTGCCATTCTATTTTTGCAACATGCTAAATTTTTATTTAGTACTTTTTCCATTTTTAATTTTCTTTTTGGCTTTCACATAATTGTGTAAACCATTGAGATAGGAATTTTATTCTAGCTCCTAAAGTATCTACTAATCCTTCATCATTCCAATCTTTTATTACTTTTGTACTAAGTGGCTCTGGTAATTTCGTAAAATATTATTTTCTTATTTCTTTTGCTTCATTAAAATTGTATTTTGCTTTGTAATAATATTCTTTAAATGCACAAGTGTATTCTTCTATATAACACATTTTACATATAGCTAATTTTGTCATAAGTTGTCTATTTATTATTTTTTCTCTGTTTTGTTCTCTTATATCTGTAGTCATACCTCCAAATTCATTTCTTATTGCTGATTCATATTTATCTAGTATATCTATATTTGTTGCTGATGGAAATCCATCTTTTTTCTTGTCACTTCTAAGTACTTCTAAACTTTCAGAGGGTAGATTTTCTATCCATAATCTTGTTGTTCCTACGAATGTTCTTTCTATGTATCTCGGTGTTTTTGTTGTTTCTATTTTGTTATCTATTAGTTGCTTAGATATATTTCCTATCCACATTAATATTGCTTTATTTATGTCTGTGACACAATCTAGATCTAAGAAATTATATTGTTCACTTATTGGTTTTGTTATCCAATTTTTATTTAATCTACTGTTCCATATTGCGTTAGTTCTATCTGATTGCTGATAACTTTCTGTATAATAAGTTGGTGGTGTCCATCTAGGACTAGCTCTAGGACTATTCTCGTCAGTTTTAATTATCTCAGTTGTAAATGTAAATTCAATATATTTAATACTAATCTTGTTATTTCTTTTGTTGTAACTGAATCTTCTAACTTTTTTGTTATCCACCATTTTACTTGTGTATTATCTGTTCTTACAATAAATTTATTGTAAACAATATATGGTTCAAATGCTAATAAACATTTATATAATGCGAATAATTCTTTTCTATTTATTTCCCATTTTATTTTTGCTTCTGTATAAGATCCTGAATAATATCTACAATGGTGTTCTATTTTTTCTTTTTCATATTTGTATTTTAAAACTCCTCCATAACTATGATCACTCTAATATGTTTCAACAATATAAGTAAATGTTTTATTTTCATCAGGAAAATATAGTTTTGGTAATTTTTTACATAATTTTTTAATATTTTTTATATGTTCTTTATCTTTATCGTCAAAATAAAATTCAACGTCCTTTTTAAGTTTTTTATGTAATGGTTTTAAATGTTCTGCTAATTTTGGTATATATTCTCTTACTTGGTTTACTAATCCTAAAAATGATTGTAATTTCTTTTTTGTATCTATATTTTCGTTAAGGGTAATTATATTTTGTATTATATGAGTTTGCATTTTTATTTCATTTTTGTCTATTTGTATTTCTAGAAATTCTACTCGTGGTTTCATTATTTCTACTTTACTTTTACTTAAGCTTATACCTGAATGTTTAATTATATGTATAAATTTTTGTAATAATCTTATATGTTCTTCTTGTGTTTTAGAATATAATAATATGTCATTTATGTATACAATGCAATTTTCTAATTGGTTAAAGTAGTTATTCATGAAATGTTGATATCTACCTGGTGCATTTTTATATCCAAATGGTAATACATTCCATTCATAGAATCCTTGTGGTACTGTGAATGCTGTTAATTGTTTGGATTCTTCTTCTAATTTTAGGTGGTAAAATCCTGATTTGCAATCAAATTTACTAAAATAGTTGTATCCTGGTATTTGTCTTATCTTTAATATTTTATTTGGTATTGGGTAGTTATATGTTTTAGTTTTGGCATTTAAATTTCTGTAATCTATAACCATTCTACTTTTACGTCTTTTTTGTTCACTGTGTTTTATAACTATAAATGTTGGGCTTGTGTGTTTGCTATTACTCTCTTGTATGTAATTGTTTTTTAATAGTTCATTTATATGTATATTATATTCTTCTAAATCATCAGAGTTATATTTTAATGGTTTTTGTGTTATTATACTATTTTTGTCTATTAATTCAATTTTTACTTTTGTCATATGTTTTTCCCATCCTTGTAGTGGATCTTCATTATATAATTGTTCTAGTTGTTCATTAATTATTCTGACTCCGTCTATTGTAAATATAATGATTTCTAATTGTGTTATTTGTTTTTCATTTATATTTTTCATTTCCTGGTTTATTTTTTAACTTCCTTTTATCCATTCCATAGATTTTCGTTGTTTATTATTTACTCTTTTTGCTCCTATTTTGTTTCCGCATGGTGTGGTAAACCACCAGTGTGTTTTTGTTATTATATGTGGGTAGAATTTATCTAAAAATGGCATTCCTAGTAACATATCTTTTGTTGTGAACTCAAAATTATACATTTCTACTATTGTTAATATTTTATCCCATATTTGTATTTTTATATTTTTTGCTTTATATTTAATAATACTTCCTTCATTATTAAATCCTGTTACTACCATAGGTGTATTTAATTTTTTTCCATTTATCTTCTGGTAAGCAATTATATTTACATATATTTGCTTCTGCTCCTGTATCTATCATGGGGGTATAGAATCTGTTGTGATATCCTTCTATGATAATTTTTGCAAGTATAAATATTTTCATTATTCATTTTGTTCTTTTTATAACTATTTTCTTATTTTGAGAAGTTATTGTTATTTGTTCATTTTCTATATTGTATGGTTTAACTTATCCTAACCATTTTATTCCTAATGTAATATTATGGTTTCCTTGGTATATTTTAAATGGTATTACTAAGGGTATTCCTCCTATAATTATTTATTTTTTTCCGTTGTTTCTTTATTTATGTTTACTATCTCACTAGGTAATCCAGGGCATATTTGTTCTGTTTTTATAATTTCTTCTTCTAATACTAATTCTCTTGTTATGTAATTTTCTTCTTGTCCTGTGTTTATCAAGATTTTATATTTTCTTTGGTCCATTATTCCTGTTATGAAATAATGATATGACGTCGTTTCCTCTAATAAATTTTGTAGTATTTCATATTTTCTTTTAGATGTACTCATCCTTGATGAGGTAGCTCTAGTCAACATATTTAATGTGCTTGTATTTGGTGTACTTGAGGTGCTTAATCTTTCTTTTACTATTTCCAAATCTCCTTCTGTATCAAATTCTTTATAGCTATAGTCATTATTATCTATTACAGTAATTATTTTTTCAAAAGGATTTTCTATTTTTATCTTATCAATATTATTCCTTGCTGTTATTTTATGTTTTGTTGTTAATATATATAGATTTTTACATCTTGCTGTGAATACCTTCCTTCCTGGTGTTAACTTTATTCCTGACATTTTCCAATATAGTACTAATGATTTATCTATATTTGTATCTGTTAATGCTACTGTATAATTAGCACTTATTATAAATTTAAATTTTTTGTATATTAAATTTCCTTTAACTGCACTTATTACACTTTTTTCTATAGGGTGTATTATTCTGTCATCTGCTAAATATATTTCAATGGGTGTATCTATTCCTTCTCGGAAACAAGCTTTTATTAGTGTTTCTGTTCCTCCTAAATGTTCATATTTTATAGCTGCTTTATTTTTTATGTTTTGTATTTCTTTATTTATTATTCGTTTGCTTATTATAGGTATATATGCTTTTCCGCTTGTATATTTACAGTCTATGACGTGTTCTTTTTGACTAACTACATAGTATTCTTCTTTTTGTCTTTTAAACCAGTTTTTTAATGTAGGTATTTCAAGTATCTTTTCAACACTTAAATCTAATTCTTTTCCTTTTATTTGTTCAAAAACTGTATTATCAAATATAATCTTTTGGTGTGATGATATTCTTTATTTTAATATTTTTCTTTAGGTATTATTTCGTTTTCAGACATTATATTTCTTCTTCTTTTTATTCTCTAAATTTTCTTTTTCATTTTCAGTTTCTATATCTGATACTTCATATATGCTGTCGTTATCACTTAATTCATAGTCTATGTATTCTATTGCACATATTTTTCATTGTCTATGATTAATTCTGCTATTTGTTTTCTTTTGGATCTTTTGGTAATTTACAATCCTTAGCTATGTGTCCTATCTTTCCGCAATTATAACAAGTACATTGGGATATTTTCCTCTTTGGTTTATATGGTCTTTTTACTTTATAATTTTTTATATAATACCTTCATCTTGGTTGTTTATATTTATACTTAGTTTTATTTTTTCAATGATTTTTATATCTTTTGGATTTTTATTTTTTATTTGTACATCCAAATTGTGGTGCCATTCTATTTTTGCAACATGCTAAATTTTTATTTAGTACTTTTTCCATTTTTAATTTTTCTTTTTGGCTTTCACATAATTGTGTAAACCATTGAGATAGGAATTTTATTCTAGCTCCTAAAGTATCTACTAATCCTTCATCATTCCAATCTTTTATTACTTTTGTACTAAGTGGCTCTGGTAATTTCGTAAAATATTATTTTCTTATTTCTTTTGCTTCATTAAAATTGTATTTTGCTTTGTAATAATATTCTTTAAATGCACAAGTGTATTCTTCTATATAACACATTTTACATATAGCTAATTTTGTCATAAGTTGTCTATTTATTATTTTTTCTCTGTTTTGTTCTCTTATATCTGTAGTCATACCTCCAAATTCATTTCTTATTGCTGATTCATATTTATCTAGTATATCTATATTTGTTGCTGATGGAAATCCATCTTTTTTCTTGTCACTTCTAAGTACTTCTAAACTTTCAGAGGGTAGATTTTCTATCCATTATCTTGTTGTTCCTACGAATGTTCTTTCTATGTATCTCGGTGTTTTTGTTGTTTCTATTTTGTTATCTATTAGTTGCTTAGATATATTTCCTATCCACATTAATATTGCTTTATTTATGTCTGTGACACAATCTAGATCTAAGAAATTATATTGTTCACTTATTGGTTTTGTTATCCAATTTTTATTTAATCTACTGTTCCATATTGCGTTAGTTCTATCTGATTGCTGATAACTTTCTGTATAATAAGTTGGTGGTGTCCATCTAGGACTAGCTCTAGGACTATTCTCGTCAGTTTTAATTATCTCAGTTGTAAATGTAAATTCAATATATTTAATACTAATCTTGTTATTTCTTTTGTTGTAACTGAATCTTCTAACTTTTTTGTTATCCACCATTTTACTTGTGTATTATCTGTTCTTACAATAAATTTATTGTAAACAATATATGGTTCAAATGCTAATAAACATTTATATAATGCGAATAATTCTTTTCTATTTATTTCCCATTTTATTTTTGCTTCTGTATAAGATACTGAATAATATCTACAATGGTGTTCTATTTTTTCTTTTTCATATTTGTATTTTAAAACTCCTCCATAACTATGATCACTCTAATATGTTTCAACAATATAAGTAAATGTTTTATTTTCATCAGGAAAATATAGTTTTGGTAATTTTTTACATAATTTTTTAATATTTTTTATATGTTCTTTATCTTTATCGTCAAAATAAAATTCAACGTCCTTTTTAAGTTTTTTATGTAATGGTTTTAAATGTTCTGCTAATTTTGGTATATATTCTCTTACTTGGTTTACTAATCCTAAAAATGATTGTAATTTCTTTTTTGTATCTATATTTTCGTTAAGGGTAATTATATTTTGTATTATATGAGTTTGCATTTTTATTTCATTTTTGTCTATTTGTATTCCTAGAAATTCTACTCGTGGTTTCATTATTTCTACTTTACTTTTACTTAAGCTTATACCTGAATATTTAATTATATGTATAAATTTTTGTAATAATCTTATATGTTCTTCTTGTGTTTTAGAATATAATAATATGTCATTTATGTGTACAATGCAATTTTCTAATTGGTTAAAGTAGTTATTCATGAAATGTTGATATCTACCTGGTGCATTTTTATATCCAAATGGTAATACATTCCATTCATAGAATCCTTGTGGTACTGTGAATGCTGTTAATTGTTTGGATTCTTCTTCTAATTTTAGGTGGTAAAATCCTGATTTGCAATCAAATTTACTAAAATAGTTGTATCCTGGTATTTGTCTTATCTTTAATATTTTATTTGGTATTGGGTAGTTATATGTTTTAGTTTTGGCATTTAAATTTCTGTAATCTATAACCATTCTACTTTTACGTCTTTTTTGTTCACTGTGTTTTATAACTATAAATGTTGGGCTTGTGTGTTTGCTATTACTCTCTTGTATGTAATTGTTTTTTAATAGTTCATTTATATGTATATTATATTCTTCTAAATCATCAGGGGATCGGGTGTCACGAACCGACACGTAGATTTAGGGGATCGAGTGTCACGAACCGACACGTAGATTTAGGGGATCGGGTGTCACGAACCGACACGTAGAATTAGGGGATCGAAGTGTCACGTTCCGACACATAGTAGTAGGGGATCGCAGTGTCACGTACCGACACAAGAGGAATAAAGATAATGAATCTTAAAAGATGTTAATATACTCAATCTAATGAATCTAATTCCCAAATGAGTATGGTATTGAGGCTTGAGTCCTCATGTGTGAACTTGACGGTAATTGTTAATGATATAGTACTTGTTGTTGCTACATGTTGAGTATTATAGTTGATTTTATGATATTACTTGGTATATACTGTTTTCTATTTTGAGTTGGCCGATGATATCTACTCAGTACCTGTGTTTTTTACTGACCCCTACTTTTATGTTTTCTTCTTGTTATTTGTGGAGTGCAGCGAACGTGCCGTCGTCTTCAACTCAACCGCAATTCTAGCCAGTCTTCGTCACATCGGATCTTCAGGGTGAGCTAACGCTTCTAGCTTGGACTGGACTTTCTTCCTCCTGTCTTGATGCCTTGAACTTCCGGCATGGACTAGCTTTTACTTATTTAGCTTCTTAGAATACTCTTAGTTTAGTAATTTGATCATAGATGTTCTTGTGTTGATGACTTCAAGATTTTGGGGAATAATAGATGTTGGATTTTAGAAGTTATTGAATTTGTTTTTATTAATGAGTTAAGTCTTCCGCATTACTTTCTGTTGACATTATATTGAAATGTTAAGGTTTAGATTGGTTGGTTCGCTCACATAGGAGGGTAAGTGTGGGTGCCAGTCGCGATCCGATTTGGGTCGTGACATTTATCTTTGTAATGATCCTCTTAGTCTTTTTAGAAATTTTAACCAGCATTATTATATTAACCTTTTTAGTAGATTTTGTAAATAATTTATATGACTTATTAGAATGAGTGACATAATTTTTAGATTTAATAAAGGATTATTTTGTTGCTAAGAATAATGAAAAAAAGAAAGAAAAAAAAAAGAAAATCAAATAAATAAATAATAATAAAATAATAATAAAAAAAGGGCACAAGTGCCCTAAATGAATAAAGCCACACACGACTTGTGAGAGAAAAAAAAAGAAGGAACGATCTGTGGAAAAAAAAATACGCAGATAAAGAAAAGAAAAGAAAGGGAGAAAAGAAAAGGAATAAGGAGGAGAAACAACGATATTTTTATTTCGAGATATTAAGGTAATTATTCTTATCCTTTCTATTAAATTTTTGTGTAATTAGGAATAGATTTTTAGGTTAAAACGTCTATAATTTATACTAATATGTGAACTTGGGATTATAAATGTCTATAAGTATTATGGTTCAATCATTGGACAATGATTAGTCCTAATCATTGGACAATGACTACTCCAAGATTAGGATTATTAATAGTCGAACGATAAATATGAATCGGAACATTGAAGATAAGTGGTTTTAGCAGATAGTTTTGTGGTCCGCCATTGATGTGTTGGGTAGTTAGTTTCAGATTTAATTATTTTCATTTGATTATCATATTAGGATTCAAGTTTTGATATATTGAGATATGTGCACTATGATATATAAAAATTATTATAATTATGTTATTCAAAGAATTAAGATTTAACCCTAATCTTGAAATTCAGAAAATATGAGATTTGATCAATTGGTTGGAATAAAGATTTAGAAATTTTATTATAAATTTGGATGAGTTTTGGGTCTAATCTAGAGATATAGCAATATTAATGTTGTTAGTTTCGAAATCATATCGTGGTTATTTATTTGAATAGATTTTATTGGCTTGGAAGTCGACAAAAAGAGGAAGGCTCATGTTTTGGAGTCATTGTTCGACTATTTGAGGCAAGTGGATTTCTAAACTCTTGTTAAGTGTATGAAATGCGTGTATGTCCTTGTGGTATATGTTTGCAAGTAACTGGATTGGTGATAAGTTGACTTGCGCACATTGATTAATTCTAATGATGAAAAGAATGGGGATAACAAAAGGCAATGTGATTAATTGTTTATGTGTGTTGTGTTGAGAAAGGGTTGAAGTCTTGTTGAATCATTGTTGATGTAACTTCATGTTTGTCTGGTTGTGAACTGTGCGATGTTATGAAAATGGTCATCTCCTCATTATTTGTGTGAACTTGTAATCTGCATTATTCTGAGGCATTGGTTGTGACAAGTGTTATGTGCATTGAGAAAGAATGAGTACTAAAGAGGATGTACCATTTCGAGGGACGTATCGCGCGCCGCGATAGATACTATATTTAGAGGGACGTATCGCGCGCCGTGATGGTTACTATTATCGAGGGTCGTCTCGTGCGCCGCGAAAGATGCATGGACAGATATGTCCCCCATGGGTCCCGGACTGAGAGACAGCGGGTGTGTATCACTAAGTCAGACATGCATCATTATTCTTGACATTGCATTCCATTGCATTGCAAATACTTATCATTAGTGAATTTGATATCATGTTTTGCTGATCTTCTGATTGCCTTTCTGCGGAACTTGTGATTGATCAATATTGAGCTTGTTATTGCGGATATGTAGTTTGTTGAAGTATTGTCATTGAGGATGTGTAATTTGTTAAAGTGTTGTTGTTGATGATATGTAATTTGTCTAACTGTTGTTATTGAGCTACGTGCTATGTTAACTGTGAGCTGTTAAGTTGGGTTGATTATAATGCAGGTGGTAGTTGTGGAGGTTCGGTTGGGGGTGGTAGGAGTACCCGTACTTCATCCCCTTAGCTTGCGTTTAGAGGTTTACTTGCTGAGTACCATGTGGTTTGGTACTCACCGCTTGCTTCCACAAATTTTTGTAG
This sequence comes from Solanum chmielewskii, assembly GCA_027704785.1. Classification (NCBI taxonomy): domain Eukaryota; kingdom Viridiplantae; phylum Streptophyta; class Magnoliopsida; order Solanales; family Solanaceae; genus Solanum; species Solanum chmielewskii. The sequence continues at coordinate 14,310,753 of JAKWIX010000322.1, forward strand.
GATATGAGCCTGGATTTTTGTTGTACTTGTCAGTCTCTTCTTTTCTGAGGCTTCATGGAGATTTGTGAGGTAGCTATTTCCATCTCAGCAGACTTTCTTCTCCATAATTATGATCTTGTTCTATTCTAGAAACAAGTTCATTTGAGACTTGAGTTTTTCTTTTGAATCTTGTAATACTTTAGAGGCTTGTACACATGACTACCAGGTTTTGGGGGTTTTATTAAGTTACTTATATTTTAGTTCCGCACTTTATTATAATGGTTGAGTTTTAGGCTAACTTGTCTTGGTGGGATAAGACGAGTGCCATCACGTCCATTTTTGGGTCGTGACAAAATGGTAACAGAGCCCTAGGTTCATAGGTCTCACGTGTGTACAAGTCGAGTCTAAATAGAGTCTCGATGATCGGTACGGAGACGTCTGTACCTATCTTCGAGAGGCAATAATGACTTTAAGGAAATATCTTCACTTCTTGGATCTCTATTTTGCGTACTTGGTCCTATTTTGATTCTTATCGCTTCATTCCGTTCGCTCTCATTTATGTGATGACTCGTGCGTAGTTCCTTTTGTGAATCATTGGCATGTCGTGTATTGGTTTGATGTTAGATCTGGTATTAAGGTGAAAATGATATACTTATGAAACGAATGTGTGATCATATTTGAAAGAGTTGAGTAAGGTTAGTTATCATTGTAAAATAATAATAATAATAATAAATATAGTACTTATCTGGTATAAGCAAAATATGGAGTGGTTCGACAATTAAAAGTTAAATGTTTAAAGAATTGACTAGATAATAAATAGTGTAATACAATTGATATAGTTGTCATACCATTAATGGGTTGCTTAGTAAATGATGTTGCACCAATTCAGGTCAGAACCCTTCTGTGGTTTCACAGATTGAGTGTATATCAAAGAAGGTCATGATACGACTATTACAATGGTACTGATGGGTACTTGGTTAGAATTATGGAGTGTGTTACTTTTGATATTGACCTTGCTTACGAAAGAATACATATAGCTTGAGTTAGATACAAAACTAATCTGGTAATATTTTACAGCTATTTGATTTATAATGTATGTGACCTATTTGGAAATGATCTTCTCAATAGATATGATACGTTCTAGTGGTGGATGTAATGAATTTTCACGATGTATTACTAGTGGTACATGAAAACCGTCATGTTGATTGTTAAGTGCAAATATTAACTACTTAAGGAGTTATCTATGGTATACATGCTCATATGATAAGATTTGGTGTTGAACTCATATTTGAAAACCCAACTAGCTTGTTGGTATGGGTGGATGTGTTAAACATTATATATAAGAAAGCTTTTAGTAGTGGATCTTTGGTATAATATTGATATGTTGAGATCATGAAATGTATTTTATGAAATTTTAAATGAGTGGTGATTTCATCGTAATGTCCAAGAAATTGGATCAATATTGAATGACAAACATATGGGTAAAGAAAGTCCTAACAAGTATACTTATGTGAAGACAATTAAGAGTTTTAGTAAGGAAGTGCGGATAAAAGTGGGTTAGTTCTTTGAATTGGATTGGTATAACTGGGTTTAAGGATTCATGTTGATGAAACAGTTCGACTCGAGTGTGGTGATAAGTTCTTTTATAGTTTAGAATTTGGTAACGGGTACCATTGGATTTTTAAGAAAGGGTATGACAAGGTCGATGGATAGGCGATCAATAATAAGCTAAGATGTCCAAATATGTAAATATTTTCTATGTATGAGCTAATTTCAATAGATAAAAGGATTTAGTTACATAATTGAATTCAAAATTCAAGTTTTTCATTGTGAGTTTAGATTTGTGGTAGTGTGTTTTGTCAAGGTATGAATTGGTAAGGGGTAAGAAATGATTGATCACATTGAGTATGAAACATTTGAAGGACTTAAAAATAATTTGAGTAGTAAATTTGATTACTTTTGATTGTTATACCTAAATGGGATTTCATGTAATGTTTTTATTTCAAGGATAAGATAAAAATACCATAGGTTGTTGGTCAAAGGATAAGATTGGTAAGCAAGTCAGCGAAGAGAAAAAGATTTTGGTGTATTGAAGAGTTCCATGTATTTAAAATTTGTGTCATCGAAAGAATTATGAAGATGTGAAGGAATAAGAATACTCTTGGTTCTGAGTAAAAAGGGTCCATGAATGGACATATATAGTTCTAATATGACTATGATTGTAAATCAATTTGGTATAGACTTACTAGGAATTTATCAGCAATTTTTATGAGGATTGAGTGTCGATTTGGGTAAAACCCGTGAGATGTGTAAGAGTATGTGTTGTTAAGTGTAGCTAAACGGTTCAGATTTTGTTAAGTGACTTATGGATACGTAATAGTATGGAAATACAATTATACATGGTCATTGATGATTTTTTTTGGAATCACTTGTTGTGATGTGTTACATAGATACGTGATGGTAAATAGAGATTATGTGCCCATAGTATATAGAATAATTGGGGAGACCTAATATTTCTCTAAGTATTGGCATGAGGTAAATGATGGTACAGATGGTGGTTGAAAATGGTATGTGAAAGTTTAGGTGAAATTGACATTAAGTGTGACTTAATTATTTTACCCTAAAGGAGAAATATAGATTTGAAATTAGTGTTATCGGTCTGGGGTGTGAGTTATATCTATCATGGGGCGCTTAAATGGAAAGATAAGAAACCATAGTTCAATGTCTTGGAGACTACAATGTGCTTGCTAAGGAGAATGTGATACTACTGACGGTGTGAAAGTAAGGTAAATGGTTGGTGTGGTTATGATATTTGTTAATATTAATAGTGTTGGCTTTGATGGAGTACTGTGAGAAGTATGTGGGGTTTGGCAAATCCAGCATGTGTAAAATTGTAATGGAGATCAGACTGGTTGATTTTGGATGGGAAAAAAAAATTAATTAAAAAAATAAATAAATCAAGGGATGTAGTCAGATGAATGAAAATATTGATATGGGAATTATGGAGAAAGTATCTAGTGTTATTCGACCTTGATTCCGTATATTCTTAAGTTGACCACCTACTTCGTTTCGGACATGATTAGGAGTATGATTCATTGAATATGCCCACGTTTTTTTACATCTATGGGTGAATTCCTAGTGGTGGATCGGATGTACCGATCATCTTATGTATTCTTGATAGGGTAGGATCCTTGCTTACACTTGTTCACTTCAGTTATGACATATTTGATGTTGTTCGAAAAGTAAGAAATATATCACTATTTTTATATGCACAACCTTGCTTATGGGAACTTACAAAAGAGCTTTCATGAATAGTTATGGTTATCCGACAGTGTTGTAAAAGGTTCTGCATCCTAGCGTGTACCATTTGTAGGGTGCTTACTTGATCTTGTTCTTTATTGGATTAGATGTGTTTGATTATCCCTTGATGAGTATTCGATGTCTAAAGATCAGATTTTCATAGTTTAAGCTCATGAAAAGATTAGGTTGTGACAAGGGAATCTTGATAAGGTCTATGATGGTTTGTGTAATAGGTGTATGTGATCGTTAATCTAGGTTCACTTGAGATTGTAGTGGGTATGGATTCAGAACGTTGTCCTTGTTATGTAAGAAAAGATTTGTTGTTATGATTGTGTTATGTTCCAGTGGGTTTCAGTTTAGATTGTGTTCATTGGTTGGTTTATGGCGTGATATGTAAATCTTCCGAAGTTTTATTCAAAACTTCAGTTCTTGGTAGTTGATATTTAATGGAATGTGCTAAAGATGAATTGATCACTTGGAGAGATGAACACGACTTTGAAAATCATACCTCAAGTTTTTGGTCATGTTAGTTATTCTTCCTTCTCCTACTTTATGTTCGAGGACGAACGTGATTTTTAGTGGTGGATATGTAATGATTCTCTTAGTCGTTTTAGAAATTTTAACCAGCATTATTTTATTAACCTTTTTAGTAGATTTTGTAAATAATTTATATGACTTATAAGAATGAGTGACATAATTTTTAGATTTAATAAAGGATTATTTTGTTGCTAAGAATAATGAAAAAAAGAAAAAAAAAATCAAATAAATAAATAATAATAAAATAATAATAAAAAAAGGGCACAAGTGCCTTAAATGAATGAAGCCGCACACGGCTTGTGAGAAAAAAAAGAGTAGGAACGGTCTCTGGAAAAAAATACGCATATAAAGAAAAGAAAAGAAAGGGAGAAAAGGAAAGGAAAAAGGAGGAGAAACAACGATATTTTTATCTCGAGATATTAAGGTAATTATTTTTATCTTTTCTATTAAATTTTTGTGTAACTAGGAATAGATTTTTAGGTTAAAACGTGTATAATTTATACTAATATTTGAACTTGGGATGATAAATGTGTATAAGTATTATGGTTCAATCATTGGACAATGATTAGTCTTAATCATTGGACAATGATTACTCCAAGATTAGGATTATTAATAGTCGAACAATAAATATGAATCGGAACATTGAAGATAAGTGGTTTTAGCAGATAGTTTTGTAGTCCGCCATTGATGTGTTGGGCAGTTAGTTTCAGCTTTAATTATTTTCATTTGATTATCATATTAGGATTCAAGTTTTGATATATTGAGATATGCGTTAAATAGTGGGTGCATTATGATATATAAAAATCATTATAATTATGTTATTCGTAGAATTAAGATTTAACCCTAAACTTGAAATTCAGAAAAAATGAGATTTGATCAATTGGTTCGAATAAAGAATTAGAAATTTTATCATAAATTTGGATGAGTTTTGGGTCTAAGCTAGAGATATAGCAATATTAATGTTGTTAGTTTCGAAATCATATCGTGGTTATTTATTTGAATAGATTTTATTGGTTTGGAAGTCAACAAAAAGAGGAAGGCTCAAGTTTTGGAGTCATTGTTCGACTATTTGAGGCAAGTGGATTTCTAAACTCTTGTTAAGTGTATGAAATACGTGTATGTCCTTATGGTATATGTTTGCAAGTAACGGGATTGGTGATAAGTTGACTAGCCCACATTGATTAATTCTAATGATTAAAAGAATGGGGATAACAAAAGGCAATGTGATTAATTGTTTATGTGTTTTGTGTTGAGAAAGGGTTGAAGTCTTGTTGAATCATTGTTGATGTAACTTCATGTTTGTCTTGTTGTGAACTGTGCGATGTTATGAAAATGGTCATCTCCTCATTATTTGTGTGAACTTGTCATCTGCATTATTCTGAGGCATTGGTTGTGACAAGTGTTATGTGCATTGAGAAAGAATGAGTACTAAAGAGGATGTACCATTTCGAGGGACGTATCGCGCGCCGCGATGGATACTATATTTCGAGGGACGTATCGCGCGCCGCGATGGTTACTATTATCGAGGGTCGTGTCGTGCGCCGCGACAGATTCATGGACAGATATGTCCCCATGGGTCCCGGACTGAGAGACAGCGGGTGTGTATCACTAAGTCAGACATGCATCATTATACTTGACATTGCATTCCATTGCATTGCACATACTTATCATTAGTGAATTGATATCATGTTTTGCTGATCTTCTGATTGCCTTTCTGTGGAACTTGTGATTGATCAATATTGAGCTTGTTATTGCGGATATGTAGTTTGTTGAAGTATTTTCATTGAGGATATGTAGTTTGTGAAAGTGTTGTTGTTGAGGATATGTAATTTTTCTAACTTTTGTTATTGAGCTACGTGCTATGTAAACTGTGAGCTGTTAGGTTGGGTTGATTATAATGCAGGTTGTAGTTGTGGAGGTTCGGTTGGGGGTGGTAGGAGTACCCATATTTCATCCCCTTAGCTTGTGTTTAGAGGTTTACTTGTTGAGTACTGTGTGGTTTGGTACTCACCCCTTGCTTCCACAAATTTTTGTAGGTTATGAGCCTGGATTTTTGTTGTACTTGTCAGTCTCTTCTTTTCTGAGGCTTCATGGAGATTTGTGAGGTAGCTGTTTCCATCTCAGCAGACTTTCTTCTCCATAATTATGAACTTGTTCTATTCTAGAAACAAGTTCATTTGAGACTTGAGTTTTTCTTTTGAATCTTGTAATACATTAGATGCTTGTGCACGTGACTACCAGGTTTTGGGGGTTTTATTAAGTTACTTGTATTTTATTTCCGCACTTTATTATAATGGTTGAGTTTTAGGCTGACTTGTCTTGGTGGAATAAGACGAGTTCCATCACGTCCATTTTTGGGTCGTGACAATTTTTGTCGTTAAAATAATATTCAACGTCTTTTTTAAAGTTTTTTATGTAGTGGTTTTAACTGTTCTGCTAATTTTGGTATATATTCTCTTACTTGATTTACTAATCCTAGAAAGGATTGTAATTTCTTTTTTGTATCTATATTTTCGTTAAGGGTAATTATTTTTGGTATTATATGGGTTTGCATTTTTATTCCATTTTTGTCTATTTGTATTCCTAGAAATTCTACCAGTGATTTCATTATTTCTGCTTTACTTTTACTTAAGCTTATACCTGAATGTTTAATTATATGTATAAATTTTTCTAATAATCTTATATGTTTTTCTTGTGTTTTAGAATATAATAATATGTTATCTATGTATACAATGCAATTTTCTAATTGGTTTAAGTAGTTATCCATGAAATGTTGATATCTACCTGGTGCATTTTTATATCCAAATGGTAATACATTCAATTCATAGAATCCTTGTGGTACTGTGAATGCTGTTAATTGTTTGGATTCTTCTTCTAATTTTAGGTGGTAAAATCCTGATTTGCAATCAAATTTACTAAAATAGTTGTATCCTTGTATTTGTCTTATCTTTAATATTTTATTTGGTATTGGGTAGTTATATGTTTTAGTTTTAGCATTTAGATTACGATAATCTATGACCATTCTACTTTTACCTCTTTTTTGTTCACTATGTTTTATAACTATAAATGATGGACTTGTATGTTTACTATTGCTTTCTTGTATGTAATTATTTTCTAATAATTCATCTATATGTATTTTAAATTCTTTAAAATCATCAAAGTTATATTTTAATGGTTTCTGTGTTATTATACTATTTTCTTCTATTAATTCAATTTTTACCGACACAATACTGTTTCACATATGGCTGATATTCTGCCGACGCAAAATGACAAAAACAAAAAGACTTAACTTTTTATATATATATATATATATATATATATATATATATATATATATATTTAAATTCTAGTTGTACGTCTGGGACATAGTTTTCTTCTCCTTCACATTTTGTGCATAGGTGATCAGGATATTTTTGTCCTATAAACTTGCAGTATCTTGTCATCAGATTAGGAGAAATAAAAATTTTCCTTATAGCTCTTGTTGTTGGTGTAGCTTCTGGCCTTAATAGACTTAGTATCCATTGTCTTAGTTCTTCCATGTCTGCTGATCGTATATCTCTGCAATTTGAATAAATTATTGTTTGATCTCGGTTGTAGTATGTCCATATGGCATTTTCATTCAAATAATTGTTTGTTATCTCGTTCAATATAGTAGCTATTCCGATAGTCCTTTTATTTGCATAAAACTCTGGAATATCTACTTTCTGTATCTCCTCTTGGATATCTATCTTTTCAGGGATTGTCATTCCCCTAGAAAGTCCGATCTTTATAACTTGTATTGTTGGCTTGACCTCATCATACAGTATTTCTGTTGTAGCTGAGTAGAATTTTATATAAAATAGAGTTCCTTTAGTTACTCTTTTGTACTGTAGGAAAGCCTTATATAGTTCTGGTATCTTTGATATCTCGTCTCCTGTTACTGTATATACGGTACTTAGTAGTCCGTAGTTGTAGCAAGTTGCTACTAGATTTGGATTTGTTCCTGGTTGTGCAATTAGCTTATTATATCCTTGTAAATACTGGGTTATATAGTCTTATGTTGGGTTTGTTGTTTCTTTAGCTCTGGGGTTTTGGTTTAGGAAGTTTTGTACCTTGTATATATTTTCTATGTATGTTCTTGTGATGTATTATTATGTTTGTTTCTGGGAGTCTAAGCTGGCTTTATAGGTATTTGTCTGTGGTGGTACAAATGTATCTTTTTCGGTATTTTGAGGAGTATATGGTTTTGAGAATAACTTATTCATGTTTATATTTGTATATTTTACCTTAGCCTCCTCCTTTTTTGTAGGTTGTCCTGCTGTAGATGTGCTGGTTGTAGCTGTATTTAAACAAACATTGTTATGGGTTTAATGGAGTTTCCCAACGTCTCCTTGTAGTTTCGCATGTTTATAGTCATGCTGCTGACTTAGCTCCGCATATTTTGAGTCATGCTGCTGACTATTAGCTTTTTCTTTCAGACTTTGTACTTCCGTTTCAATCTTTTCCATATTTTGGCATAGGTTTGTCATCATAACCAATATATCTTTTAGTGTATCTTTCTCTTGAGAGATAGTCTGCAATGATATTCTCGTCAGTTTTAATTATCTCAATTGTAAATGTAAAATTCAATATATTTAATACTAATCTTCTTATTTCTTTTGTTGTAACTGAATCTTCTAACTTTTTTGTTATCCACCATTTTACCTGTGTATTATCTGTTCTTACAATAAATTTATTGTAAACAATATATGGTTCAAATGCTAATAAACATTTATATAATGCGAATAATTCTTTTCTGTATAAGATCCTCAATAATATCTACAATGGTGTTCTATTTTTTCTTTTTCATATTTGTATTTTAAAACTCCTCCATTACTATGATCACTCGAATCTGTTTCAACAATATAAGTAAATGTTTTATTTTCATCAGGAAAATATTGTTTTGGTAATTTTTTAAATAAATTCTTAATATTTCTTATATGTTCTTTATCTTTATCGTTAAAATAATATTCAACGTCCTTTTTAAGTTTTTTATGTAGTGGTTTTAACTGTTCTGCTAATTTTGGTATATATTCTCTTACTTGATTTACTAATCCTAGAAATGATTGTAATTTCTTTTTTGTATCTATATTTTCGTTAAGGGTAATTATTTTTTGTATTATATGGGTTTGCATTTTTATTCCATTTTTGTCTATTTGTATTCCTAGAAATTCTACCTGTGGTTTCATTATTTCTGCTTTACTTTTACTTAAGCTTATACCTGAATGTTTAATTATATGTATAAATTTTTCTAATAATCTTATATATGTTCTTCTTGTGTTTTAGAATATAATAATATGTCATCTATGTATACAATGCAATTTTCTAATTGGTTAAAGTAGTTATCCATGAAATGTTGATACCTACCTGGTACATTTTTATATCCAAATGGTAATACATTCCATTCACAGAATCCTTGTGGTACTGTGAATGCTGTTAATTGTTTGGATTTTTCTTCTAATTTTAGGTGGTAAAATCCTGATTTACAGTCAAATTTACTAAAATAATTATATCCTTGTATTTGTCTTATTTTTAGTATTTTGATTAGTTTTGGCATTTAAACTTCTGTAATCTATAACCATTCTACTTTTACCTCTTTTTTGTTCACTGTGTTATATAACTATAAATGCTGGGCTTGTGTGTTTGCTATTACTCTCTTGTATGTAATTGTTTTTTAATAGTTCATTTATATGTATTTTAAATTCTTGTAAATCATCAAAGTTATATTTTAATGGTTTTTGTGTTATTATACTATTTTCGTCTATTAATTCAATTTTTACTTTTGTCTAATGTTTTTCCCATCCTTGTAATGGATTTTCGTTGTATAATTGTTCTAGTTGTTCATTATTTATTTTAACTTTGTCTATTGTAAATATAATTATTTCTAATTGTGATATTTGTTTTCCATTTATATTTTTCATTTCCTGGTTTATTTTTCCACTACCTTTTATCCATTACATAGATTTTCGTTGTTTATTTTTTACTCTTTTTGCTCCTATTTTATTGCCACATGGCGTAGTAAGCCACCAGTGTGTTTTTGTTATTATATGTGGGTAAAATTTGTCTAGAAATGGCATTCCTAGCAACATATCTTTTGTTGTGAATTCAAAATTATAGATTTCTTCTGTTGTTAATATTTTATCCCACATTTGTATTTTTATACTTTTTTCTTTATATTTAATCATACTTCCTTCATTATTAAATCTTGTTACTACCATTGGTGATTTTAATTTTTCCCATTTATCTTCTAATAAACAATTATATTTACATATATTTGCTTCTGCTCCTGTATCTATCATAGGGGTATAATATATGTTGTGATATCCTTCTATGATAATTTTTTTCGAGTATATATATTTTCATTATTCATTTTGTTCTTTTTATGATTATCTTCTTATTTTGACATGTTATTGTTAATTGTTCGTTTTCTATATTATATGGTTTAACTTTCTCTAGCCATTTTATTCCTAATGTGATATTATGGTTTCCTTGGTATATCTTAAATTGAATTTTTAATGGAATTCCTCCTATAATTATTTCTTTTTCTGTTGTTTCTTCATTTGTATTTACTATTTCACTAGGTAATCCAGGGCATATGTGTCCTGTTTTTATAATTTCTTCTTCTAATACTAATACTCTTGTTATGTAATTTTCTTCTTGTCCTGTGTTTATCAAGATTTTATATTTTCTTTGGTCCATTATTCCTGTTATGAAATAATGATATGGCGTCGTTTCCTCTAATAAATTTTGTGGTATTTCATATTTTCTTTTAGATGTACTCATCCTTGATGAGGTAGCTTTAGTCAACATATTTAATGTGCTTGTATTTGGTGTACTTGAGGTGCTTAATCTTTGTTTTACTATTTCCAAATCTCCTTCTGTATCAATTTCTTTATGGCTATGGTCATTATTATCTATTACAATAATTATTTTTTCAAAAGGATTTTCTATTTTTATCTTATCAATATTATTCCTTGCTGTTATTTTATGTTTTGTTGTTAATATATATAGATTTTTACATCTTGCTGTGAATACCTTACTTCCTGGTGTTAACTCTATTCCTGACATTTTCCAATATAGTACTAATGATTTATCTATATTTGTATCTGTTAATGCTACTGTATAATTAGCACTTATTATAAATTTAAATTTTTGGTATATTAAATTTCCTTTAACTGCACTTATTACACTTTTTTCTATAGGGTGTATTATTCTGTCATCTGCTAAATATATTTCAATGGGTGTATCTATTCCTTCTTTGAAACAAGCTTTTATTAGTATTTCTGTTCCTCCTAAATGTACATATTTTATAGCTGCTTTATTTTTTATGTCTTGTATTTCTTTATTTATTATTTGTTTGCTTATTATAGGTATATATGCTTTTCCACTTGTATATTTATAGTCTATGACGTGGTCTTTTTGACTAACTACATAGTATTCTTCTTTTTGTCTTTTAAACCAGTTTTTAATGTAGGTATTTCAAGTATCTTTTCAACACTTAAATCTAATTCTTTTCCTTTTATTTGTTCAAAAATTGTATTATCAAATTTAATCTTTTTGTGTGATAATTCTTCATTCGTTTTCAGACATTATATTTCTTCTTCTATTTTATTATCTAAATTTTCTTCTTCATTTTCAGTTTCTATATCTAATACTTCATATATGCTATCGTTATCACATAATTCATAGTCTATGTATTCTATTTGCATATAATTTTCATTGTCTATGATTAATTCTGCTATTTGTTTTCTTTTTGGATCTTTTGGTAACTTACAATCCTTAGCTATGTGTCCTATCTTTCCGCAATTGTAACAAGTACATTGGCATATTTTCCTCTTTGTTTTTTATGGTCTTTTTACTTTATAAAATTTTATATAATACCTTCGTCTTGGTTGTTTATATTTATACTTAGTTTTATTTTTTCTATAATTTTTATATCTTTTGGAATTTTGTTTTTTATTTGTACATCCAAATTGTGGTGCCATTCTATTTTTGCAACATGCTAAATTTTTATTTAGTACTTTTTCCATTTTTAATTTTTCTTTTTGGCTTTCACATAATTGTGTAAACCATTGAGATAGGAATTTTATTCTTGCTCCTAAAGTATCTACTAATCCTTTATTATACCAATCTTTTATTACTTTTGTACTAAATGGCTCTGGTAATTTCATAAAATATTGTTTTCTTATTTCTTTTGCTTCATCAAAATTGTATTTTGCGTTGTAATAATATTCTTTAAATGCACAAGTGTATTCTTCTATATAACACATTTTACATATAGCTAATTTTGTCATAAGTTGTCTATTTATTATTTTTTCTCTGTTTTGTTCTCTTATATTTGTAGTCATACCTCCAAATTCATTTCTTATTGCTGATTCATATTTATCTAGTGTATCTATATTTGTTGCTGATGGAGTTCCATCTATTTTCTTGTCACTTCTAAGTACTTCTAAACTTTATGAGGGTAGATTTTCTATCCATAATCTTGTTGTTCCTACCAATGTTCTTTCTATGTATCTCGGTGTTTTTGTTGTTTCTATTTTGTTATCTATTAGATGCTTAGATATATTTCCTATCCACATTAATATTGCTTTATTTATGTTTGTGACACAATCTAGATCTAAGAAATTATATTGTTCACTTATTGGTTTTGGTATCCAATTTTTATTTAATCTACTGTTCCATATTGCGTTAGTTCTATCTGATTGCTGGTAACTTTCTGTATAATAAGTTGGTGGTGTCCATCTAGGACTAGCTCTAGGACTATTTTTGGGACTATTATCTGGAGTTTTAACTTTTGACGTACTAGGTCTATTCAAATCTCCTGTGCTTATTTCTAATTTTTTTGGTTTATCTACCTGTTCTAGAATTTCTGTATATGTCTCACTTATATCACTTATTTCTGATTTTTGATCATGTAATGACCTATTTAGTCGTTTTGAGCTGTAGAGTTTATTTCTTGTAATAACTGTCTGAGTCGACGGATCCCACGATGGACCGTCATGGGCACGACGGACCGTGGAGGGTGTCTCGTTCCAAACCACTTAGAATTCTAAAAAATTGGGTACTGAGAACAACTCTCTGAACTTCGCGACGACATGCCTTGACGGACCGTCGTGGGTACAACGGACCGTCACAGGCCCTTAGTGAAAAGTTAGTCTCTGAATTCTGTGACGACTCAGCAGGACGGACCGTCACAGGCACGACGGCCCGTCAAAGGCTGCGTAACCCTGACTGGGTCGGATTTCTGTTAAATATTTTAAGGGGCGTTTTGGACTATTCCTGCTTATAATTATAAAGTTAGTTGTTGAATGTTAATAATTCAATTACTTGGGGGTTAAAGGAGACAACCTTGGAATAAATAGTGGGTTACTTTTACAATCTTTTACACTTAATTATATGGTAATTAGGGTAAAATAAAAAGGGTTGAAATAAGAAAAATAGAAAAGAACAGAGAGAGGGAGAAGCGATCGATCAAGAGGAGAGAACGAAGAGGAAAGCAAAGCTTTGGAAAAGTAGATTTCTGGATCACGAATTCTTCGGTGGAGGTAGGTTATGGTTTTTATGCTTTTCATAGTAAACTCTTGATAGCGAATGATATGTATTGGGTAGTTTTGTAAAGTCTCCTATATGATTAATTGTATGCTTGCATGATGTGATTATATAATTGCGATAAAATAAGCATGACGAGGCTATTGAATCCTAAACCTTGAAACCTCTTTGTTAATGATGATGCCTTTGTATAAAAGCAGGCTTGATGAACTAAAAGAATGAGGTCAGTTGATCGGGTGTCACGTTCCGACACCAGGATAGTATTAATGGATCGGGTGTCACGTTCCGACACCAGGATAGTATGAATGGGATCGGGTGTCACGTTCCGACACCAGGATAGTAATAGTGGATCGGGTATCACGTTCTGACACAAGGATAGTATTAATGGATCGGGTGTCACGTTCCGACACCAGGATAGTATTAATGGATCGGGTGTCACATTCCGACACCAGGATAGTATGAATTGGATCGGGTGTCACGTTTCGACACCAGTGTAGTATGATGAGGATCGGAGTGTCACGTTCCGACACCAGGAAAGTAAAGAGAATGAATCTTGAAATATGTTAATATACTCAATTTAATGAACCTATTTTCCAAATGAGTATGGTATGGAGGCTTGAGTCCTCATGGGTGTACTTGGCGTTATTTATCAATGATTCTCGTACTTGTGTTGCTACCTGTTGAGTATTATAGTTGATTTTATGATATTATCTGATATATACTGTTTTCTATTTTGACTTGGCCGATGATACCTACTCAGTACCTGTGTTTTGTACTGACCCCTACTTGTATGTTTTCTTTTTATTATTCGTGGAGTGCAGCAAACGTACCATCGTCTTCAACTCAATCGCAACTATAGCCAGTCTTCGTCACACCAGATTTAAGGGTGAGCTAAAGCTTCTAGCTTGGACTGGATCTTCTTTTTCATGTCTGGATGCCTTGAAGTTCTTGCATAGACTAGTTGTTATTTATGTTTAGTTTCTTAGATACTCTTAGCTTAGGAATTTGATAGATTTTCTAGTGATGATGACTTCCAGGTTTTGGGGATAGTAATTGATAAATTTTAGAAGTTATTTATTGGTTATATTAAAGAGTTTTAAGTCTTCCGCATTGTATTCTGTTTATTATGGTTGAAATGTTGGGGTTTAGATTGGTTTGTTCGCTCACATAGTAGGATAAGTGTGGGTACCACTCGCGGCTCATTTTGGGTCGTGACAAACTTGATATCAGAACATTAGGTTCATTGGTCTCATCACATAAGAACGTGTCTAGTAGAGTCTTGAGGAACGGTAGCTGGACGCCTTTACTTTTCTTTGAGAGGCTATAAGACTTTAGGAAAATTCCATTCGTTTCTTCTTTTGTGCTATTACTTGGATCCAATTGGTATCTAGGTGATACAAATTGGTATCTGACCATCTTCACTCTATTTCGCAGATGGTTAGAACTAGAGCAACAACCGCGCCAATCCAACACCGGCAAGACAAGATGCGTCTGAGCCAGCCACTGGGGCTGTAGCTCGAAGAGGGGCAGTGGAAAGAGGCCGTGGTAGAGGTCGCAGGAGGACGTCCTCTAAAGGAAGAGGACAAACACCTGGCCCATCTAGTACTAGGGCGGTGACTCCTCCACCGACTGAGGAAGTAGTAAGAGAGGGGGAGGAAGGGGAGAATGAGCAAGTGCAGAATGAGGAATTACCACCCCATCCTACCCCAGAGATGATTAATCAGGTTCTTGTTTATCTTAGCGGGTTATCGGATCAGGGCCAGACACCTCTAGTGTTTTCTGCACTAGCACCTCAGGTTCCGGGAGTACAACATGCAACTGTTGGGGCTCCCCGCATAGATGCCTCACTTGAAATAGGCACATTTCCTCGTTTGACTACAGGACCTATAATGACAAGTGATCAGCATGAACTTTTAAGTAAGTTCTTGAAATTGAAACCTCCGGACTTCAAGGGTGCTGAATCTGAGGATGCCTACGATTTTCTGGTTGACTGTCATGAGTTACTACACAAGATGTGTATAGTAGAACGATTTGACGTCGAGTTTGTGACCTATCAATTTCAAGGGAACGCCAAAATGTGGTGGAGGTCACATGTGGAGTGTCAACCAACAGAGGCACCACCTATGACTTGGGCATCATTCTCTAGTTTATTAATGGAGAAGTATATACCCCGTACTTTGAGGGATAGGAAGAGACATGAGTTTCTAAGCCTAGAGCAAGACAGGATGTCGGTTACTGCTTATGAGGCTAAGTTTCGTGCACTCTCCAGATATGCCACTCAGCTTTGCTTCAGTCCACAAGAGCGGATTCTCCATTTTGTGAAGGGGTTGAGGTTAGATTTGCGGATCTCAGCCTTACTGGTAGCTGCTACAGCAAAATCCTTTCAGGAATTGGTAGACTTTGTGATAGAGGTGGAGGGAGTGAAGCCATATGATTTCACCATGGCATCAACTACTAAGAAGTTTCGTAAGGGAGGTGAGTTTAGTGGTTCTTACTCCAGAGGACAGAGTTCTGGAGGTTATACAGCCCGACCTATTCAGTATTCACTGCAGGCAGTAGCAAGGGGTCCACCGCAGACCGGTCAACATTTCTCTGAGTTTGGAGGCTATCCCCAGACTCCATCGTTCTCACAGAGACCTATACTTGAACCCAGAGAGTGTTATGGATGTGGGAAAATTGGACATATTAAGAGATATTTTACAAAACAGAGTTACAGACCCCCAATAGTCAGAGGTAGTGGTGGTCATGGAAGAGGCCGCTATTCTGGAGAACGTGGTGGCCGAGGTAATGGTGGTCACCAAATCAACCGGGGTGGCGGGCAAACTGGAACCACTACAGCACAACATGGTAGGGGCAACGGGCAGACAGGCGATAGGGCCCATTGTTACGCTTTCCCCGGGCGGTCGGAAGCGGAGACATCCGATGCT
Source organism: Solanum chmielewskii (assembly GCA_027704785.1). Lineage (NCBI taxonomy): Eukaryota > Viridiplantae > Streptophyta > Magnoliopsida > Solanales > Solanaceae > Solanum > Solanum chmielewskii. The sequence continues at coordinate 14,327,066 of JAKWIX010000322.1, forward strand.
GTTATCACAGGTAATCTTTTTGTTTGTGATTGCATGGCTTCCGTATTATTTGATCCTGGATCCACATTTTTATATGTATCTTCTTCATGTGCTACTGGTCTTAATTTACATTGTGAATTGCTTGACATGCCTATTCGTGTTTCTACTCTGGTGGGTGAGTCTGTGATAGTTGAAAAGGTGTATAGGTCTTGTCTTGTAACGTTTGTGGGGAGAAATACTCATGTAGACCTGGTTATCTTAGAAATGGTTGATTTCGATGTAATTCTGGGTATGACTTGGCTTTCTCCAAACTATGCAATCTTAGATTGTAATGCTAAAACTGTGACGTTAGCCAAGCCTGGGACAGATCCGTTAGTGTGGGAGGGTGACTACACTTCCACTTCAGTTCGTATCATCTCCTTCCTTCGCGCTAAGAGAATGGTTAGCAAGGTTTGTTTAGCTTTCTTGGCACACCTCAGGGATGATACTACCCAAGTACCTTCAATTGAGTCGGTTTCAATAGTCCGTGAGTTTCTGGATGTGTTTCCTGCCTCCCTTCCTGGTATGCCAGAGGATAGGGATATCGACTTTTGTATTGATCTGGAGCCGAGTACTCGCCCCATTTCTATACCCCCTTATAGAATGGCTCCCGCTGAGTTAAGAGAGTTAAAGGCCCAACTTCAAGAGTTGTTAAGCAAAGGCTTCATTAGACCAAGTGCATCTCCTTGGGGTGCTCCGGTTTTGTTTGTGAAGAAGAAGGATGGATGTTTTCGGATGTGCATTGACTACAGACAACTGAATAAGGTAACTATTAAGAACAAGTACCCTCTTCCTCGCATCGATGATTTGTTTGATCAGCTACAAGGTGCTTGTACCTTCTCAAAAATTGACTTGAGATCTGGTTATCATCAATTGAAAATACGGGCAATGGATGTGCCCAAGACGGCTTTTCGGACAAGGTATGGGCATTACGAGTTCTTAGTAATGTCTTTTGGGCTTACGAATTCCCCTGCTGCTTTCATGAGTTTAATGAACGGGATTTTAAGCCATATCTGGATCTCTTTGTCATTGTATTCATCGATGATATACTGGTATACTCAAAGAGCAGGAAAGAACATGAGGAGCACTTGAGAATTGTATTGGAAATGTTTAGGGAGAAAAAGATTTATGCCAAATTCTCTAAGTGTGAATTTTGGCTAGATTCAGTGTCCTTCTTGGGGCATGTGGTTTCTAAGGATGGAGTGATGGTGGATCCTTCCAAGATTGAAGCACTGAAGAATTGGGTAAGACCTACTAATGTTACAGAGGTAAGGAGCTTCGTTGGTTTAGCTAGCTTCTACATTCGATTTGTCAAGGGATTTTCTTCTTTTGCTTCCCAACTGACAAACTTGACTAAGCAGAGTGTTCCATTTGTATGGTCGGACGAGTGTGAAGAAAGCTTTCAGAAGCTCAAGACTTTTTTGACTACTGCACCAATTCTTACCTTGCCAGTGGAAGGTAAGAATTTCATTGTTTATTGTGATGCGTCCTATTCCTGTTTGGGTGCAGTGCTAATGCAAGAGAAGAATGTAATTGCTTATGCTTCGAGGCAATTAAAGGTGCATGAACATAATTATCCGACCCACGATTTGGAGTTGGCTGCGGTAGTGTTTGAATTAAAGCAATGGAGGCACTATCTATATGGGGTTAAGTGTGAAGTTTATACAGATCACCGTAGTTTAAAGTATGTCTTTACTTAGAAGGATTTGAATTTAAGACAGAGGAGGTGGATGGAACTACTGAAAGACTATGACATCACTATCTTGTATCATCCAGGAAAAGCTAACGTTGTGGCAGATGCTTTAAGTAGAAAGGCAGGGAGCATGGGAAGTCTAGCTCACTTGCAGGTTTCTAGACGCCCATTGGCTAGAGAAGTTCAGACTCTGGCTAATAACTTTATGAGGCTAGAAGTAAATGAGAAGGGAGGATTTTTGGCTTGTGTGGAGGCAAGATCTTCCTTTCTTGACAAGATTAAGGGAAAGCAATTTAATGATGAGAAACAGATCCGGATCCGAGATAAGGTGTTGCGAGGAAAGGCTAAAGAAGCAAAAATCAATGAGGAAGGTGTTTTGAGAATTAAGGGAAGGGTATGTGTACCCCGCATCGATGATTTAATCTACACAATTCTTACAGAGGCTCATAGTTCAAGTTATTCTATACATCCTGGTGCAACCAAGATGTATTGTGACCTAAAGCAACATTTTTGGTGGAGTAGAATGAAGTGTGACATTGTTGACTTTGTTGCTCAATGCCCGAATTGTAAGCAAGTAAACTATGAACACCAGAGACCTGGAGGGACATTTCAGAGAATGCCCATTACTGAATGGAAGTGGGAGAGAATTGCAATGGACTTCGTGGTTTGTCTTCAAAAGACAATGGGTAAGTATGACTCCATTTGGGTAATTGTTGATAGGTTAACTAAGTCTGATCATTTCATTCCGGTCAAGGTGACTTATAATGCAGAGAAGTTAGCCAAAATTTACATCTCAGAAATTGTTCGATTGCATGGAGTTCCACGCTCCATCATATCAGATAGAGGTACGCAGTTTACCGCTATGTTTTGGAAAACATTGCATGCTGAATTAGGTACTAGATTGGATCTTAGCACTCCATTTCATTTTCAGACCGATGGTCAGTCTGAGCGAACGATTCAGGTTTTGGAGGATATGCTTCGTGCATGTGTGATAGAGTTTGGTGGTCATTGGGATAACTTCTTACCCTTAGCAGAGTTCTCATACAACAATAGCTATCACTTAAGTATTGATATGGCCCCATTTGAGGCATTGTATGGGAGATGATGTAGGTCTCCCATTGGGTGGTTCGATGCATTTGAGGTTAGACCTTGGGGTACTGACCTTCTGAGGGAATCGTTAGATAAAGTGAAATGCATTCAAGAAAAGCTTTTAGCGGCTCAAAGTAGACAGAAGGAATATGCAGACCGAAAGGTTAGGGACTTGGAGTTTATGGAGGGTGAGCAAGTCTTGCTAAAGGTTTCTCCCATGAAAGGGTGATGCGGTTTGGTAAGCGAGGTAAGCTTAGTCCGAGGTATATTGGTCCATTTGAAGTTCTGAAGCGCGTGGGGGAGGTGGCTTATGAATTAGCGTTGCCCCAGGACTGTCAGGAGTGCATCCGTTATTTCATGTGTCTATGTTGAAAAGATACCATGGTGATGGAAACTACATTATTCGTTGGGATTCGGTCCTTCTTGAAGAGAATTTGTTTTATGAGGAGGAGCCTGTTTCTATTTTAGATAGAGAAGTCCGCAAGTTGAGATCAAGGGAGATTGCATCCATCAAAGTTCTACGGAAGAATCGACCAGTTGAAGAGTCCACTTGGGAGAAGGAGGCAGATATGCAAGAAATATACCCACATCTGTTTACGGATTCAGGTACTCTTTCTCGTCCTTGTTTTTCTTATTGTGATCGTTTGGGGACGAACGATGGCTAAATTGGTATCTATTGTAACGACCTGTTTAGTCGTTTTGAGCTGTAGAGTTTATTTCTGGTAATAACTGTTTGAGTCGACGGATCACACGACGGACCGTCATGGGCACGACGGACCGTCGAGGGTGTCTCGTTCCAAAACACTTAGAATTATGAAAAATTGGGTAATGAGAACAACTCTCTGAACTTCGCGACGACATGGCAGGACAGACCGTCGTGGTTACGATGGACCGTCACAGCCCCTTAGTGAAAAGTTAGTCTCTGAATTCTGTGACGACTCAGCAGGACGGACCGTCACAGGCACGACGGCCCGTCACAGACTGCGTAACCCTGACTGGGTCGGATTTCTGTTAAATATTTTAAGGGGCGTTTTTGACTATTCCTGCTTATAATTATAATATTAGTGGTTGAATGTTAATAATTCAATTACTTGGGGGTTAAAGGAGAAAACCTTGGAATAAATAGTGGGTTACTTTTACCATCTTTTATACTTAATTATATGGTAATTAGGGTAAAAGAAAAAGGGTTGAAATAAGAAAAATAGAAAAGAACAGAGAGAGGGAGAAATGATCGATCAAGAGGAGAGAACGAAGAGGAAAGCAAAGCTTTGAAAAAGTAGATTTCCGGATCACGAATTCTTCGGTGGAGGTAGGTTATGGTTTTTATGCTTTTCATAGTAAACTCTTGATAGCGAATGATATGTATTGGGTAGTTTTGTAAAGTTTCCTATATGCTTAATTGTATGCTTGCATGATGTGATTATATAATTGCGATAAAATAAGCATGACGAGGCTATTGAATCCTAAACCTTGAAACCTCTTTGTTAATGATGATGCCTTGGTATAAAAGCAGGCTTGATGAACTAAAAGAATGAGGTTTAGTGGATCGGGTGTAACGTTCCGACACAAGGATAGTGTTAATGGATCGGGTGTCACGTTCCGACACCAGGATAGTATGAATGGGATCGGGTGTCACGTTCCGACACCAGGATAGTAATAGTGGATCGGGTGTCACGTTCCGACACCAGGATAGTATTAATGGATCGGGTGTCACGTTCCGACACCAGGATAGTATTAATGGATCGGGTGTCACGTTCCGACACCAAGATAGTATGAATGGGATCGGGTGTCACGTTCCGACACCATGATAGTATGACGAGGATCAGAGTGTCACGTTCCGTCACCAGGATAGTAAAGAGAATGAATCTTGAAATATGTTAATATACTCAATTTAATGAACCTATTTCCCAAATGAGTATGGTATAGAGGCTTGAGTCCTCATGGGTATACTTGGCGTTATTTATCAATGATTCTCGTACTTGTGTTGCTACCTGTTGAGTATTGTAGTTGATTTTATGATATTATCTGATATATACTGTTTTCTATTTTGAGTTGGCCGATGATACCTACTCTGTACCTGTGTTTTGTACTGACCCCTACTTGTATGTTTTCTTTTTATTATTCGTGGAGTGCAGCAAACGTACCGTTGTCTTCAACTCAATCACAATTCTAGCCAGTCTTCGTCACACCAGATTTAAGGGTGAGCTAAAGCTTCTAGCTTGGACTGGATCTTATTCTTCATGTCTGGATGCCTTGAAGTTCTGGCATAGACTAGCTGTTATTTATGTTTAGTTTCTTAGATACTCTTAGCTTATGAATTTGAGGATAGATGTTCTTGTGATGATGACTTCCAGATTTTGGAGATAGTAATTGATAAATTTTAGAATTTATTTATTGGTTATATTAATGAGTTTTAAGTCTTCGGCATTGTATTCTGTTTATTATGGTTGAAATGTTGGGGTTTAGATTGGTTGGTTCGCTCACATAGTAGGATAAGTGTGGGTGCCACTCGCGGCTCGTTTTGGGTCGTGACAAATCATTTATTGTATCTGATTCATTTTCATTTATTTCATTTACTTCAAGATCTTCATTTAGTTTTTGTTCCATCTCTGTTATTTAATTAGTTAATTCAAGCTCTTTATCTTTTTCCTTTTGTTTTTGTTTAGTTTCATATTTGACTAACTACATAGTATTCTTCTTTTTGTCTTTTAAACCAGTTTTTAAATGTAGGTATTTCAAGTATCTTTTCAACACTTAAATTTAATTCTTTTCCTTTTATTTGTTCAAAAACTGTATTATCAAATATAATCTTTTGGTGTGATAATTCTTCATTTTCATAATTTTCTTTAGATATTATTTCGTTTTCTGACATTATATTTCTTCTTCTATTTTATTATCTAAATTTTCTTCTTCATTTTCAGTTTCTATATCTGATACTTCATATATGCTGTCGTTATCACTTAATTCATAGTCTTTGTATTCTATTTGCATATTTTTTTCATTGTCTACGATTAATTCTGCTATTTGTTTTGTTTTTGGATCTTTTGGTAATTTACAATCCTTAGCTATGTGTCCTATCTTTCTGCAATTGAAACAAGTACATTGTCACGACCCAAAAATGGGTGTGATGGCACTCGTCTAATCCCACCAAGAAAACTCCGCCTAAAACCAAATATTTAACAAAATGTGGAAGTAATGACCATTCAACAACAATTTCTATTATGAAACCAAGTCATATTAATTCAATTCACAAAACCAGGTTGTCACGTGCACAAGCCTCTAATGTAAATATTAGAATTGAAATAAAACAGGAGTCTATAATGAAGTTGTCTTTCAAGTAAAAACAAAATCATAAACTGGAGTAGGAAAGTTCGTTGAGATGAAAAGCAGCTACCTCACAATCCTCCACAAGATGCCTCAGAAACGAAAAGAATGACAGGTATCACGAAGATCCAGGCTCATATCCTACAAAAAATTTTAGAAACAAGGGGTGAGTACCAACCACGCTGTACCCAACAAGCAAACCTCTAAACACAAGGTAAGTGAACAAAATACGGGCACTTCATACACCATATCTAAACCTCCACGCTACAGTCTAACAATTTACAGTTTACCAAACACACAACTCAATAACCACACTCTATCAGTTTACGCATTCTCAATAACAACTCAATATTCAACAGTCACAAGCTTCACAGAGAAACACTCAAAAGATCAGCAAAACAGGTGTTCAAGTTCATCAATAAAAAAATGTGTAATGCCATGAGATGCAATGTCAAGTATAGTGATGCATGTCTTCCCTAACGATACACACCCGCTGTCTCTCAGTCCGAGACTCATGGGGGACATATCTGTCAATGCATCTGTCGCGGCGCACGACACTACCCTCGATAATAGTAACCATCACGGCGCGCGATATGTCCCTCGAAATATAATATCCATCCCGGCGGGCGATACGACCCTCGAAAAAGTACATCCTCTTATCATTTAACTCTTATCACAATCATGTCTCAGATACAAAGCAAATGACATGCTCAATTGAGAAATTAGGAGATAACCGTTTTTATAACAAAGCACAATTTGCAGCAAGGAATAAAACACTAACAAATAAGCAACAAGTCTCCAAATCTTTCTCAACACCACACAAGGAAATACACGTATTTCATACGCTTAACAAGAGTTTAGAAATCCACTTGCCTTAGTCAATCGAATAATTATTCTTGGACTTGAGCCTTCCCCTTCCGTTGAGCTTCCGAACCAATGGATTCTATTCAAGTATAGATTTACAATAAGGTTTCAGAACTAACAACACTCACACTTTTATGTTTTTAACCTTGACCTAAGAATTCACCCCAAATTTATTATCATGTTTGAAGTTCTTGATGTCAATTAACTTTTCAACTACCATATTTTTCATGTTTCAAGGCTAATGTTAAATCTCATATTTCCTAAATTTCAAGTGTGGGGTTAAGTAATAATTTCTCCAAACACTACAATACTATGGTTAACATATACTATAAGAAAATTGTGAAATCAAAAATTAATGTCATAAACACTAACCTTTACTACATCATACGACATAAAATTCACAACCCAAAACTATCAATTGATTATCCTAATTAATTAGCAATCACGTGACCATCATTACATAATGATTGGCCACTGATGTGTTCCTTTTCCAATTCCAAACATATGTACACAAAGTGGTCCACTTTTTTTTTTTTTTTTTTTTTTTTTTTTTTTTTTTAAAAAAAACTAACAAAATGCAAACCAGCGTGCATGATGAAGAAGGCAGAAAATGTCCATGGATTTTCTCTTTGACGATCATGATTAATTCCCCATTATCGAATACCAAATTGTAAATGGGTCGATGCTATAAGAAATTCAACTGCTTGCTGATCAACACGTTTCACATTTAATTATAATAATAATAATATAATAATAATAATAGTAGTGAGTCAATATGCACAAGCTTGCCTATATTATTGCTATATACATGCATACGTGTGCAGAAACTAACGAGCACCTAAAGGCAAAAGAAACTTACTCGGAGCAGTTCGTAAGCCGTAGCCGTCAAAACCCTTCGCCCTTTCTTCTTGTTCCCTTTTTTTTTGAATTAACTAAGTACTAAAAGTGATAGGTTTTACCTACATATTTTATTAAATATATTCTAAAGGGTATAAGGTCTTAAAATTTTTATCACTTTAGCCCATTAACTATTAATTTAATCAATTATCTACAATTATTCATCCATTAATTAACTCAAGTTAAGCAAATATTCCAAATTTCCAAAAATGACCTCGCGGGTCATTACAATATCCACCACTAAAAATCATGTTCATCCTCGAACATGAAGTGAAAGAAAGTACCTGAAGCTTCAAAAAGCTGAGGGTATCTGGAACGCATGTCAGACTCTGTCTCCCAAGTTGCCTCTCTCACCAATCGGTGCTTCCACTGCACCTTCACTGAAGCAATCTCCTTGGTCCTAAGCTTTCGAATTTGCCTATTTAATATAGCTATAGGCTCCTCCTCATATGTCAAGTCTGGACCCAGCTCCACATAATCGAGTGAAATCACATGAGATTCATCCGGAATATACTTCCGAAGCATAAAGACATGGAAAATAGGATGAACTACCGACAAACTAGGTGGCAAGGCCAACTTATAGGTCACCTCTCTCACTCGGCTCAAAATATCAAAAGGTCCAATGAACCTAGGGCTAAGCTTGCCCTTCTTTACAAACCTCATCACACCCTTCATGGGTGATACTCGGAGCCAAACATTATCACCCTCCATAAACACCAAGGCTCTAACTCTCCGGTCTGCATAACTCTTCTGTCAACTCTGGGCTTTCAACAGTCTATACTGAATCATACGGACTTGTTCCATAGCATCTCTAAGCAAGTCTGTATCCAAAGAGTCCATCTCCACCGAATCAAACCAACTAATAGGAGATCTACACCGTCTACCATACAATGCCTCAAATGGGGCCATTTGGATACTAGAGTGATAACTGTTATTATAGGAGAACTCCGCTAAGGGTAAATGTCGATCCCATCTTGCACCAAAATCGATCACACACGCTCGAAGTATATCTTCCAATACGTGAATGGTTCGCTCAGATTGACCATCTGTCTGGGGATGAAATGCCGTACTCATATGTAACTGAGTACCCAGACCATGTTGTAATGCCTTCCAGAAGTGAGAAGTAAATAGTGAACCTCGATCTGATATGATAGAAACAGGAACTCCATGTAGTCGCACAATCTGACTGATATATAGTTCGGCTGACTTTTCTGTTGTATACTTTACCCGAACCGGGATGAAGTGGGGAGACTTGGTCAGCCTATCAACAACAACCCAAATAGAGTCATAACCACCCACTGTGGTAGGCAAAGCCACAACAAAGTCCATAGTAATCCGCTCCCACTTCCAAGTAGGAATAGGCATCCTATGAGATACACCCCCGGGCCTCTGTTGCTCACACTTAACCTGCTGGCAAGTCAAACCCCTAGAAACAAAGTCTGAAATATCTCTCTTCATCCCACACAACCAGTAATGCTGACTCAGATCATGATACATCTTTGCCGCTCCCGGATGGATGGAATACCGAGTACAATGGGCCTCCTCAAGAATCAATCGAATCAAATCGCCTGTCCTGGGCACACAAATTCTGCCGCCGATCCGCAAGACACCATCACAATCAAGGATAGCCTCCTTAGCTTCCCCTCTCAATACTTTGTCTCGAATGAGACATAATTTTTCATCATCAAATTGGTGTGCACGGATTTGCTCGACTAAAGAAGACCGAGCCTCAATAAAAGCAATCATCCCATCACTCTCTTCTGAAATCTACAAGCGGACAAGACTGTTAGCTAATATTTGCACATCTCTAGACAATGGTCTCTACTCAATACTAAGCGATGCAAGACTCCGCATGCTAGGAGTCTTCCTACTCAGAGCATCGGCCACAACATTGGCCTTTCCTGGATGATACAGAATGGTCACATCATAGTCCTTCAGCAACTCAAGCCATCTCCATTGCCTCAAGTTCAAATCCCTCTGGCTAAAGATATATTGAAGACTCCGATGATCAGTGAAAATCTCACAATGCACTCCATACAAATAATGACGCCATAACTTAAGTACAAATACCACAGCCGCTAACTCTAGATCATGAGTAGGGTAGTTCTTCTCACGGGACTTCAAGTGCCTAGAAGCATAAGCAATCACTTTCCCCTTCTGCATCAACACACAACCCAAACCAACTCCTGAAGCATCACAATACACAGTAAAGTCTACACCTTCCTCAGGTAGAGTCAATACAGGAGCAGAAGTCAACAAAATCTTGACCTTTTGAAAGCTCTCCTCACACTCATCAGACCACTGAAAACCCACATCCTGTGGAGTCAATCTAGTCAATGGAGCTGCAATAGTAGAGAAACTCTGAACAAATCGTCGATAATAGCCTTTCAATGCTACAAAACTCCTAATCTCAGTAGGTGAAGTAGGTCACGTCCAGCCTCTAACTGCCTCTATTTTGGCCGGATCTACACTAATACCCTCCTTGGACACCACGTGTTCCAAGAATGTCACAGAAGTAAGCCAGAACTTCCACTTTGAGAACTTGGCATACAACTTCTCTTCTCTCAACCTCTGAAGTACAATCCTCAGATGTCGGACATGGACCTCCTCAGTCTTAGAGTAAACCAAGATGTCATCGATGAAAACAATCACAAAAGAATCAAGGTATGGTCGAAACACCCCATTTATCAACTCCATGAATGCCGCAAGGGCATTAGTCAATCCGAAGGACATCACTAGAAACTCATAATGCCCATATCGGGTTCGAAAAGCTGTCTTAGGGATATCTGATGCCCTAATCTTCAAATGATGATACCCAGACCTCAAATCAATCTTAGAGAACAATGATGCTCCCTGTAACTGATCAAATAAGTCATCAATACGCGGAAGAGGATACTTATTCTTAACTGTTACCTTGTTCAACTGTCTGTAATCAATACACATTCTTATAGTCCCATCCTTCTTCTTCACAAACAATACAGGGGCACCCCAAGGTGATACACTAGGGCGAATAAAACCCTTACTCAATAAATCTTGCAACTGATCCTTCAATTCTTTCGACTCTGCTGGGGCCATACGATATTGAGGTATAGAAATAGGCTTAGTGCCCGGCTCCAAATCAATAGCAAAATCGATATCCCTATCGGGAGGAACACTTGGAAGATCAGAAGGAAATACATCGAGAAACTCCTGAACCACGGGAACAGAGTCCATGGAAGGTGGTTCAACACTAGTATCCCGAATAAATTCTAAGTAAGACAAACACCCCCTCTCCACCAATTTCTGAGCACGGATAAAAGAGATGACCTTGCTAGGATAAGAACCACTAGCTCTCTTCCACTCAACCCTCGGAATACCAGGCATTGCTAAAGTCACAGTCATAGCATTAGAATCAAGGACAGCATGATAAGGAGAAAGCCAATCCATACCCAGGATAACATCAAAGTCTACCATCCCCAGAATGATTAAGTCTACCCAAGTGTCAAACCCAGCCAATGAAATACGACAGGTTCGATATACTCGATCCACCACTAAGGGCTTACCCACAGGTGTAGAAACACGAATAGGTACAGTCATGCTATCACATATCATATTAAATTTAGTAGCAAAATATGTAGAAACATAAGAGAATGTAGAACCTGGATCAAACAACACAGACGCAGGTCGATGACATACTGGGATGATACCTATAATAACAGCATCGGAGGTCTCCGCCTCAGGTCACCCCGGGAAAGCATAACAGTGGCCTCCTCATCCATCTCCATCCGGGGTGGTACCTCTACCCCCACTCTGCTGAGCTGCAACACCATTACTAGAAACTCTATCACCTCTACCTGACTGAACTCTGCCACGACCTCTACCCTGTGGTGCTGGTGGTCTAGTCTGGAATGAAGAATTAGGTCGAGGCCCACCACAACCTCTTTGAGAAGTACACTGCCGCATTAGATGATCGGGATCTCCACAACTAAAACAAAATCTCTGACCAGGGAACTGCTGTGTGGACCCTGGAAACCCACTATAATTTCCTCGCCCTATAGGTCGCTGTTGTGAACCGTACGAGCCCTGACCTGGGACATAAGAACCCCTAGATGTCTGGCCACCCTCAAATGTCGGCATAGATGCATTAATGGGTCCCCGCTGCTGAAAAGAACCACTCACTCTCTGTGATCCCCTACCTCCAGATGAGGCACCATGAAACTGGCCTGATATACGGGCCCTTTTAGGGTCACCAAACTCTTCTCTCTCCATCAATTCCGCCTCTTTGGCGGCACTCACAATAGACTGGAAAGAAGCCCCCTCCCTAGATGTCCGAAACACAGCTAACCTGATAGAGAAAGTCAATCCCCTCACAAATCTGCGGAGCCTCTCTGTCTCATTTGGAATAATGGCCAACGCATGCCTAGACGACTGGCAAAAACGTGCCTCATACTCTGTAATCGATAAACCATCCTGTCTCAGACTCTCAAACCTCAAGCGACTCTCCTCTCTCACGCTCCATGGGATAAAACGATCTTGGAATGCACTAGCAAACTACTCCCAAGTCACCGGAGGAGATCCAACTGGGAAACTCCCCGAATAAGTCCTCCACCACTCTCTCGCTGGCCCACAAAGCTGGAGTGTAGCATATCAAACCCCATGTGACTCAGCTAATCCAACCACCTCTAATAACTCTCGACAAGTAGTTAGAAACTCATGAGCATCCTCGCTCTTCCCACCCTGAAACTGAGGTGGGTCCATCTTTCGAAATCTCTCATACCTACGCTTCTCATCCTCTGTCCAAAAAACCACCGATGCAATTTTACCCCCAACTGCTAGTGCAACATCATTCTGAACCGCGGGATCTACTGGTAGTTGGCCCACCGCATCCTGAACAGCTGGAGCTTGTTGCTGCTCTTGGGTCTGAGCCCCCTCTCTAGTACGAGAGTCATGTGTTGTGGTAGTCGCACCACCACCCTGAGAAAAGCCCTCTAGCACACTTAACACCCTTAATAGTGTATCTTGAAGCAAAGGTGTAACTACAGGATCTGAAGGAACCAGGTCCTCCCTGTCATCAATCTGAGGTTCTGTAGAGACCTCTCTAGCACGACCTCTCACTTGTGCTGCTCCACGTCCACGACCTCTGGCTACTGTCGTACTACTAGGACGACCTCTAGCTCGAGATCTACCCCTACCCCTAGCTGGGGCCTCAAAAACTGCCTCGGGAAGTTCCTCCCCTCTACCACCAGGAACATTAGTTCTAGTCCTCGTCATCTGTCAAAAGAGTATACAACAACTCAGTAATAACGAAGGTAACTACGCACGATGAGAAAGAATGAACAAAAGGAAGTTTCCTAGTAATCTTTATAGCCTCTCAGAGATGAGTGAAAACGTCTCCGTACTGATCCTTGAGACTCTACATAGACTCGACTTGTATACACGTGAGACCTATGAACCTGGGGCTCTGATACCATTTTGTCACGACCCAAAAATGGGTATGATGGCACTCATCTTATCCCACCAAGACAAGTCCGCCTAAAACCAAATATCTTACAAAGTGCGGAAGTAATTACAATTCAACAACAATTTCTATTATGAAACCAAGTAATATTAATTCAATTCCCAAAACCAGGTTGTCACGTGCACAAGCCTCTAATGTAAATATTAGAATTGAAATAAAACAGGAGTCTAAAATGAAGTTGTCTTTCAAGTAAAAACAAAATCATAAACTGGAGTAGGAAAGTTCGCTGAGATGACAAGCAACTACCTCACAATCCTCCACAAGATGCCTCTGAAACGAAAAGAATGATAGGTATCACGAAGATCCAGGCTCGTATCCTACAAAAATTTGTAGAAGCAAGGGGTGAGTACCAACCACGCAGTACCCAACAAGCAAACCTCTAAGCACAAGTTAAGTGAACAAAATACGGGCACTTCTTACACCATATCTAAACCTCCACGCAACAGTCTAACAGTTTACAGTTTACCAAACACACAACTCAATAACCACACTCTATCAGTTTACACATTCTCAATAACAACTCAATATTCAACAGTCACAAGCTTCACAGAGAAACACTCACAAGATCAGCAAAACACGTGTTCAAGTTCATCAATAATAAAATGTGTAATGCCATGAGATGTAATGTCAAGTATAGTGATGCATGTCTTCGCTAATGATACACACCTGCTGTCTCTCAGTCCGAGACCCATGGGGGACATATCTGTCTATGCATCTGTCGCGGCGCACGACACGACCCTCGATAATAGTAACCATCGCGGTGCGCGATACGTCCCTCGAAATATAATATCCATTGCGGCGCGCGATACGACCCTCAAAATAGTACATCCTCTTATCACTTAACTCTTATCACAATCATGTCTCAGATACAATGCAAATGACATGCTCAAATGAGAAATGAGGAGAGTCTCCAAATCATTCTCAACACCACACAAGGAAATACACGAATTTCATACGCTTAACAAGAGTTTAGAAATCCACTTGCCTTAGTCAATCGAATAATTATTCTTGGACTTGAGCCTTCCCCTTCCGTTGAGCTTCCGAACCAATGGATTCTATTCAAGTATAGATTTACAATAAGGTTTCAGAACTAACAACACTCACACTTTTATGTGTTTAACCTTGACCTAAGAATTCACCCCAAATTTATAATCAAGTTTGAAGTTCTTGATGTCAATTAACTTTTCAACTACCATATTTTTCAAGTTTCAAGGCTAAGGTTAAATCTCATATTTCCTAAATTTCAAGTCTGGGTTAAGTAATAATTTCTCCAAACACTACAATACTATGGTTAACATATACTATAAGAAAATTGTGAAACCAAAAATTAATGTCATAAACACTAACCTTTACTACATCATACGACATAAAATTCACAACCCAAAACTATCAATTGATAATACTAATTAATTAGCAATCACTTGACCATCATTACATAATGATTGGCCACTGATGTGTTCCTTTTCCAATTCCAAACATATTTACACAAAGTGGTCCATTTTTTTTTTTTAAAAAAAAAAACAAAAAAACTAACAACATGCAAACCAGTGTGCATGATGAAGAAGGCAGAAAATGTTCATGGATTTTCTCTTTGACGATCATGATTAATTCCCCATTTTCGAATACTAAATTGTAAATAGGCCGATGCTATAAGAAATTCAACTGCTTGCTGATCAACACGTTTCACATTTAATAATAATAATAATAATAGTAGTGAGTCAATATGCACAAACTTGCCTATATTATTGCTATATACATGTATATGTGTGCAAAAACAAACGAGCACCTAAAGGCAAAAGAAACTTACTCGGAGCAGTTCGTAAGCCGTAGCCGTCAAAACCCTTCGCCCTTTCTTCTTGTTCCTTTTTTTTTGAATTAATTAAGTTCTAAAAGTGATAGGTTTTACCTACATATTTTATTAAATATATGCTAAAGGGTATAAGGTCTTAAAATTTTTATCACTTTAGCCCATTAACTATTAATTTAATGAATTATCTACAATTATTCATCCATTAGTTAACTCAAGTTAAGCAAATATTTCAAATTTCAAAAAATGACCTCGCGGGTCATTACATACATTGGGATATTTTCCTCTTTGGCTTATATGGTCTTTTTACTTTATAATTTTTTATATAATACCTTCGTCTTGGTTGTTTATATTTATACTTATTTTTATTTTTTCTATAATTTTTATATCTTTTGGATTTTTGTTTTTTATTTCTACATCCAAATTGTGGTGCCATTTTATTTTTGCAACATGCTAAATTTTTATTTAATTCTTTTTCCATTTTTAATTTTTCTTTTTGGCTTTCACATAATTGTGTAAACCATTGAGATAGGAATTTTATTCTAGCTCCTAAAGTATCTACTATCCCTTCATTATCCCAATCTTTAATTATTTTTGTACTAAATGGCTCTGGTAATTTCGTAAAATATTGTTGTCTTATTTCTTTTGTTTCATCAAAATTGTATTTTGCTTTTTAATAATATTCTTTAAATGCACAAGTGTATTCTTCTCTATAAGTTCTCTATTAATTATTTTTTCTCTGTTTTGTTCTCTTATATCTGTAGTCATACCTCCAAATTCATTTCTTATTGCTGATTCATATTTATCTAGTATATCTATATTTGTTGCTGATGGAGATCCATCTATTTTCTTGTCACTTCTAAGTACTTCTAAACTTTCAGTGGGTAGATTTTCTATCCATAATCTTGTTGTTCCTACAAATGTTCTTTCTATGTATCTCGGTGTTTTTGTTGTTTCTATTTTGTTATCTTTTAGTTGCTTAGATATATTTCCTATCCACATTAATATTGCTTTATTTATGTCTGTGACACAATCTACATCTAAGAAATTATATTGTTCACTTATTGGTTTTGGTATCCAATTTTTATTTAATCTACTGTTCCATATATTGCATTAGTTCTATTTGATTGCTGATAACTTTCTGTATAATAAGTTGGTGGTGTCCATCTAGGACAAGCTCTAGGACTATTTTTGGGAATATTAGCAGGAGTTTTAACTCTTGACGTGCTTGGTCTATTCATATCTCATGTGTTTATTTCTAATTTTTTTGGTTTATCTACCTGTTCTAGAATTTCTGTATATGTCTCGCTTATATCACTTATTTCTGATTTTTGATCATTTATTGTATCTGATTCATTTTCGTTTATTTCATTTACTTCAAGATCTTCATTTAGTTTTTGTTCCATCTCTGTTATTTTATTAGTTAATTCAAACTCTTTATCTTTTTCCTTTTGTTTTTATTTAGTTTCATATAATAATTTTAACCTAGCTAATTCTTTTTCTAATTCACTTATTCTTGTATTTTTTATTTCTTCTAAATGTTGTACTTCTTGTTTTGCTTGTATTTTTATTTTTTCAATTTCTTTTGATTTGTCTATTTCTTCATTTTCTTTTGTTATTCTTATCATAGCTGTTAAACTATCTTCTAATTTTGCTGTTTCTTTTTCTAACATTAAATATAGGTTATTTCCTATTTTCTTATATCTTCTTCCTAAATTTGAAAATATTATTTTTATTATCATTCCGTCTTGATTTTCATATGTCTTTTCGTCTACTGCATATTCTTCTTTGTTCATTTTAATTTATGTATTATATTATGTTGTACTTTATATTCAAGACAATCTAATTCTAGTTCTAACATAAATATAACTTTTCTTTGTGCTAGTATTGATTTATTACATACTCCTGCTAAAATATTTTCTTCTAATCTTCTTTTTCTATGTTGTAATTCTTGTTCTTTTTCAGTTATTTTTTCTATCAATTGTTTATATTTTTCATTGTTCATACTGTTTTTCAAATAACAAACATATTTATATTCTGTTTTTGAAATTATATTTATTAAATTATCTTTCATATCATTACTTGTTTTAGTTAGTTGTGATAGTTCATATTCTATATATAAGGATTTTAATTTTTTTCATATCTTTCGTACTTTTTTACCTATTTTGGTTCTTTTTATACTGATTTCTTTATTTTTGTTCATTATATTTTTCTGTATAAAATTTTAAAAAGCTAATAGTAAGCAGCATGACTCAAAACATGTGGAGCTAAGTCAGCAGCATGACTATAAACATGCGGAACTACAAGAAGACGTTGGGAAACTCCAAAAAATCCATAACAATGTTTGTTTAAATACAGCTACAGCCAGCACATCTACAGTAGGACAACCTACAAAAAAGGACGAGACTAAGGTAAAATACACAAATATAAACATGAATAAGTTATTCTCAAAACCATATACTCCTCAAAATACCCAAAAAGTTACATTTGTACCACCACAGACAAATACCTATAAAGCTAGCTTAGACTCCCAAAAACAAACGTATAATTACATCACAAGAACATACATAGAAAATATATACAAGGTACAAAACTTCCTAAACCAAAACCCTAGAGCTAAAGAAAAAAAAAACCCAACTGAAGACTATATAACCCAGTATTTACAAGTATATAATAAGCTAATTGCACAACTAGGAACAAATCTAAATCTAGTAGAAACTTGCTACAATTACGGACTACTAAGTACCGTATATACAGTAATAGGAGACGAGATATCCAAGATACCAGAACTATATAAGGCTTTCCTACAGCACAAAAGAGTAACTAAAGGAACTCTATTCTATATAAAATTCTACTCAGCTACAACAGAAATACTGTATGATGAATTCAAGCCAACAATACAAGCTACAAAGATCGGACTTATGTCACGACCCAAATAGGGTCGCGAATGGCACCCACACTTACCCTCCTATCTGAGCGAACCAACCAATCTAAACCTTAACATTTCAATATAATATCAAAAGAAAGTAATGCGGAAGACTTAAACTCATTAATAAAAACCAATTCAATAACTTCAAATAAATCAACAACTATTATTATCTCCAAAATCTGGAAGTCATCATCACAAGAACATCTACTTCAAATTACTAAGTCTAAGAGTATCTAAGAAGCTAAAATACATAAACAGCTAGTCCATGCCGGAATTTCAAAGAATCAAGACATGAAGAGGAGGATCCAGTCCAAGCTAGAAGCATTAGCTCACCCTGATATCCAGAGTAATGAAGACTGGCTAGAGTTGCGGTTGAGTTGAAGACGACGGTACGTTTGCTGCACTCCACAATTTACAAAGAAACAAATACAAGTAAGGCTCAGTACAAATACAAGTACTAAGTAGGTATCATCGGCCAACTCAAAATAGAAAACAGTATATATCAGATAACATCATAAAATCAACTAATATCCTTAGCATGCAGCATTTACAATTTCCATAACCCTTGGTTACAACACCAAGAACATCAATGAGGACTCACGCCTCCTCATCATACTCATTTGGGAATTAGGTTCATTAGATTGAGTATATTAACATCTTCCAAGATTCATTATCTTTATTCCTTTCGTGTCGATACGTGACACTCCGCTTCTCATATATGGTGTCGGAACGTGACACTCCGATCCTCATTCTATCCTGGTGTCGGAACCTGACACCCGATACATATTCTATCCTGGTACCGGAACGTGGCACCCGATCCATATACTATCCTGGTGTCGAAACGTGACACTCCGATCCTCATATACTATCCTGGTACCGGAACGTGGCACCCGATCCATATACTATCCTGGTGTCGGAACTTGACACTCCGATCCTCATATACTATCCTGGTACCGGAACGTGGCACCCGATCCCCTAATCTAACTACTTTCGTTCATCAAGCCTTCTTTTACACTAAGGCATCATCATTAACAAAGTAGATTAGGGTTTTCTCAAGATTTATGATTCAATAGCTTCATCATGCTTATTTTATCACAATTACATAATCACATTCATGCAAGCATACAATTAAGCATATAGAAGGGTTTACAATACTACCCATACATATCATTCACTATTAAGAGTTTACTACGAATAGTATAAAAACCATAACCTACCTCCACAGAAGAATTTGATCAATCAAGAAATTTTCCAAAGCTTTGTCCTCTTCTTTCTCTTGATCGTACATTTCTCCCTCTCTTTCTGTTCTTTTCTTTTTCTTATTCAAACCCTCTTTCTTTTACCCTAATTAGCATATAATTAAGTATAAAAGATGGCAATAATAACCCACCAATTAACTCAAGGTTACCTCTTTTAACCCTCAAGTAGTTAGACTTATTAACATTAACCCACTAACTTTATAATTAAAGCAGGAATAGTCAAAAACATCCCTTAAAACATTAAAGAAATCCGACCCCGCCTGGGATTATGCAGCATGTGATGGCCCGTCGCGCCTGCGACGGTCCGTCCTGCTGCTCCGTCACAGAGTTCAGAGACTCAATTTCTCTGAAAAGTCTTTGACGGTTCGTCACACCTGTGACGGTCCGTCCTACCATTCCGTTACGAAGTTCAGAGAGTCAATTTCAGTGCCCATTTTTTAGAATTCTAAGTATTTTGGATCGAGACCCCCTCAACTGTCCGTCGTGCCCATGACGGTCCGTCGTGGGGTCCATTGTTTTTGCAAGTTTTTCCAGAATCAAAGTCTGCTGCTCAAAATGACTAAACAGGTCGTTACAATAGATACAAATTTACCCATCGTTCGTCGCCGAACGATCACAAGAAGAAAAAGAATGGCGAAAAGAAATACCTGAATCTGTAAACAGGTGTGGGTATCTTTCTTGCATATCAGCCTCTTTCTCCCAAGTGGCTTCTTCAACGGGTCAATTCTTCCATTGAACTTTGATGGATGCAATCTCCCTTGACCTCAGCTTGCGAAATTCTCTATCCAAAATGGCAACAGGCTCCTCCTCATAAGACAAATTTTCATCAAGCAGAACTGAATCCCAACGGATAATGTAGTTTCCATCCCCATGGTATCTTTTCAACATAGACACATGAAACACCGGATGTACTCCGGACAGCCCTAGAGGCAAGGCTAACTCATAAGCCACCTCCCCTATGCGCTTCAGAACCTCGAAGGGACCAATATACCTCGGACTAAGCTTACCTCGCTTACCAAACCGCATCACCCCTTTCATGGGTGAAACCTTCAGCAAGACTTGCTCACCCTCCATAAACTCCAAGTCTCTAACCTTTCGATCTGCATATTCCTTTTGCCTACTTTGCGCCGCTAACAGCTTTTCTTGAATAGATTTCACTTTCTCTAACGATTATTTCAGAAAGTCAGTACCCCAAGGTCTAACCTCAAATGCATCAAACCACCCAATGGGAGACCTACATCTTCTCCCATATAGTGCCTCAAATGGGGCCATATCAATGCTTGAGTGATAGCTATTGTTGTAGGAGAACTCTGCTAAGGGTAAGAAGCTATCCCAATGACCACCAAAATTTGTCACACAAGCACGAAGCATATCCTCCAACACTTGAATCGTTCGCTCAGACTGACCATCGGTCTGAGGATGGAACGCAGTACTAAGGTCCAACCTAGTACCCAATTCCGCATGCAATGTTTTCCGAAACTTAGAAGTAAACTACGTACCTCTAACTGATATGATAGAGAGTGGAACCCCATGCAATCGCACCACTTCCGAGATGTAAAGTTTGGCTAACTTCTCTGCATTGTAAGTCACCTTGACCGGAATGAAGTGAGCAGGCTTAGTTAACCTATCAACAATTACCCAAATGGATTCATACTTACCCATTGTCTTGGGAAGACCAACCACGAAATCCATTGCAATTCTCTCCCACTTCTATTAAGGAATGGGCATTCTCTGAAGTGTTCCTCCGGGCCTCTGGTGTTCATACTTTACTTGCTGACTATTTGGACATTTGGCAATAAAATCAACAATATCACGCTTCATTCTACTCCACCAAAAGTGTTGCTTTAGGTCACGATACATCTTGGTTGCACCAGGATGTATAGAATACCTTGAACTATGAGCCTCTGTCAGAATAGTGATGATCAAATCATTGACGCGGGGTACACATACCCTTCCCTTGATTCTCAAAACACCTTCCTCATCGATTTGTGCTTCCTTAGCCTCTCCTCGAAATACTTTATCTTCGATTCTGCTTAGTTTCTCATCCTCAAACTGTTTTCCCTTAATCTTGTCAAGAAAAGAAGATCTTGCCTCCACACAAGCCAACAATCCTCCCTTCTCATTTAATTCTAACCTCATCAAGTCGTTAGCCAGAGTCTGAACCTCTCTAGCCAATGGACGTCTAGAAACTTCCAAGTGAGCTAGAATTCCCATACTCCCTGCCTTTCTACTTAAGGCGTCTGCCACAACATTAGCCTTTCTCGGATGATACAAGATAGTGATATCATAGTCCTTAAGTAGTTCCATCCATCTCTTCTGTCTCAAGTTCAAATCATTCTGAGTAAAAACATATTGTAGGCTATGACGATCCGTGTATACTTCGTACTTAACCCCATATAGATAGTGTCTCCATTGCTTTAATGCAAACACTACCGCAGCCAACTCCAAATCATGGGTCGGATAATTACGTTCATGCACCTTTAATTGCCTCGAAGCATAAGCAATTACATTCTTCTCTTGCATTAGCACTGCACCCAAACCATAATAGGATGCATCTCAATAGACAATGAAATTCCTACCTTCCACGGGCAAGGTGAGAATTGGTGCAGTAGTTAGCAATGTCTTGAGCTTCTGAAAGCTTTCTTCACACTCGTCCGACCATACAAATGGAACATTCTGTTTAGTCAAGTTCGTCAATTGGGAAGCAATGGAAGAGTATCCCTTGACAAATCGACGGTAATAGCTAGCTAAACCAACAAAGCTCCTTATTTCTGACACATTAGTAGGTCTTACCCAATTCTTCACTGTCTCAATTTTAGAAGGATCCACCATCACGCCCTCCTTAGACACCACGTGCCCCAAGAACGACACTGAATCTAGCCAAAACTCACTCTTGGAGAATTTGGCATAGAGATTCTTCTCCCTTAACATTTCAAGTACCATCCTCAAATGCTCCTCATGTTCTTTCTTGCTCCTTGAGTATTTCAGTATATCATCAATAAATACGATCACAAAGAGATCCAAATATGGCTTAAAAATTCCGTTCATCAAGCTCATGAAAGCATCAAGGGCATTCGTAAGACCAAAAGACATCACTACAAATTTGTAATGCCCATACCTGGTCTGAAAAGCAGTCTTTGGCAAATCCGTTGCTCATATTTTCAATTGATGATAACCGGATCTCAAGTCAATATTAGAGAAGATACAAGCACCTTATCACTGATCGAACAAGTCATCAATGCGAGGAATGGGATACTTGTTCTAAATAGTTACTTTGTTCAACTGTCTGTAGTCTATGCACATCCAAAAACTCCCATCCTTCTTCTTTACAAATAACACCGGAGCACCCCAAGGAGATGCACTTGGTCTAATGAAGCCCTTGCTCAACAACTCTTGAAGTTGGGCCTTTTACTCTCTCAACTCCGCAGGAGCCATTCTATAAGGGGGTATAGAAATGGGGCGAGTACCCGGTTCAAGATCAATGCAGAAGTCAATATCTCTATCAGGTGGCATACCTGGAAGGTCTGCGGGAAACACATCTAAAAATTCGCGGACTATCAAAACCGACTCAATTGAAGGTTCTTGAGTAGTGTCATCCCTGAGATGTGCCAAGAAAGCTAGACAACCCTTACTAACCATTTTCTTAGCACGAAGAAAGGAGACGATACGAATCGGATTGGAAGTGTAGTCGCCCTCCAACACTAACGGATCTGTCCAAGGCTTGGCTAACGTCACTGTTTTAGCATTACAATCCAAGATCGCAAAATTTGAAGAAAGCCAAGTCATACCCAGAATTACATCAAAATCAATTATGTCTAAGATAACCAAGTCTACATAAGTATTGTTCCCCACAAAATTCACCAAACAAGACCTATATATCCTTTCAACTATTACAGACTCACCCACCGGAGTAGACACACGAATAGGTATGTCAAGCAATTCACAATGTAAATTAAGACCATTAGCAAATGAGGAAGATACATATGAAAATGTGGAGCCAGGATCAAATAATACAGAAGCCATAAAATCACAAACCAAAAGATTACCTGTGATAACAACATCTGATGTCTCCGTTTCCGACCGCCCAGGGAAAGCGTAACAATGGGCCCTATCACCTGTCTGTCTGTTGCCTCTAACAGGTTGCGCTGCAGTAGTTCCCATTTGTCCGTCACCCCGGCCGTTTTGGTGACCACCATTACCTCGGCCACCACGTCCTCCAGAATAACGGCTTCTTCCATGACCACCTCTACCTCTAGCTATTGGGGGTCTATCACTCTGTTTTGGACAATACCTCTTAATGTGTCCAGTCTCCCCACATCCATAACACTCTCTGGATTAAAGCATAGGTCTCTCAGAGAAGTGTTGACCGGTTTGAGGTGGACCCCCAACTACAGTCTGTAGTGAAGACTGAATTGGTCGGACTGAGTAACCTCCTGAACCCTATCCTCTGGAGTAAGAACCATTAAACTCACCTCCCTTTCGAAACCTTTTTGATGTCGACGCTATTGTGAAGTCATCTGGCTTCACTCCCTCTACCTCTATCACGAAGTCTACCATTTCTTGAAAAGATTTCGCTGTAGCCGCTACCTGTAAGGCTGAAATTCGCAACTCTGATCTCAACCCCTTCACAAAATGGCGAATCCGCTCTTGTGGACTGAAACAAAGTTGGGTGGCATACCTTGATAATGCACGAAACTTAGCCTCATATGTCGTAACCGACATCCTACCTTGCTCTAGGCTCAAGAACTCATCTCTTTTCCTATCCCTCAAAGTCCGGGGGATATACTTCTCCATAAACAAGCTAGAGAATGATGCCCAAGTCATAGGTGGTGCCTCTGTTGGTTGACACTCAACATGTGACCGCCACCACATTTTGGCGTTCCCTTGAAACTGATAAGTCACAAACTCAACACCAAACCGTTCTACTATACCCATCTTGTGTAGTAGCTCATGGTAGTAAACCAGAAAATCGTAAGCATCCTCAGATTCAGCACCCTTGAAGACTGGAGGTTTCAATTTCAAGAACTTACTGAAAAGTTCATGCTGATCATTTGTCATTATAGGCCCTGTAGTCAGACGAGGAAATGTTCCTATTTCCAATGAGGCATCCATGCGGGGAGCCACAGTAGCCGCATGTTGTACCTCATGAGCCTGAGGTGCTGGTGCAGAAAACACTGGAGGTGTTTGACCTTGATCAGATAACCCACTAAGATAAGCAAGAACCTGATTTATCATCTCTGGGGTAGGTTGGGGTGGTAGTTCCTCATTATGCACTTGCTCAGTTTCCCCTTCCTCACCCTCTCTTACTACTTCTTCAGTCGGTGGAGGAGTCACCGCCCTAGTATCAGATGGGCTAGGTGCTCGTCCTCTCCCTCTAAAGGACGTCCTCCCTCGGCCTCTTGCCGCTACTCTTCCTCGAGCTACAGCCCCAGTGGCTAGCTCAAACGCTTCTTGTCTTGCCGATGTTGGTGTTGGCGCAGTCGTTGCTCTAGTTCTAACCATCTGCGAAATAGAGTGAAGATGGTCAGATACCAATTTGTATCACCTAGATACTAATTGGATCCAAGTAATAGCACGAAAGAAAGAAAGAATGGAATTTTTCCTAAAGTCTTATAGCCTCTCAAAGAAAAGTAAAGGTGTCCCCCTACTGTTCCTTAAGACTCTACTAGAGTCGTTCTTGTGTGATGAGACCAACGAACCTAATGCTCTGATACCAAGTTTGTCACGACCCAAATCGGGTCGCGAATGGCACCCACACTTACCCTCCTATGTGAGTGAACCAACCAATCTAAACCTTAACATTTCAATATAATATCAACAGAAAGTAATGCAGAAGACTTAAACTCATTAATAAAAACAAATTCAATAACTTCTAAAAACTCAACAACTATTATTATCCCCAAAATCTGGAAGTCATCATCACAAGAACATCTACTTCAAATTCGTAAGTCTAAGAGTATCTAAGAAGCTAAAATACATATACAGCTAGTCCATGCCGGAATTTCAAGGAATTAAGACATGAAGAGGAGGATGCAGTCCAACCTAGAAACATTAGCTCACCCTGATATCCGGCGTAATGAAGACTGGCTAGAGTTGCGGTTGAGTTGAAGACGACGGTACGTTTGCTGCACTCCACAATTTACAAAGAAACAAATACAAGTAGGGGTCAGTACAAACACAAGTACTGAGTAGGTATCATCAGCCAACTCAAAATAGAAAACAGTATATATCAGATAACATCATAAAATCAACTAATATCCTTAGCATGCAGCATTTACAATTACCATAACCCTTGGTTACAACACCAAGCACATCAATGAGGACTCACGCCTCCTCATCATACTCATTTGGGAATTAGGTTCATTAGATTGAGTATATTAACATCTTTCAAGATTCATTATCTTTATTCCTCTCGTGTCGGTACGTGACACTCCGCTTCTCATATACTATCCTGGTGTCAGAACGTGACACTCCGATCCTCATTCTATCCTTGTGTCGGAACGTGACACCCGATCCATATTCTATCCTGGTACCGGAACGTGGCACCCGATCCATATACTATCCTGGTGTCGGAAAGTGACACTCCGATCCTCATATACTATCCTGGTACCGGAACGTGGCACCCGATCCATATACTATCCTGGTGCCGGAACGTGACACTCCGATCCTTATATACTATCCTGGTACCGGAACGTGGCACCGGATCCCCTAATCTCACTACTTTCGTTCATCAAGCCTTCTTTTACACAAACCCATCATCATTAACAAAGTAGATTAGGGTTTTCTCAAAATTTATGATTCAATAGCTTCATCATGCTTATTTTATCACAATTACATAATTTCATTCATGCAAGCATACAATTAAGCATATAGAAGGGTTTACAATACTACCCATAAATATCATTCGCTATTAAGAGTTTACTACGAATAGTATAAAAACCATAACCTACCTCCACTGAAGAATTTGATCAAGCAAGCAATTTTCCAAAGCTTTGTCCTCTTCTTTCTCTTGATCGTACGTTTCTCCCTCTCTTTCTGTTCTTCTCTTTTTCTTATTCAAACCCTCTTTCTTTTACCCTAATTAGCATATAATTAAGTATAAAAGATGGCAATAATAAACCACCAATTAACTCAAGGTTACCTCTTTTAACCCTCAAGTAGTTAGACTTATTAACATTAACCCACTAACTTTATAATTATAGCAGGAATAGTAAAAAACGTCCCTTAAAACATTAATGAAATCCAACCCCGCCTGCGATTAAGCAGCCTGTGATGGCCCGTCGCGCCTGCGACGGTCCGTCCTGCTGCTCCGTCACAGAGTTCAGAGACTCAATTTCTCTGAAAAGTCTGTGACGGTCCGTCCTGCCATTCCGTTACGAAGTTCAGCGAGTCGATTTCAGTGCCCATTTTTCAGAATTCTAAGTATTTCGGAACGAGACCCCCTCGACGGTCCGTCGTGCCCATGACGGCCCATCGTGGGGTCCATCGTTTCTGCCTGTTTTTCCAGAATCAAAGTCTGCTGCTCAAAACGACTAAACAGGTCGTTACAACTTACTAGGGAAATGATAATCCCTGAAAAAATAGATATCCAAGAGGAGATACAAAAAGTAGATATTCCAGAGTTTTATGCAAATAAAAGGACTATTGGAATAGCTACCATATTGAATGAGATAACAAACAATTATTTAAACGAAAATGTAATTTGGATATATTACAATGAGACCAGACAATTATCTACTCAAACTGCAGAGATATTAGAGTAGCAGATATGGAAGATTTAAGACAATGGATATTGAGCAAAGTCAGAACAAACACCCACAACAAGAGCTATACGGAAGAATTTCATTTCTGCTAATTTAATGACATGATATTGTAAACTAATAGGACAAAAATATCATGATCATCTATGTTCAAAATGTGAAGGAGAAGATAATTACGTGCCAGATGTACAGTTAGAGTAAAGATGGAAGAAGCAAGATATCGGAGATAAGATTTACTATAAAAATCGTAAAGTAGATAGTTATTGTTTAGGTTATAAAAGGCCAATCATGTAAAAAGTATTTTGTTTTCTTGTGTTAGTCATAAAGTAAATAGTATGTGTGTAGTAAATAGTGTGTGTCGGCCAGAAATAAAAAAGAAGAGGCCATTATGTAAAGTAGTAATAGTAAGTATTTTGTTTTCTTGTGTCTGTCGAATATAAAAAGGCCAGGTTTAAAGTAGGAGTGTCGGCCATTAGGCCAAAAGGTGTCAAGTTTTCTTGTATAAATTGAGGGTTCTCCCTCATAATAAAGGCATCCCCCTTTCAAATACATCTCTCTTTCACTATTAATTCCGCTTCCATCCCTTCCACCCAAAATTGGTATCAGAGCTAGCTATTTAAATTAATAATTATGGAAAAACCTGGAGTTTTAGATCTACAAAAACAGGTATACACTCTTAAATTTATGAGTAGCTAAATAGATTTATTCCTGAAAATCTCTTGTTGATTATAATTGTTTATCATGACTTAATAATGTTATAATAAACATCTTTAGAAGGTTTGGTACATAAATATTTTTCGAATAAGTATGCCCATACTATGCCATCCTAAAGTTGAAACCGGTAGGCAAGAAGGCCGTTTAGGGGAGTAAACAAAGTTGAGGCGTTGTTAGGTTAACTAATCAAAGAAGAAAGTTGTAGTAGTGACTAGTCGAGATGATTACTAAATCATTATTATTTCATAATAGATAAGTATAATCCATTAAGAGGTCGGAAGGAATAAAACTTTTTGTCAAAATAAATAAGATGAATATTTATTTAATAGATGATGAAGATGATTATAAGATATTACTACTCTATATACTAAAAAATGTTAGTACTGATATAAAAAGAGAAATTTATGACAAATTGGTAACATATGAAATAATAGAAATAACAACCCAAGGTTGGACTAAGTTAACCATACAAAGTATACAAGATGAACTTTACTATGATATGTATGATTTATATGATGATCTAGATATGTTTAAAGATTAATGATTGAATCAGAAAAGTTTGAGATATGGCAAAAGAGAAGTACGAATAAATATAAGATAAAAGTAATTAAGAACCCAGATAAAATAAGTAGACTTTTTAAAATTTTATACAGAAAAATATAATGAACAAAAATAAAGAAATCAGTATAAAAAGAACCAAAATAGGTAAAAAAGTATGAAAGATATGGAAAAAATTAAAATCCTTATATATAGAATATGAACTATCACAACTAACTAAAACAAGTAATGATAAGAAAGATAATTTAATAAATATAATTTCAAAAACAGAATAAAAATATGTTTGTTATTTCAAAAAATAATATGAACAAAGAAAAATATAAACAACAATTAATAGAAAAAATAACTGAAAAAGAACAAGAATTACAACATAGAAAAAGAAGATAAGAAGAAAATATTTTAGCAGGAGTATGTAATAAATCAATACTAGCACAAAGAAAAGTTATATTTATGTTAGAACTAGAATTAGATTGTCCTGAATATAAGTTACAACATAATATAATACATAAATCATTATGAACAAAGAAGAATTTGCAGTAGACGAAAAGACATATGAAAATCAAGACGAAATGATAATAAAAATAATATTTTCAAATTTAGGAAGAAGATATAAGAAATTAGGAAATAACCTATATTTAATGTTAGAAAAAGAAACAACAAAATTAGAAAATAGTTTAACAGCTATGATAAGAATAACAAAAGAAAATGAAGAAATAGACAAATCAAAAGAAATTGAAAAAATAAAAATACAAGCAAAACAAGAAGTACAACATTTAGAAGAAATAAAAAATACAAGAATAAGTGAATTAGAAAAAGAATTAGCTATGTTAAAATTATTATATGAAACTAAACAAAAACAAAAGGAAAAAGATAAAGAGCTTGAATTAACTAATAAAATAACAGAGATGGAACAAAAACTAAATGAATATCTTGAAGTAAATGAAATAAATGAAAATGAGTCAGATACAATAAATGATCAAAAATCAGAAATAAGTGATATAAGTGAGACATATACAGAAATTCTAGAACAGGTAGATAAACCAAAAAAATTAGAAATAAACACAGGAGATACGAATCGACCTAGTATGTCAAGAGTTAAAACTCCAGATAATAGTCCCAAAAATAGTCCTAGAGCTAGTCCTAGATCGACACCACCAACTTATTATACAGAAAATTAGCAGCAATCAGATAGAAGTAACGCAATATGGAACAGTAGATTAAATAAAAATTGGATACCAAAATCAATAAGTTAACAATATAATTTCTTAGATCTAGATTGTGTCACAGACATAAATAAAGCAATATTAATGTGGATAGGAAATATATCTAAGCAACTAATAGATAACAAAATAGAAACAACAAAAACACCGAGATACATAGAAAGAACATTCGTAGGAACAACAAGATTATGAATAGAAAATCTACCCTCAGAAAGTTTAGAAGTACTGAGAAGTGACAAGAAAGTAGATGGATCTCCATCAGCAACAAATATAGATATACTAGATAAATATGAATCAGCAATAAGAAATGAATTTGGAGGTATGACTACATATATAAGAGAACAAAACAAAGAAAAAAATACGAAATAGACAACTTATGACAAAATTAGCTATATGTAAAATGTGTTATATAGAAGAATACACTTGTGCATTTAAAGAATATTATTACAATGAAAAATACAATTTTGATGAAGAAAAAGAAATAAGAAAACAATATATTACGAAATTACCAAAGCCATTTAGTACAAAAGTAATAAAAGATTGGAATGATAAAGGATTAGTAGGTACATTAGGAGCTAGAATAAAATTCCTAAATCAATGGTTTACACAATTATGTGAAAGCCAAAAAGAAAAACTAAAAATGGAAAAAGTACTAAATAAAAATTTAGCATGTTGCAAAAATAGAATGGCACCACAATTTAGATGTACAAATAAAAAACAAAAATCCAAAAGATATAAAAATTATAGAAAAAATAAAACTATGTATAAAAATAAACAACCAAGACGAAGGTATTATATAAAAAATTATAAAGTAAAAAGACCATATAAACCAAAGAGGAAAATATCCCAATGCACTTGTTACAATTGTGGAAAGATAGAACACATAGCTAAGGATTGTAAATTACCAAAAGATCCAAAAAGAAAACAAATAGCAGAATTAATCATAGACAATGAAAAATATATGCAAATAGAATACAAAGACTATGAATTAAGTGATAACGACGGCATATATGAAGTATCAGATATAGAAACTGAAAATGAAGAAGAAAATTTAGATAATAAAATAGAAGAAGAAATATAATGTCTGAAAACGAAATAATATCTAAATAAAAATTATGAAAATGAAGAATTATCACACCAAAAGATTATATTTGATAATACAGTTTTTGAATAAATAAAAGTAAAAGAATTAGATTTAAGTGTTGAAAAGATACTTGAAATACCTACATTAAAAAAACTGGATAAAAAGACAAAAAGAAGAATACTATGTAGTTAGTCAAAAAGAACACGTCATAGACTATAAATATAGAAGCGGAAAAGCATATATACCTATAATAAGAAAACGAATAATAAATAAAGAAATACAAGACATAAAAAATAAAGCAGCTATAAAATATGTACATTTAGGAGGAACAGAAATACTAATAAAAGCTTGTTTCAGAGAAGGAATAGATACACCCATTGAAATATATTTAGTAGATGACAGAATAATACACCCTATAGAAAAAAGTGTAATAAGTGCAGTTAAAGGAAATTTAATATACCAAAAATTGTCACGACCCAAATCGGATCGCGACTGGCACCCACACTTACCCTCCTATGTGAGCGAACCAACCAATCTAAACCTTAACATTTCAATATAATATCAACAGAAAGTAATGCGGAAGACTTAACTCATTAATAAAAACCAATTCAATAACTTCTAAAATCCAACATCTATTATTCCCCAAAATCTGGAAGTCATCATCACAAGAACATCTACTTCAAATTACTAAATCTAAGAGTATCTAAGAAACTAAAATACATAAACAACTAGTCCATGCCGGAACTTCAAGGCACCGAGACATGAAGAAGAAGATCCAGTCCAAGCTAGAAGCGTTAGCTCACCCTGATATCCGGAGTAATGAAGACTGGCTAGAGTTACGGTTGAGTTGAAGACGACGGTACGTTTGCTGCACTCCACAATTAACAAAGAAAACAAAACATAAAAGTAGGGGTCAGTACAAAACACATGCACTGAGTAGATATCATCGGCCAACTCAAAATAGGAAACAGTATATACCAAGTAATATCATAAAATCAACTATGATACTCAACATGTAGCAACAACAAGTACTATATCATTAACAATTTCCGTCAAGTTCACACATGAGGACTCAAGCCTCAATACCATACTCATTTGGGAATTAGATTCATTAGATTGAGTATATTAACATCTTTCAAGATTCATTATCTTTATTCCTCTTGTGTCGGTACGAGACACTCCGCTGCGCTAATTCTACGTGTCGGTTCGTGACACCCGATCCCCTAAATCTACGTGTTGATTCGTGACACCCGATCCCCTAAATCTATGTGTCGGTTCGTGACACTCGATCACCTAAATCTACGTGTCAGTTCGTGACACCCGATCCCCTAAATCTACGTGTCGGTTCGTGACATCCGATCCCCTAAATCTACGTGTCGGTTCGTGACACCCGATCCCCTAAATCTACGTGTTGGTTCGTGACACCCGATCCCCTAATCTCATTCTATCAATTCATCAAGCCTTCT
The DNA here is from genome assembly GCA_027704785.1 of Solanum chmielewskii. Lineage (NCBI taxonomy): Eukaryota > Viridiplantae > Streptophyta > Magnoliopsida > Solanales > Solanaceae > Solanum > Solanum chmielewskii. The sequence continues at coordinate 14,359,245 of JAKWIX010000322.1, forward strand.
CTTATACCAAGGCATTATCAATCTCATTACTTTAGTTCATCAAGCCTTCTTTCATACCAAAGCATCATCAATCTCATTACATTAGTTCATCAAGACTTCTTTCATACCAAGGCATCATCATTAACAAGAGATTGGGTTTTTTATCAAGATTTGGGATTCAATAGCTTCATCATGCTTATTTCATCACAATCATATAATCACATTCATGCATGCATACAATTAAGCACATAGAAGGGTTTACAATACTACCCAATACATATCATTCTCTATTAAGAGTTTACTATGAAAGCATAAAACCATAACCTACCTCCACTGAAGATTAGTGATCAAGCAAGCAAATTCTCAAAGCTTTGTTCTTCTTCTCGTTTCTCCTCTTTCTCGTTCGTTTCTCCCTCTCTTTCTGTTCTTTTCTTTTTCTTATTCAAACCCTCTTTCTTTTACCCTAATTAGCATATAATTAAGAATAAAAGATGGCAATAATAACCCACTAATTAACTTAGGGTTACCTCTTTTAACCCCCAAGTAATTAGACTTATTAAAAATTAACCCACTAACTTTATAATTAAAGAAGGAATAGTCCAAAACGCCCCTTAAAATAGTTACAGAAATCCGACCCAGATTGGGATTACGCAACCTGTGACGGCCCGTCGTGCCTGCGACGGTCCGTCATGCAGGTCGTCGCTAGGTTCAGAGACTCAATTTCCACCAAAGAGTCTGTGACGTTCCGTCACACATGTGACGGTCTGTCCTGCCATTTCGTTACGAAGTTCAGAGAGTCGATTTTCAGTACCCAATTTCATATTTTCTAAGTGTTTTGAAACGAGACCCTGCGACGGTCCGTCGTGCCCATGACGGTCCGTCGTGGGGTCCGTCGTGTCAGCTAGTTTTCCAGAAATAAAATCTGCTGCTCAAAACGACTAAACGGGTCGTTACAATAGATACCAATTTACCCATCGTTCGTCCCCGAACGATCACAAGAAGAAAAACAAGGGCAAAAAAGGAGTACCTGAATCTGTCAACAGATGTGGGTATCTTTCTTGCATATCAGCCTCTTTCTCCCAAGTGGCCTCTTCAACGGGTCGATTCTTCCACTGAACCTTGATGGATACAATCTCCCTCGACCTCAGCTTGCGGACTTCTCTATAATGGAGAGTAGAACCCCATGCAATCGCACCACTTCCGAGGTGTAAAGTTTGGCTAACTTCTCTGCATTGTAAGTCAACTTGCCGAAATGAAGTGAGCAGATTTAGTTAATCTATCAACAATTACCCAAATGGAGTCATACTTACCCATTGTCTTGGGAAGACCAACCACGAAGTCCATTGCAATCCTTTCCCACTTCCATTAAGGAATGGGCATTCTCTGAAGTGTTCCTCCGGGCCTCTGATGTTCATACTTTACTTGTTGACAATTTGTACATCTGGCAACAAAATCAACAATGTCGCGCTTCATTCTACTCCACCAAAAGTGTTGCATTAGGTCACGGTACATCTTGGTTGCACCAGGATGTATAGAGTACCTTGAACTATGAGCCTCTGTCAGAATAGTGTTGATCAAATCATCAACGCGGGGTACACATACCCTTCCCTTGATTCTCTAAAAACCTTCCTGATCGATTTGCGCTTCCTTAGCCTCTCCTCGCAATACTTTATCTTGGATTCTGCTTAGTTTCTCATCATCAAACTGTTTTCCCTTAATATTGTCAAGAAAAGAAGATCTTGCCTCCACACAAACCAACAATCCTCCCTTCTCATTTACTTCTAACCTCATCAAGTCGTTAGCCAGAGTCTGAACCTCTCTAGCCAATGGACGTCTAGAAACTTGCAAGTGAGCTAGACTTCCTATGCTCCCTGCCTTTCTACTTAAGGCGTCTGCCACAACATTAGCCTTTCCCGAATGATACAAGATAGTGATATCGTAGTCCTTCAGTAGTTCCATCCATCTCCTCTGTCTCAAATTCAAATCTTTTTGAGTAAAGACATACTGTAGGCTACGATGATCCGTGTATACTTCACACTTAACCCCATATATATAGTGTCTCCATTGCTTTAAGGCAAACACTACCCAACCAATTCAAAATCATGGGTCGGATAATTACGTTCATGCACCTTTAATTTCCTTGAAGCATAAGCAATTACGTACTTCTCTTGCATTAGCACTGCACCCAAACCCGAATAGGATACATCACAATAGACAATGAAATTCTTACCTTCCACTGGCAGGGCAAGTATTGGTGCAGTAGTCAACAAGGTCTTGAGTTTCTGAAAACTTTCCTCACATTCGTCCGACCATACAAATGGAACGTTCTGCTTAGTCAAGTTCGTCAATTGGGAATCAATGGAAGAGAATCCCTTGACAAATCGACGCTAGTAGCTAGCTAAACCAACAAAGCTCCTTATTTCTGACACATTAGTAGATCTTACCCAATTCTTCACTGTCTCAATCTTAGAAGGATCCACCATCACCCCATCCTTAGAAACCACATGCCCCAAGAAGGAAACTGCATCTAGCAAAAACTCACACTTGGAGAATTTGGCATAAAGCTTTTTCTCCCTCAACATTTCCAATACAATTCTCAAGTGCTCCTCATGTTCCTTCTTGCTCTTTGAGTATATCAATATATCATCAATAAATACGATCACAAAGAGATCCCGATATGGCTTAAAAATCCCGTTCATCAAGCTCATGAAAGCAGCAGGGGCATTCGTAAGACCAAAAGACATCACTACAAATTCGTAATGCCCATACCTTGTCCGAAAAGCAGGCTTTGGAACATCCGTTGCCCATATTTTCAATTGATGATAACCGGATCTCAAGTCAATCTTAGAGAAGACACAAGCACCTTGTAACTGATCGAACAAGTCATCGATGCGAGGAATGGGATACTTGTTCTTAATAGTTACCTTGTTCAAGTACCGGTAGTCTATGCACATCTGAAAACTCCCATCCTTCTTCTTCACAAATAACACCGGAGCACCCCAAGGAGATGCACTGGGTCTAATGAAGCCTTTGCTCAACAACTCTTGAATTTGGGCCATTAACTCTCTTAACTCAGCGGGAGCCATTCTATAAGGGGGTAAAGAAATGGGGTGAGTACCCGGTTCAAGATCGATGCAGAAGTCAATATCTCTATCCGGTGGCAAACCAGGAAGGTCTGCAGGAAACACATCTAAAAACTCGCAGACTATTGCAACCGACTCGATTGAAGGTACTTGGGTAGTATCATCCCTGAGGTGTGCCAAGAAAGCTAAACAACCCTTACTAACCATTTTCTTAGCACGAAGAAAGGAGACAATACGAACCGGATTGGAAGTGTAGTCACCCTCCCACAATAACGGATCTGTCCCAGGCTTGTCTAACGTCACAGTCTTAGCATTACAATCCAAGATCGCAAAATTCGGAGAAAGCCAAGTCATACCCAGAATTACATCAAAATCAACCATTTCTAAGATAACCAAGTCTACATAAGTATTGCTCCCCACAAAAGTCACCAAACAAGACCTATATACTTTTTCAACTATCACAGACTGACCCACCAGAGTAGAAACACGAATAGCTATGTCAAGCAATTCACAATGTAAATTAAGACCAGTAGCAAATGAGGAAGATACATATGAAAATGTGGAGCCGGGATCAAATAATACAGAAGCCATGCAATCACAAACCAAAAGATTACCTGTGATAACAGCATCTGATGTCTCCTCTTCCGACCGCCCAGGAAAAGCGTAACAATGGGCCCTATCACCTGTTTGCCCGTTGCCCCTACCATGTTGCGCTGCAGTAGTTCCCATTTGTCCGTCACCCTGGCCGTTTTGGTGACCACCATTACCTCGGCCACCACGTCCTCCAGAATAACGGCCTCTACCATGACCACCTCTACCTCTAGATATTGGGGGTCTATAACTCTGTTTTGGACAATTCCTCCTAATATGTCCAGTCTCCCAACATCCTTAACACTCTTTGGAGTCAAGCATAGGTCTCTCAGAGAAGTGTTGACCGGTCTGAGGTGGACCCCCAACTACAGTCTGTAGTGAAGAATGAATTGGTCGGACTGAGTAACCTCCTGAACCCTGTCCTCTAGAGTAAGAACCATTAAACTCACCTCCCTTTTGAAACCTTTTTGATGTCGATGCCATGGTGAAGTCATCTGGCTTCACTCCTTCCACCTCTATCACGAAGTCTACCACTTCTTGAAAGGATTTTTCCGTAGCCGCTACCTGTAAGGCTGAAATCCGCAATTCTGACCTCAACCCCTTCACAAAAGGGCGAATCTGCTCTTGTGGACTGAAACAAAGTTGGGTGGCATACCTGGATAATGCACGAAACTTAGCCTCATATGCGGTAACCGACATCCTACCTTGCTTTAGGCTCAAGAACTCATCTCTTTTCCTATCCCTCAAAGTACGGGGGATATACTTCTCCATAAACAAGCTAGAGAATGATGCCCAAGTCATAGGTGGTGGCTCTGTTGGTTGACACTCAACATGTGACCGCCACCACATTTTGGCGTTTCCTTGAAACTGATAAGTCACAAACTCAATACCAAACCGTTCTACTATACCCATCTTGTGTAGTAGCTCATGACAGTCAACCAGAAAATCGTAGGCATCCTCAGATTCAGCACCCTTGAAGAGTGGAGGTTTCAATTTCAAGAACTTACTGAAAAGTTCATGCTGATCATTTGTCATTATAGGCCCTGTAGTCAGACGAGGAAACGTGCCAATTTCCAATGAGACATCCATGCGGGGAGCCATAGTAGCTGCGTATTGTAACTCCGGAACTGGAGGGGTTGGTGTAGAAAACACTGGAGGTGTCTGGCCCTGATCAGATAACCCACTAAGATAAGCAAGAACCTGATTGATCATCTTTGGGGTAGGTTGGGGTGGAAATTCCTCATTCGGCACTTGTTAATTTCCCCCATCCTCACCCTCTCTTACCACTTCCTCAGTTGGTGGAGGAGTCACCGCCCTAGTACAAGATGGGCTAGGTGCTCGTCCTCTTCCCCTAGAGAACGTCCTCCCAGGAACACTTCCACGGCCTCTGGTCACTACTCCTCTTCGAGCCACAGCCCCAGTGGCTGGCTCAAACACTTCTTATCTTGCCGATGTTGATGTTGGCGCAGTCGTTGTTGCTCTAGTTCTAACCATCTGCAAAATAGAGTGAAGATGGTCAGATACCAATTTGTATCACCTAGATACCAATTGGATCCAAGTAATAGCACGGAAGAAAGAAAGAAAGAATGGAATTTTCCTAAAGTCTTATAGCCTCTCAAAGAAAAGTAAAGGCGTCCCCCTACCGTTCCTTTAGACTCTACTAGACTCGTTCTTGTGTGATGAGACCAACGAACCTAATGGCTCTGAAACCAAGTTTGTCACGACCTAAATCAAGCCGCGACTGACACCCACACTTACCCTCTTATGTGAGCGAACCAACCAATCTAAACCCCAATATTTCAACCACAAGTAACATAATATAATGCGGAAGACTTAAACTCATTAATGAATATCGAAAATCAACTTCTAAAACTCAAACACTTATTATTATTCCCAAAATCTGGAAGTCATCATCACCAGAACATCTATCCTCGAATTACTAAACTAAGAGTATTCTAAGAAGCTAAAATAAATAAAAATCTAGTCCATGCAGGATGTTCAAGGCATCAAGACATGAAGAGGAAGACCCAGTCCATACTAGAAGCATTAGCTCACCCTGAAATCCGGTGAAATGATGACTGGCTAGAGTTGCGGTTGAGTTGAAGACGACGGTACGTTTGCGGCACTCCACAAATAATAGAAAGAAACATACAAGTAGGGGTCATTACAAACATAAGTACTGAGTAGGTATCATCGGCCAACTCAAAATAGAAAATAGTATATATCAGATCATATCATAAATCAACTACAATACTCAATCTATAGCAACAACATGTACAAGAATCTTTGATAAATAACGTCAAGTACACTCATGAGGAATCAAGCCTCCATATCATACTCATTTGGGAAATAGGTTCATTAAGTTGAGTATATTACCATCTTTCAAGATTCATTATCTTTTTCCTCTCGTGTCGGTACGTGACACTCCGATCCTCATCATACTATCCGGGTGTCGAAACGTGACACTCTGATCCCCTAATACTATGTGTCGGAACGTGACACTCTAATCCCCTAATTCTACGTGTCGGTTCGTGACACCCGATCCCCTAATTCTACGTGTCGGTTCGTGACACCCGATCCCCTAATTCTACGTGTCGGTTCGTGACACCCGCTCCACTAATTTCATTCTATTAATTCGTCAAGCCTTCTCTTATACCAAGGCATCATCATGTCATTACATTAGTTAATCAAACCTTCTTTTATATCAAGGCATCATCATTAACAAGGGCTTTTAAATATTTGGGATTCAATAGCTTAATCATGCTTATTTCATCACAATTATATAATCACATTTATGCAAGCATACAATTAAGCACATAGAAGGGTTTACAATACTACCCAATACATATGATTCGCTATTAAGAGTTTACTATGAAAAGCATAAAAACCATTACCTACCTCCACTGAAGAATTGTGATCAAGCAAGCTAATCATCAAATCATTGCTTTCTTCTTTTCTCTCTCTCTCTCGATCGTTTCTCCCTCCTCTTTTATGTTCTTTTCTTTTTCTTATTCAAACCCTCTTTCTTTTACCATAATTAGCATATAATTAAGTATAAAAGATGGTGAATTAACCCATTAATTAATTCAAGGTTATCTCTTTTAACCCTCAAGTAGTTAAATTATTAACATTAACCCACTAAATTTATAATTATAGCAGGAATAGTGCAAAACGTCCCTTAAAAAACTTAACAGAAATTCGACCCAATCTGGGATTACGCAGCCTGTGACGGGCCGTCGTGCCTGCGACGGTCCGTCCTGCTGCTCCGTCACAGAGTTCAGAGACTCCATTCCATTAAAGGGTCTGTGACGGTCTGTCGTACCCACGATGGTCCGTCCTGCCATTCCGTTACGAAGTTCTGAGAGTTGATTTCAGTACCCAATTTTCAGAATTCTAAGTATTTTGGAACGAGACACCCTCGACGATCCGTCGTGCCTACGACAGTCCGTCGTGGGGTCCGTCGACCAAGACAACTTTTTCATAATAAAAATCTGCTGCTCAAAACGACTAAACAGGTCGTTACATTTTTCTTATATCTTCTTCCTAAATTTGAAAATATTATTTTTATTATCATCCCGTCTTGATTTTCATATGTCTTTTCGTCTACTGCAAATTCTTCTTTGTTCATTATAATTTATGTATTATATTATGTTGTAACTTATATTCATGACAATCTAATTCTAGTTCTAACATAAATATAACTTTTCTTTGTGCTAGTATTGATTTATTACATAAACTTGCTAAAATATTTTCATCTAATCTTCTTTTTCTATGTTGTAATTCTTGTTCTTTTTCAATTATTTTTTCTATCAATTGTTGTTTATATTTTTCTTTGTTCATACTGTTTTTTCAAATAACGAACATATTTATATTCTGTTTTTGAAATTATATTTATTAAATTATCTTTCTTATCATTACATGTTTTAGTTAGTTGTGATAGTTCATATTTTATATATAAGGATTTTAATTTTTTCCATATCTTTCGTACTTTTTTACCTATTTTGGTTCTTCTTATACTGATTTCTTTATTTTTGTTCATTATATTTTTATGTATAAAATTTTAAAAAGTCTACTTAATTTATCTGGGTTCTTAATTACTTTTATCTTATATTTATTCGTACTTCTCTTTTGCCATATCTCAAACTTTTCTGATTCACTCATTAATCTATAAATATATCTAGATCATCATATAAATCATACATATCATATTAAAGTTCATCTTGTATACTTTGTATGGTTAACTAAGTCATACCTTGGGTTGTTATTTATATTATTTCATATTTTACCAATTTGTCATAAATTTCTCTTTTTATATCAGTACTAAGATTTTTTAGTATATAGAGTAGTAATATCTTATAATCATCATCATCATCTATTAAATAAGTATTCATCTTATCCATTTTGACTAAAAGTTTTATTCCTTCCGACCTCTTAATGGATTATACTTATCTATTATGAAATAATAATGATTTAATAATCATCTCGCCTAGTCACTACTACAGCTTTCTTCTTTGATTAGTTACCCTAACAGCGCCTCAACTTTGTTTACTCCCCTAAACGGCCTTCTTTCCTACCGGTTTTAACTTTAGGATGGCATAGTCTGGGCATACTTATTCGAAGAATATTTCCGTAGCAAACATTCTAAAGATGTTTATTATACCCCAACATTTTAAACATAATAAACAGAATATAATGCGGAAGGCTTAAAACCCATTAATATAACTGATAAATAACTTCTAAAATTTATCAATTACTATCCCCAAAATCTGGAAGTCATCATCACAATAACATCTATCCTCAAATTACTAAGTCTAAGAGTATCTAAGAAGCTAAACTAACTAAACAGATAGTCCATGCCAAAACTTCAAGGCATCAAGACATGAAGAAGAAGTCCAGTCCAAGTTAGAAACAATAACTCACCCTGAAATCTGACGTGATGAAGACTGGCTAGAGTTGCGGTTGAGTTGAAGACGACGGTACGTTTGCTGCACTACACAATTAACAAAAAGAAAACATACAAGTAGGGGTCAGTACAAAACACGAGTACTGAGTAGATATCATCGGCCAACTCAAAATAAAAAGAAATGTATATCAGATAATATTATAAAATCAACTACAATACTCAACAGGTAGCAACAACAAGTACAAGAATCATTGATATTAACGCCAAGTACACCCATGAGGACACAAGCCTCCATACCATACTCATTTGGGAAATAGGTTCATTAAATTGCGTATATTAAAATCATTCAAGATTCATTCTTTTTACTATCCTTGTGTCGGAACCTGACACTCCGATCCCCTAATACTACGTGTCGGTTCGTGACACCTGATACCCCTAATACTACGTGTCGGTTCGTGACACCCGATCCCCCTAATACTACGTGTCGGTTCGTGACACCATATCCCCCAATACTATGTGTCGGTTCGGGACACCCAATCCCCTAATACTATATGTCGGTTCGTGACACCCGATCCCCTAACCTCATTACTTTAGTTCATCAAGAATTCTTTTATACCAAGGCATCATCATTAACAGAGAGGGTTTTAGGTTTAAGCTTCACAAACTTATCTTTCCAAACCATTACCATTACATAATCACATCATGCAAGCACACAATTAAGCATATAGAAGACATTACAATACTACCGAATACATATCATTCGCTATTAGGAGTTTACTATGAAATAGCTTAAAAACCATAACCTACCTCGACCGAAGAATTCGCGATCAAGCAAGCTATCCCCCAAAAACTTTGATTTCCTCTTCGTTTCTCTCTTCTCTCGATCGTTCTCCCTCTCTTTCTCTTTTTTTCTAATTTTTACTTATTGAAACTCTTTTTCTTTTACCCTAATAACCATATAATTACGTATAAAAGATGACCAAAGTAACCAACTATTTAATTCAAGGTTATCTCCTTTAACCCCCAAGTAATTGAGTTATTAACATTCAACCACTAACTTTATAATTATAAACAGGAATAGTCCAAAACGCCCCTTAAAACATTTAACAGAAATCCGACCCAGTCAGGGTTACGCAGCCTTTGACGGCCCGTCGTGCCTGCGACGGTCCGTCCTGCTGCTTCCATCACAAAGTTCAGAGAGTTGATTTTATTTAAGACTCTGTGACGGTCCGTCGTTCCTACGACGGTCCGTCCTGCCATGTCGTCGCGAAGTTCAGAGAGTTGTTCTCAGTACCCAATTTTCCAGAATCTATGTTTTTTGGAATGAGACCCCCTCGACGGTCCGTCGTGGGATCCGTCGACTCAGACAGTTATTCACAGAAAATAAACTCTACTGCTCAAAACAACTAAATAGGTCGTTACAATAGCTACCAATTTACCCATCGTTCGTCCTCGAACGATCACAAGAAGAAAAACAAGGACGAAAAGGAGTACCTGAATCTGTAAAAAGGTGTGGATATCTTTCTTGCATATCGGCCTCCTTCTCCCAAGTGGACTCTTCAATGAGTCGATTCTTCCATTGAACTGTGATAGATGCAACTCCCTTGATTTCAACTTGCGGACTTCTCTATAAAAAATGGCAAAAGGCTCCTCCTCATATGACAAATTCTCATCAAGAAGGACTGAATCCCAACGAATGATGTAGTTTCCATCACCATGGTATCTTTCAGCATAGACACATGAAATACCGGGTGCACCCCTGACAGTCCTGGGGGCAAGGCTAATTCATAAGCTACCGTCCCCACGCGCTTCAGAACTTCAAATGGACCAATGTACCTCGGACTAAGCTTACCTCGCTTACCAAACCGCATCACCCCTTTCATGGGTGAAACCTTCAGCAAAACTTGCTCGCCCTCCATAAACTCCATGTCTCTAACCTTTCGATCTGCATATTCTTTCTGCCTACTTTGAGAAGCTAAAAGCTTTCTTGAATGCATTTCACTTTATCTAACGATTCCCTCAGAAGATCAGTACCCCAAGGTCTAACCTCAAATGCATCAAACCACCCAATGGGAGACCTACATCTTCTCCCATACAATGCCTCAAATGGAGCCATATCAATACTTGAGTGATAGCTATTGTTGTATGAGAACTGTGCTAAGGGTAAGAAGTTATCCCAATGACCACCAAACTCTATCACGCATGCACGAAGCATATCCTCCAAAACCTGAATCATTCGCTCAGACTTACCATCGGTCTGAGGGTGAAATGCAGTACTAAGATCCAATCTAGTGCCTAATTCAGCATGCAATGTTTTCCAAAACATAGAAGTAAACTACGTACCTCTATCTGATATGATGGAGAGTGGAACTCCATGTAATCGAACAATTTCTTAGACGTAAATTTTGGCTAACTTCTCTGCATTATATGTCACCTTGACCGGAATGAAATGAGCAAACTTTGTTAATCTGTCAACAATTACCCAAATAGAGTCATACCTACCCATTGTCTTTGGAAGACCAACCACGAAATCCATTGCAATTCTCTCCCACTTCCATTCAGGAATGAGCATTCTCTGAAGTGTCCCTCCAGACCTCTGGTGTTCATACTTTACCTGCTGACAATTCGGGCATTGAGCAACGAAATCAACAATGTCCCGCTTCAACCTACTCCACCAAAAATGTTGCTTTAAGTCACGGTACATCTTGGTGGCACCAGGATGTATAGAATACCTTGAACTATGAGCCTCTGTAAGAATAGTGTGAATCAAGTCATCGACGCGGGGTACACATACCCTTCCCTTAATTCTCAAAACACCTTCCTCATCGATTTTTGCTTCTTTAGCCTCTCCTCGCAACACCTTATCTCGGATCCGGATCAGTTTTTCATCGGTAAACTGCTTTCCTTTAATCTTATAAACAAAGGAAAATCTTGCCTCCACACAGGCCAAAAATCCTCCCTTCTCATTTACTTCTAGCCTCATAAGTACATTAGCCAGAGTCTGAACCTCTCTAGCCAATGGGCGTCTAGAAACCTGCAAGTAGGCTAGACATCCCATGCTCCCTGCCTTTCTACTTATAGCATCTGCCACAACATTTGCTTTTCCCGGATGATACAAGATAGTGATATCATAGTCCTTTAGTAGTTCCATCCACCTACTCTGTCTCAAATTCAAATCTTTCTGAGTAAAGACATACTGTAAACAATGATGATCCGTATAGACTTCACATTTAACCCTATATAGATAATGTCTCCATTGCTTTAATGCAAACACTACTGCAGCCAACTCCAAATTGTGGGTCGGATGATTACGTTCATGCACCTTTAATTGCCTCGAAGCATAAGCAATTACATTCTTCTCTTGCATTAGAACTGCACCCAAACCAGAATAGGATGCATCACCATAAACAATGAAATTCTTACCTTCCACTGGCAAGGTAAGAATTGGTGTACTAGTCAACAAAGTCTTGAGCTTCTGAAAGCATTCTTCACACTCGTCCGACCATACAAATGGAACACTCTGCTTAGTCAAGTTTATCAGTTGGGAAGCAACAGAAGAAAATTCCTTGACAAATCGACTGTAGTAGCTAGCTAAACCAACGAAGCTCCTTACCCCTGTAACATTAGTAGGTCTTACCCAACTCTTCACTGCTTCAATCTTAGAAGGATCCACCATCACTCCATCCTTAGAAACTACGTGCCCTAAGAAGGACACTGAATCTAGCAAAAGCTCACACTTAGAGAATTTGGCATAAAACTTTTTCTCCCTCAACATTTCCAATACAATTCTCAAGTGCTCCTCATGTTCCTTCCTGCTCTTTGAGTATACTAGTATATCATCGATGAATACAATGACGAAGAGATCCAGATATGGCTTTAAAATATCGTTCATCAAACTCATGAAAGAAGCAGGGGCATTCGTAAGCCCAAAAGACATTACTAAGAACTCATAATGTCCATACCTAGTCCGAAAAGCAGTCTTGGGCACATCCGTGGCCCGTATTTTCAATTGATGATAACGAGATCTCAAATCAATTTTTGAGAAGGTACAAGCACCTTGTAACTGATCAAACAAATCATCGATGCGAGGAAGAGGGTACTTGTTCTTAACAGTTACCTTATTCAGTTGTCTGTAGTCAATGCACATCCGTAAACTTCCATCCTTCTTCTTCACAAACATAACCGGAGCACCCAAAGGAGATGCACTTGGTGTAATGAAGCCTTTGCTTAACAACTCTTGAAGTTGGGCCTTTAACTCTCTTAACTCAGCGAGAGCCATCCTATAAGGGGGTATGGAAATGGGGTGAGTACCCGGCTCCAGATCAATGCAAAATTTAATATCCCGATCTGGTGGCATACAGGGAAGGTCTGCAGGAAAAAACATCCAGAAACGCACGGACTATCGAAACCGACTCAATTGAAGTTACTTGGGTAGTATCATCCCTGAGGTGTGCCAAGAAATCTAAACAACCCTTACTAACTATTCTCTTAGCACGAAGAAAGGAGATAATACGAACTGAAGTGGAAGTCTAGTCACCTTTCCACACTAACGGATCTGTCCCAGGCTTGGCCAATGTCACAGTTTTTGCATTACAATCTAAGATTGCAAAGTTTTGAGAGAGCCAAGTCATACCAAGAATTACATCGAAATCAACCATTTCTAAGATAACCAAGTCTACCTAAGTATTGCTCCCCATAAAAGTCACAAGACAAGACCTATATACTTTTTCATCTATCACAGACTCACCCACCAGAGTAGAAAGACGAATAGGTATGTCAAGCAATTCACAAGGTAAATTAAGACCAGTAGCAAATGAGGAAGATACCTATGAAAATGTGGATCCAGGATCAAACAATACAGAAGCCATGCAATCACAAACCAAAAGATTACCTGTGATGACAACATCAGATGTCTCCGCTTCAGATCTTCCAGGGAAAGCATAACAATGGGCCTTATCACCTGTCTGCCTGTTGCCCCTACCATGTTGCACTGCAGAAGGTCCAGTTTGCCCGTCACCCCAGCCGTTTTGATGACCACCATTACCTCGGCCACCACGTCCTCCCGAATAACGACCTCTTCCATGACCACCTTTACCTATGATTATTGGGGGTCTATAACTCGGTTTTGGACAATTTCTCCTAATATTTCCAGTCTCTCCACATCTATAACAATCTCTGGATTCAAGCATAGGTCTCAGTGAGAACGACGGAGTCTGGGGATAACCTCCAAACTCAGAGAAATGTTGACCGATCTGCGGTGGACCCTCACCTACAGCCTGTAGTGAAGACTTAATAGGTCGAGCTGGATAACCTCCGGAACTCTGCCCTCTGGAGTAAGAACCATTAAACTCTCCTCCCTTACGAAACTTCTTAGTTGCTGATGCCATGGTGAAGTCATCTGACTTCACTCCCTCCACCTCTATCACAAAGTCTACCACTTCCTGAAAGGATTTTGCTGCAGCAGCTACCTATAAGGCTGAGATTCCCAAATATAACCTCAAACCTTTCACGAAACGGCGAATCCACTCTTGTGGACTGACGCAAATCTTGGTGGAATACCTGGATGGTGCACGAAACTTAGCCTCATAAGCAGTAACCGACATCCTGCCTTGCTCTAGGCTCAGGAACTCATCTCTTCTCCTATCCCTCAAATTCCGGGGTATATACTTCTCCATAAATAAGCTTGAGAATGATACCCAAGTCATAGGTGGTGCTTGTGCTAGTTGATCCTCAAAATACGATCGCCACCACATTTTGGCTTTTCCCTGAAATTGATAGGTCACAAAGTCGATGCCCATCTTGTGTAGTAGCTCATGACAATCAACCAGAAAATCATAAGCATCCTCAGATTCAATACCCTTGAAGACTGGAGGTTTCAATTTCAAGAACTTACTGAAAAGTTCGTGCTGATCACTTGTCATTATAGGTCCTGTAGACAACAGAGGAAGCGTGCCTATTTCCAATGAGGCATCCATGCGGGGAGCCACAACAGCTGCATGCTGTACTCCCGGAACCTGAGGTGCTGGTATAGGAAACACTGGAGGTGTCTGGCCCTGATCAGATAACCCGCTAAGATAAGCAAGAACCTGGTTAATCATCTCTAGGGTAGGTTGGGTTGGTAATTCCTCGTTCTGCACTTGTTCATTTCCCCCTTCCTCACCCTCTCTTAATACTTCCTCAGTCGGTGGAGGAGTCACCGCCCTAGTACCAGATGGTTCAGGTGCTTGTCCTCTTTCTCTAGAGGATGTCCTCCTGCGACCTCTACCGCGGCCTCTTGCCACTGCTCCTCTTCGAGCTACAGCCTCAGTGGCTGGTTCAGACGCATCTGGTCTTGCCGGTGTTGGTGTCGGCGTAGTTGTTGCTCTAGTTCTAACCATCTACAAAATAGAGTGAAGATGGTCAGAGACCAATTTGTATCACCTAGATACCAATTGGATGCAAGTAATAGCACGAAAGAAAGAAAGAATGGAATTTTCCTAAAGTCTTATAGCCTCTCAAAGAAAAGTAAAGGCGTCCCCCTACCGTTCCTCAAGACTTTACTAGACTTGTTCTTGTGTGATGAGACCAACGAACCTAATGCTCTGATACCAAGTTTGTCACGACCCAAAACGAGCCGCGACTGGCACCCACACTTATCCTACTATGTGGGCGAACCAACCAATCTATACCCCAACATTTCAAACATAATAAACAGAATATAATGCGGAAGGCTTAAAACACATTAATATAACCGATAAATAACTTTTAGAATTTATCAATTACTATCCCCAAAATCTGGAAGTCATCATCACAAGAACATCTATCCTCAAATTACTAAGTCTAAAATATCTAAGAAGCTAAAATAACTAAACAGATAGTCCATGCCAGAACTTCAAGGCAGCAAGACGTGAAAAAGAAGATCCAGTCCAAGCTAGAAACAATAGCTCACCCTGAAATCTGACGAGATGAAGAGTGGCTAGAGTTGCGGTACGTTTGCTGCACTCCACAATTAACAAAAAGAAAACATACAACTAGGGGTCAGTACAAAACACGAGTACTGGGTAGATATCATCGGCCAACTCAAAATAGAAAGCAATATATATCAGATAATATCATAAAATCAACTACAATACTCAACAGGTAGAAACAACAAGTACAAGAATCATTGATAATAACGTCAAGTACACCCATGAGGACATAAGCCTCCATACCATACTCATTTGGGAAATAGGCTCATTAAATTGATTATATTAACATCATTCAAGATTCATTCTCTTTACTATCCTAGTGTCGGAACGTGACACTCCGATCCCCTAATACTACGTGTCGGTTCGTGACACCCGATCCTCCTAATACTACGTGTCGGTTCGGGACACCCGATCCCCTAATACTACGTGTCGGTTCGTGACACCCGATCCCCTAACCTTATTCCATTAGTTCATCAAGCCTTCTTTTATACGAAGGCGTCATCATTAACAGAGAGGGTTTTAGGTTTAAGCTTCACAACATTATCTTTCCAACCCATTACAATTACATAATCACATCATGCAAGCATACAATTAAGCATATAGAAGACTTCACAATACTACCCAATACATATCATTCGCTATTAGGAGTTTACTATGAAATAGCATAAAAACCATAACCTACCTCCACTGAAGAATTCACGATCAAGCAAGCTATCCCCCAAAACCTTTGCTTTCCTCTTCGTTTCTCTCTTCTCTCGATCGTTCTCCCTCTCTTTCTCTTTTTTTTTCTTGTGATTTTTCCTTATTCAAACTCTTTTTTTTACCCTAATTACCATATAATTACGTATAAATGATGACCAAAGTAACCCACTAATTAATTCAAGTTTATCTCCTTTAACCCCCAAGAAATTGAGTTATTAACATTCAACCACTAACTTTATAATTATAAGCAGGAATAGTCCAAAACGCCCCTTAAAATATTTAACAGAAATCCGACCCAGTCAGGGTTACGCAGCCTGTGACGGCCCGTCGTGCCTGCGACGGTCCTTCCTGCTACTTGCGTCACAAAGTTCAGAAAGTCAATTTTATTTAAGACTCTATGACGGTCCGTCGTGCCTACGACAGTCCGTCCTGCCATGTCGTCGCGAAGTTCAGATAGTTGTTCTCAGTATCCAAATTTCCAGAATCTAAGTGTTTTAGAACGAGACCCCCTCGACGGTCCGTTGTGCCCATGACGGTCCGTCGTGGGATACATCGACTAAGATAGTTATTACCAGAAAATAAACTCTACTGCTCAAAATGACTAAACAGGTCGTTACACAAACCTTCTAAAGATGTTTATTATAACATTATTAAGTCATGATAAACAATTATAATCAACAAGAAATTTTCAGGAATAAATCTATTTAGTTACTCATAAATTTAAGAGTGTATACCTGTTTTTGTAAATCTGTAACTCCAGGTTTTTCCATAATTATTAATTTAATTAGCTAGCTGTGATACCAACTTTGGGTGGAAGGGATGGAAGCGGAATTAATAGTGAAAGAGAGATGTATTTATATTTGCATAAACCAATCAAAATGGTATGCATATAAAAAGTATTTAAAATAATCTATATATTATAAGAAATAAAAACAATTGTTTCCAATTTAAAAAAATTAAAAGAAATAAAAATTGGTCTAAATATAAAATAGAAATAAAAACAGCAAACATATATATAGGAAAACAATAATGTTTCCAATCAAAAACAATAAAATATATTAATAGGGTAAATATGTAACGTATCACTTAATACATGTATAACTTATACCCACATAACTTTTCCACCTTCTACCCTGCATAACTTTATACATAGATTCCCTCATAAGTTATATTGGTATTGATTATGTAGGACTACAAACATACAACTAAACATGATATAAGTTATGTTGATTTTTCTACCTAAACAAAAATTTCTACCAAACATAGTATGACTTAATACATTATTTTATACGAGAATAAAAGGTAAGTTATATCTTAACCAAACCACCCTTTACAACATCTCTCTTCAAATAATATAAAAGTGCAGATTAAAGCAATTTCACAAAAAAAACTCTACACAAGACAATGACATCACATGTATTTTTTAAGAACGAAATCAAAAGAAAAAAAAAGAAAAAAGAAGATTTTTTTGCAAATTCAAAAATAATGAAAAAATCCAGCATCAACTACCAAAGCAAAAATTGAGGAGGAACATTTTTTATCAATTACAGTAACTAAAGCAAAGGAGGAGGGCTGATGTTTGTTGTAACTTTTAGCAAAATAAGTTTTTTAGTTTGAATAAATTTGAATTTTGTATTTTAGTTAGCTTGTTTATGTTGTTGAGATATTTTACGTTATTTAAATTTTAAATTATGTAGATTATGTATTTTATATTAGCTATTTAAAACCCCTCAATGCTTGATAAAATTATTGAAAGCTATTGAAACCCATTTCAATAATTTGAGAGACATCTCAATTTTTATGTGCTGCCCCATTTTTTTAAAAACACCAACAGATCCCTATGCCTACTAAAAGAGAACCTGAGAATAAACTTTGAGAGCAATCATCTAACTAGAGTATCATGGACGAGAAAGTGAATAATGTAGCACTACAAGGACCTTTGGTAATTTCAGACCTAATCTAGTTGTATTTTTAATATGTGTTTTATCTTACTGTGATTCTTTTACAACAATGATTTTATTATATCCATGTAGTGCTTAAGGTTAGATAAAATACCTAAATTATTTGTAATATGTCTATTGGCTCGTGAGTTCACATACAAAGTATCATTTGTAAAAGATGTATTCTGTAGATTGACAACAACCAATGCTTGTTGATAAGATTAATCCCATCTATAAAAACACTTATGAACATTATTTCATCACACTTATATTTTTCAACAATGGGATCTTATTTATATAAAAATTATTGAAGATATCATTAGGTTAATGTACAACATTTCTATCATAAGTAGCATATTTTTACATTTATCTTAAATTTCTTTCCAAAGATGTACTACCTCTTCCTCCATCAAAACAAACATAAGTACTATTATACTTGTCATGTTTAGAATTATAATAATATTTGGAAGATAAAAAAGAGTATTCTCTTGAAATTTCCTTTTAGCAATTCTATAATCAGTTTTGTTACTATTGAATTAATCACAAAAAGAATATGTGAAAGAGTCATACCTTAATGCATAATAATCTTTAAAATCATTATTAAAAATAGAAGAATATTCGTAGTCACATTGTTCACCAAAGGAATCATACTCTTCATCTTCTCAAAAATTTCATTATAGTAACGACTTTCATATCCATAATCTTTAGAAGAATCATCAGAATCTATTGAAGAAAAGAATGGAATGACAAAAGTAGCAACAAAATCGAAGTACGTTATAAAATTCACTCCTTCAACACTCGTATATATACTCAAGGTCGAGGGTTTTAGACCTTCCTTAATGAATCTTACGAACTCTTGCCTTTTTTTCTCTCTAATGAATTTCTTCTAATCTTTTCAATAGCCAAATAAAAAGGACAATTAAAACTAGTGGGACTTGAATCAAAGAATTCACAAAGAAATAAAGATTAAAACAAGAATGAATTGACACAAAATGAACCAAAAACACTCAATTAATAATTTAAAGGATAAAAAAGTATCCTAAAACTCTATATTTTAAATTTAATTTTGATACAAAAGTCATTGTTAAATCTTAATATTAGAATGTGATACAGTTTATCCATGTTAAAAATAGATTGAATTTAAAAGATGGGGCAAATATTCGCACAAAAGACTTCTAATACTCTATTTTGTAGTGTAGAAAGTGCTAAAATTTTAGCTTCAGAAATAAAATAAAATCGAACAAAATCAACTTCAAATGATCTCAAATTTGATACTCAACCACTTTAGAATATTTTTAATAAATCCCAATAATACCTTCTAAAAATTAGTCCAATTTCTAGAATTGAATTTTTCTTTTCATAGAAGAAAGCTAAAATATTGTAGAAATAGTTTTCTTTTAACATCTGATACAAAATGATGTGATTATAGATTCAAGGATACTGAAATAAATCATAATCAATCAACCAAGATATACGATTAACAGATAAAAAGGAGGAGAACAAGATCTAGAAGAAAGAAAGTATACTCTAGCAGAAACTAAAACATATTTAACATTACTGAAATAAAATTCAAATGTGAAAGAGAATTTGAACTCATACAAGTGAAGATTTATTCATATAATCAATACAATTCAATTGAAGATATAAAGGGTTTAGCCAAAACTTACAAAGGATCAATAACATCAACTGTTCATTTAAAAAGAAACAAGTAAAATGAACACTAATTTCTATTATTTATAATAGTAGACAGATAACCTATGTTATTTACAATAATACCCCTGATCTGAAAACAAGCAAAATAATGAAATCACTCTATCATCTATTAATTAATCTTCTAAGGTCTTTAAAATACTTTGAATCTACTTGATGATCTTCATACCTATGATAACTAATCCACATTCCATCACTTGGAATGCACTGTCTATGGACACAACGAGCTGAAAAGCAGTTGAAGTTGTTGCATGAGCATTAATTGTGTGTTTTATACAATATCTAGCGACCACATACCGTGTGTTCAAGGATGTTTTATATTGAACATAAGCCCATACTGTATAAGGCTGAAACTCATCTCAAATTAGGATATCTCAATTATGTGCGATGGTCATCTTGTAGAACACTAAAGATTGATGAAATTCACTACTTCTTTTCATGATTAGATCAATATGAAAGTCTGAAATCAACTGTAGGCCATAATTTCTTGAAATTTATATCATTCTTAATTTTTTCTTTTATTATAGACAAATTTTTCTTTGGGTGTGGTTTATTGATAATTTACAGTGTATTTTGATTCTTATTTTTATGTTTGAATTCTTTTAAACATTTTAAATTGAATTTCATATTTATTAACTATTTTGTTTAATCAAAAGAGGAATAAATTAACAGTTATCTCTGCACTATCTTATTGTATTTGAATTTCTATTTCTTTGAAGAAATGGAATTATATTTTAAAATTATCAATTGAATCGAAGGACGGAAGACATTTTTCTTTTCGACTAAGTCCTAAGTGTTATTCTTGAATACATAAAGTTCACAGAGATGCAGTTAATTTATTCTTAAAATACTTTCATAGGGCTATAGTTACTTTATTTTTAACGTACTTTCATATGAATGTAATTAGTTATTCTTTTGAATTACATATAATTGAAAGATATATTTAAACCAAAAATATTATCTAAAAAATTATCAAATTCGCAAAAATCGATAGGTATTTAGACGTGAATACCTAAGAGAATCATATCCTACTTATTACAAAACTTTGTGAAAATATGTTTGCATCTTTGCTTAATGAGGGTCTCCTTTACTAACATCTTGCCTTCTTCATAGTTCATTCTTGATGCACTTCGCTTGATTCATGTCATGGTCTTTCCTGTCCTCACCTTTGTGAGCATGTACAACCTTTTATTTTAGCTCTTGCCTCCCAGTTTAATATACAAGTCTTTCAAAATAATAGTAGGAACTAGGGGTGTTAAAAAATGAAGCCAAACATATGTAATTCGCCCAGAATTTCAAGGGTTGGGCTCAAAATAATTTGAATTGGGTTCAATCTCAACCCATATAAGCTTAACCCATTTGAAGAGAATTCTCAATTGAGCCAATTCAATCTCCAATTTCAAACTCTTTTAATTTTTTTTATTAAGGTATGTTCCTATATTGAATGTATGGATTATTATCTATTTAACATCTTTTAAATTGTGATTATAATAGTTAATTATCAATATGTTAAATTCTTGAGATTAATCGGGTCAAATTGGGCGGGTCAAGACCCAATCCGATTTTTATTCAACCCATTATAATATTTCCAATTTCAATCCAACCCGCCCATTTGACACACTAGAAAGAACCATTTTCCATCGGCTTTATATCAAATCACTAGTGGGAACAGTTTTCCATCTGCTTTATATCACATCACTTGACAAAACTATTTTCCACCGACTTTATATCAAATTATTACCAGATGCATTTGCTATCGGCTATATAAGCCATCACATCTCTCGTCATGGTGTTCACACTCAATGCATAAAAGCAATATCAACATGGATGAGAGTTCCACACTTAATATAATTCAAGTCGACATTTATGCTTACAAACATTTCATAAATTAATAAACAAGGTTTACAATAAGGCAATGCACATCAAAATATTCAAAACATACCCTCACCCCTTTTTATTCATTTAGAGGTAAAAGTATACAATTCAACCCCTCACCTCATCCCGGTTACTCTCAACGCACAATAAAAAAAGAAAGCATATGAGTTCAGCTATAATACAAGGTTGAGGAAGCCACTTGAATTAAGTCAATCAACAATCACTCCAAGAGTTGGGTCATCCCCTTCCAAAACTACTTCCAAAGCCACATAATCTATAATAAACAAGTATTCACAGTCACTTATCAGAAACAACAGTTCGCACAATAATTATGTACAGAAATGGCTCAAGCAAAAACCTACTATTAAAATGGATATTTAAATCCAGAAAACTATATTTGAAAATAATGTTTAAGGCGTTAGGAACTTATTCGAGAAATTCATTTTGAAAAAGGGATTTAAACAACTTCAAAATAACCATTTCACTAAATTCTTCGTCTCTTAAAAACCTTTGCATTAACCCATCCAAATTCTACCATTTGATGTTAAAACTCAGGTTCAATCAATGGTAAACTTAACCATTGATTTAGCATAAAAATCCTTCACCAAGGGTTTCCAAGATCAAAAATGGTGAAATAGGACTTAAACTCCAAAAATTTTAGCAAAAACCATTCCATGTATCACACAAATTACTAGGATTCATCCACAAGTATAGAATCATAGATAGCCATAAGTATGCAAGCAGACCTCAAATCAAACCCAACAACAAAATAGGTAGACACATTTGAGAAAGTAGATCCTAGATCAAACAATACACACACAGGCCAATAGTAAACTAGGATAATACTTGTGATTAGAACATCAGAAGTCTCATCCTCGAGCCTCTCTCGAAAATCATAGAACTTACTATCTTGGTTTCCAGTAGCCTAAGTAGAACCTTTACCTCTACCCTATGGAGCTAAAATACCCCAAGCAAAAGTCTTGCCACCTCTATCAGTCTAAACTTTACTTCGCAGGAAGAACTAAATCCTTTGTTGGAGCAGCTAACAACGAATATTGAGGTCTTGAATGAGTCATTATAGGACACATACTCATCATATGAATTTGATCTCCACAAGTATAGCAAGATATAGAGATGTATAACTGTTGTTGTGGACGCGATGAACTGCCATTGCCACCTCGACTAGAACCATAAGACAATCGGGCTAGTTGTTCACTCTCCAATGCTTGCATAGAAGCATGAATAGGTCCACGACGGTGAAATAAGCTACTACCTCTATCTAAAGTTCTACCTTCAGATAGACAAGAAAAATCTAACCAGAAGAACAGTCCCTCTTGGGATCCCCAAGCGATGCTCTCAATTGACGGGAAGGAATCCCCTCTCTGTCTGACCTAATACAAAAGACCGGATAAAGAAAATCAACCCTTAACAAATCGACGAATTCTTTTTGCTTCGTCCGGAACAAAAGTCATATCACGCCTAGAAAGCTCATAGAAATAGTCCTCATACTTGGTCAGAGAAAGACCATCCTAAGCCATGCTCTCAAAAATTAGACGACTAACCTCTCTTATGTGCCACATAGTGAAGCGATCTAGGATGACACTAGAAAACACATCCTTCTCTACCATAGAAGATCAAAATTCTTTAGACGTTAGAAATTCCCTCCACAATTCTTTGCCTCTACCACGTAGCTAAAGTGCGAAAAATAGGGCACCATGAACACCCACCATACCTAAAACCTCAAGTATCTCATGGCACAAGGTCAAGAACTCACGAGTATCCTTACTCTTACCACCCTAATACTAGGCTGATTTTGTCTTCTAAAACTCCTCGTAACATTGCTTCACAGCTGTCATTTGAATAACCTCGAGCTAAATCTAAACATACACAACCGGTGTTGCAAACATTGATGGGTGTTGCACCCAAACATGAGTACCTGGAACCAACTGCTAATCTAAGGTTTGCATGCATACCTTTATTAGAGCTATGGTGTACCTGATATACCACCTTGAGAGAAGTTCCTCAACACATCTAACATACTCAAAGTGTCTAAAAAATGAACTCCAAACTCGAGAGGAACCTGGTCCTTCATAACCTCAACCTCTGGCTCATGATAGCCTTTCTAGCTCAGGCCTGCGCTTGTGCTGCTCCACGGGCATGACCTCTACATGGTGGTACTCAACTAGCATTAATTCATTCTTGGGCCGTAATTCTACTACTAGCTGGGTCTCATTAATAGCCTCAGGGACTGCTTCACCTTTACTATTGCAAAAAAAAATGATTTAGTCTTCTGCATCTCCCAAAAAAACACGTGGCAACTCTGCACAAATGAATGTAACCATACACGAAAAGAAAGGATAAACAAAAGTATGTTTCTTAACAATCTTTGTAGCCTCTTGAAGATAAGTACAAACTTCTCCATCCAAATCCTCGAATCTACGAAGACTTGAATTGTATACATGCAATCCTGATTAATTTTGGGCTTTGATTATATTTAGCACGATCCAAAAATAGACATGATGAAACTTTTCTGCTCCCACCAAGACAAGTCAGCTTCAACCCAACAAAAACGAAAGAAATGTGGAATTACAGAAAAATTAAGAACAAGATAGAGCAGAAAACTTATTCTTCTATTTAAACCTCCAAAATCTTATTGTCACGTGTACAAGCCACTAAATACATAAGTGCATAATTATAAAATAAGTACAAGTGTCAAAATTTATTTCTCAAATAGAACAAAGTGTAACAAAAAGAAGGAGAGTGACATCGTATGGTTTCGGGCTTAGAACCAACAAAATATAGAAGCAAGTGGTGAGTACCACAACACGGTACCCAACCATCAACTTACTATACAAATAAACTAGCTAGAAGACAAATACTGATGACTCTCGAACAAAACATCCTACAACTACAATTTGCACAAAAATTATACCAACTTAGAAATTCCATAATAAGCTGATCAGAATGACAAATATTCAGAGTTCAATCTTCACAATTTAAAAATAAAACAAATCAAATAAGTCAATCTCAAAGTCAAGTAGTTCAATTTACACGCAACGAGCATATTAATCTCAAGTATCAAACAAGTCACACATAAGCCGCAAAGGCATAAAGTCAAAATAATCAGTCTCTTACCGGAACCATTTTACATCAGCACAATATCACTAGTCGGAACCATTTCTTACGGGCTTTATATCAAATCACTACCTGGAACCATCTCCCATTAAATTTATATCAAATCACTAGGTAAAAAAATTTCCCATCGGCTTTATTATATTGTGGAACTATTTCCTATCGACTTTATAAATCATCACATGTCTCATTACAATGTCCAAAATAAATGCACACGAGCAATATTACACCACACGAGAAGATACAACTTGTCATACAATTCAAGTCTACATTCATGCTTTCAAGCATTTCAACAATCAATTAACAAGACTTACAATATATTAATTCACTTCATTATTTCAACACATGTACTTTTTATTTCACCCTTGTTTTTTCATTTAGATGTAACAAGTGCATAATTTAACCATTCACCTCAATCCCATTTCTCCCAACACACAATCAACGTAGGAAGCATATGAATTCAACTAGAATACAAGGTTTAGGAAGACATGTGCCTTAAATCAATCAACACTGACTATAAGGATTGAGTCTTCCCCTTATAAATCACCTCCAAATCCATACAATCTAAAATAAATAAGTATTAACAATAACCAATCGAAAATATTGTTTAATGCTCTAGGAAATTATTCATAAAAATCATTTCGAAATAAGGATCAAAACCACTTTAAAATCACCATTTTAATAAATTCTTAGGCTCTTGAAAAACCTTTCAAATTAACCCATCAAAATTACACAATTTGATATTAAAGCTAATCATTAATCAATGGAATATGAAAGCTTAGGATCAAGAAAACTTACTCGCTGATCTATCATTGAAATAAGGGGTTCCCTTAAACGCGGGATTTACTTCACTGGTCAAACCTTCACTTAAGAGACCGCTGCTTCGCAAATGCAAAGGTGAATAGGGGTTGACACTTCACAAAAGTGATCCATACCTTGCTACAAACCTCACAAAAGCGAGTCAACTCTCATAAAACTTGAGGTCCACCAGAACTCATACCTCATATATATAAAAATTCTCAAAATAGGCCCCTCGTAATTCATTCGAAACTCCGTACACGCAAACCACATATGCACATCATTATTCTCAATGTTTTGGACTCAATGGAACCATTTAAACATGAATCAGAGGTCTTCTTGACCCAAAAACCATAAAATTACGAGAAAATAATTCACACCTAATAAAGTTAAAACAAGTTCGGGATCTGTAAAAAATCAACCGAAACCTTACTTTGCGTAAAATTATCCACAAAATCCAATGGAACTTTTAGAATTTCTATCCGAGCATATCAACCTAAAATGTTTACCAAAGTCATCCAAAAGTTAAATTTCCACAAATCTACAACTTAGAACCTCAAATCCTCAAAAAGAGTTCGAAAATGAAATTGACAGTTCCCATGGTCTAGCATCCATATTCTGATACTAATGGAAACAACAAAATTTAATTCTAACACTTCATACTCCTAAAGAACCCTAATACTACTTTCTTAACAAATTAACCTTTAAAACTCACATACTACCAAATTCTTAACTCTTAACTCAAAGGTAGAAACCAGAAATTTTTAAACTCAATCATAAAGGACTCGAAGGTCGATATTGGGAGCGGAAAAATGATAAATTCACAAAACATTACAAAAATAACCAAATAGGTTATTATAAGGCAAAAAAGTTATAGTAGGACTTTTAAAAACACTATTAGGACTCGCCTCGAAGCTCGCCCGGAGTGCGTCTTTAGGAAAATGCCCCAAGACTCTAGTGTGGGGCTTAATTCTATTAGATTTACATCCTAAGTTTCCGACTATACGCCTAAGCACGTCCAACGTCCAACAATTGGAGCTCACCTAATATATGTTATATAAAAGATGTTTTAAAATCTTTAGTTAACCATGTTGACCTTCATAATAATCGAATAAATGATTGATACTTAATAATTTTCAATCCATATAGATTAAAAGATTGTGAATAACTGAAATAACATGTTGATAGTATTAAAACTTTAGTCATTGGTAACACTGTGAAGGTTATTATTTAGTACAAAACATTTCTTTTAAGAATATGTAACACAATTTTAATTGTTCACTTATCATTGCTTTTCATGGTTTTGTCATATGTATCAAAAATATCATATTTTACTTAGATATTTAAATGTAATTATTTTAGGGGATTTTATGTATGTATGATAAAAA
Source organism: Solanum chmielewskii (assembly GCA_027704785.1). Taxonomy (NCBI): domain Eukaryota; kingdom Viridiplantae; phylum Streptophyta; class Magnoliopsida; order Solanales; family Solanaceae; genus Solanum; species Solanum chmielewskii. The sequence goes on from JAKWIX010000322.1 coordinate 14,386,293, forward strand.
ATATTATTGGAAACAATGATTCTTTTATTATTAGAAATTTAAGATACTAGATTATTTATACTAGTATAATCATGTTAGAAGTTTTATTTTTATGAGTTTCCTTAATCTTGTTTGTTATTATTTAAAACTATTGAGGTATTTTACAATTTATTATTACTATATTTGTCACAACCTGAGCCTACACCTTGGACGTGGTTGACAATTGAGAGTTATTGATGTTCATCAAGTGAACCCTATTCGTGATTGACTAATGCAGAAGACTAACTAAAGCATACAAAAGCATCAAATTAAAAGAGAAGTTCAAAACAAGTTTGTTGTATTTTAAAACTTCACTGAATATACTAAGTATGAAAATAAGTCTGAAATAAAATACGTTAAACTGATAGACTCTCCAAAACATTCTAATTGTGAAGCCTATACTATGTATAGATGAGTGTCGGGACAAGATCCACAACTACTCAAAATTTTATGAATACTAACAACTCATAAATTTTGAGTCCTCCATTAGAATGGAGGTCTTACTCAAAAGCTCAAAAGTAGAAAAGGAGATGAAGTGATCTCAACAAACTCTTGTTGAGAATCCTAAGAAAACGAATCTATATCATTCAAATATATAGGTCAAATGAAATCAGAACATCGAATGTACAATTATACAATATAGCCTAATAAAATTTAATTGCAAGAAAGGACTACAATAGATAACAATGTACTTGATGAGTCTGAGATTTGGACTCATTTAGGGATTCTTTTTTATAGTTTTAGAGTTCTCTAATGCCTAATTTATGCTATAAACCGATTTGAAGGACTTGATTTTTTAGGTATCTGAGCTAAGGATCAAAGTAAGGACACTACCAGAAGAGAAATTTTTATGGAGAAGTGAAGAAAAGCTATCCTGGTGATTGCCAAGACCACTCAGTGAACCACCGAGTGGCTCATCAACACGCCTAAAGTTCCACCATGCCAACCTTTTGGAGAAAACCAAGTCGGCGATAGAAATCGACAGGCGGTGAACGATCGATTGGTTCAGTGATAAGGGAAATAGATTTCCAAAGTTACATGACTTGGAAATGTTGAGAACCAATGCGAAATGGCGATGGAACATAATAAACAGCGGATCCCCAAACCACTCGGTGAGCCAATCTTATCTCGCCTAATGGCCTCTTAGGATAATTTTTCGGCAACTATAATTTAAATTTTGAACTATAAATTACGAAACTTGCTTCCATTAAGTGGAGTTTTCTTTTGATTTTTAGAGTTCTACTGTAAACTTTGATGCTTTTTGTGGATCAAACTTGAAGAGTTACTAGTGGGCTTTTGAATTTCATCTTTTTGGAACACTTTAAAGGGTTGGAGTTGGAGACTATTACCCAGCTGATGTCTAGTCTACTTGGTGTTTATTTTTACCTTTTCAATTTTTTTGGCTAAAACCCTAGTTCTTTGAATGTGATCATGTGATTATGTGTTGAAATTATTTATGGGTATTATTAATAGCTGATATTAATGCTATATTGAAGTGAGTTCAATCATTAATTGTGTTTTATAATCTATGTATTGTAGTTGCAAACGCAATTCCAATTTTGAGTTCTTAGTTTTCTTGAGAGAGAGGTTTTGAACCAAAGATTTTGATTAATGGTTTGTGAATATTCGGTTAATGTGGGATCAACTCGAAAGAGTGAATTCTAAACCCAATCTTACCCATCTTTCTCGAGATAGAATGTAGGTCATGGGCTGTTCTTATTTGATAAGCTTGTTGTTGTTTGAAATAAATCTCTTCACGCGTGATAGTTGTTCGAGAGAAAACTATGGAACTGGTAGTCTAGCCGACACATTGATATTTGTCTATTTATTACTAGTTGTGAAATTTTCCTATAATCAATCAAATCATGAGAATTCCTCTCTATCTTGTTATTCTCTCTTATTTGGTTGTGTTGTAGCTTTTTATTGCAGACCGAAATTCCCCCATCTGACATTTATTTGCACACCTTTAGACTTGTTTACATGTGGTTATAGATAATTTATATTCCTATTACTACTTAGAAAACATTCATACTTCATACCTGAATTTGAACATGTATCTCTCCATGTAGGTTCGACCCCAACTCTTTATTGGGTTTTATATTGATTAACAGTCATTTAAACCTAGAATTGGATGAGGTGTTCTGAAAGATTAACATAAAATGCCACCGCTGCCGGGGAGTCGTATTGTTTAAAAATCTTTTATCAAAGTTGAATTATGATCTTTTTGGTTGTAGTTGAATCAACTTACTTTAGTTTTTGTTTTGTGTTGTTTGTGTTGAACATAGGAAGAGATGAGTAAACGGGAGTAATGATAGCCAAGTGGGACGCCAATGCAATGTTGGAAATCTTAATAATGTGAATAACCTAATCCACTTGGGTGGTGTCAGTGCAATACGTCTACCTTTAGCTAAAGGGAACACTCTTTTACACATTCCTAGCACAATGCTTTAGGTCCTACAATTGAAAGGATTATTTGGGAGGCTGGATCATGAGGATGCCCATGAGCATATTCTTAATTTCGTTGATGTTTGTGGTACGCTCTCATTAAAAAACGTATCACAAGTATCAGTCCATCACAGGTTGTTTCCATTCTCCTTGGTGGGTGAAACTTCTAAGTGGTTGGTTGAGTTACCGAGGGACTGCATAACCTCTTAAGATGAACTTATCATGACATCCCCACTAATATTCTTTCCTCCATGAAATATGATGACAATCAGATATAGCATCCAAGGTTTCAAATGCTTGGAAGGAGAATCAATCCACGAGACATGGCTATGGTTTAACATGTTGGTGCTGCAATACCCAACTCATGGACTTCCAAATGATGTGATGCTACAATAATTCTATAGGAGTCTTGATTTATTGAACAAAGGAATTGATGATCAACTTGTTCCAGTGGGATAGTGCAACAACCTTATGATGTAGCGTCTATATTCCTTGATTGCATGACCATGATAAATAGAGCATGGTACACTCGTGAGGACCAAGTGTCTTCTATCACGTTTAGAATGACAAAAGAGATGATTGAAAATGATCAAGAGATTGAACAAAACATGTCCAAAATAATGACTCAGCTGGATATCTTGGCTGAAAATTTCATTGGTAGTGGTTCAAAGAGTGTTAATGTTGTGGGTATTATTTGATTAAAACCTTATTATCATCATTTTGAAGTTTTGTACAAAGAAGAATCAAACATCCTATCAAACAAAGGAGGATCATTTTGTTAGAACTAGCCAAGTCCAGGTGGAAATAAAGGTTGGAATAAATATGAGAGATAGAGAGACCATGATAGAGCAACAAAAACCCAAAGAATCAGAAGGTAGTCATATAGGAGATATTCTCTCACTCATTCTCAACAAAGTTGAAAGGTTAGAGAAGGTGTTGAAAGAGATGAAGGAGGGTGTGTAAACTCTCAATCATATGGTGACCTCTCACTCAGTCTCTGTTAATGTAACTCTCAAGAAATTACCAGGCTAAATCAGAGCTTAATGTGAGGGTTAGAGTCTTGGATGTAACTTCATGGACTTCAAATTAAATGGGTTTGTGTTATAACATCAAAGTGCGACCCCCAAGGACCAACCATGGATCATCGAGGAGTACCCTAGAAACTACTCAAAGCCAGTGAACCATAGCAACACCCACACCTCGTGGGTTAGTACACAGTCATGGGTTAGGGGTTATAAATCAAGGCCACGAAATAAGGATCTCCAAAGCCAACCCACGTTTCACCAGCACGGTCCGTGGGTCCAATCACGGTCTATTAGTGAGGGTCATGCATGGGGCCTAGGACCATGCTGTTGATGGTTAAGCTAGGGGCATTTTGGAATTTTCCAATATTAATTAACATTAAGTTCTTTTGTTTTAGCCTAATTAAGACCACATATGTAAGTATTTTAGACCACTAAATTATGTCATTCACTCCATTATTTCTAAAAGCCAAAACTATTCTCAAAACTTCATCCTCTCCAGAAATTATCTCTCTAGAACTTCAAGATAAGAAGAAAGAAGTTGGAGCTACGGTTCAAGGAGAAAGGTTTCTACTCAAATTCATTGGGTTCAATTACTAAGGTATTCTATATCTTCATCCACGAAGTCCCATTTCAGATAAGAAATCCCCAAAAGTTAGGGTTTGATTCCAAACTCATGGATTCCTTTCAAATAATTTATAATGATAGAATTATGCTATATAATGTATAAATTTATGATTTCCTATGGTTTTATGCTAAATTCTCAAATAATCCATAAAATTCCCCTATTACTCTTGAGTTGTGGGTTTGTTGATGAAAGAAGAGTATTATGATATTATGCATGTAGTTAATTAATTACTTGAGTTATGATTATATCCATGTATAATGTTGTAATTCTAGAAGTGTTGATTGGATAAGAACTTTGATCATTGAAAGGGAAATATATGATATATTTGCAACAACAATAGATCAATTAAAACTCAACTATCAATTGAACCCATTTCACATCAGCAATTAAATTAGTAAATACGAACACTTAGAGAATAATTGAAACAATTAATCACATAATAACACCATCAAGAAGTTTTTTTATCTAAGAAGTACAAAAAGCAAGAAAAAATTACCAACTATGTTCTCCATCAGTTTGGGTAACAAATTGCAAGTCTTCACTATGCTCAAAATTACTTCAAAATCCAAACCCGACTCTAATACTAAAAAACTCTAAGATGAAAAGTGCTAGATCAAAAACCCAAAATAGGATGTCTTAAAAACTCAGAAAATCCGCTCAAAATATTGCAACTCCTCAAAACTCTTTAGAAAATCACATTGATACATTCCCAATTTTTTTTTTGGATCGATTCGCTAGAATTAGTCAAACATCGCCTGACCAGGTCGGTGATGTGCAAAATGTCCCTTTCCATCGCCTTCTTGTTGAAATTCCACTTACCATTGGTGAGTTGAATTTTTTCCCGAGCTTGCGTGCTGTAACTTTTAGTGAGCTGAAGAGCCACTTGGCGACTCATTGACTTGTCTTGGCAATCATCAACCTCTATTATATTTAGCTTGTTTTGCTTTTCCGCCCCTTTTTGTCTATAATGTTCTTGCTTTACTCTTTTGCCTTCATTGCTTAAAAAATTAGCATTTAACCATCAAATTAGAGCATAGAATATACATTGGGGACACTAAAACTCTAGATATTAAGCCCTAAATGAGTCAAAATCTGTGACTCATTAACGCCCACATCACAAATTTTGCTTGTCCTATAGTAAAACATAAGATCAATCAGTTCAATCGAGATGTCTACTGATATTGCTACTCAAGACTCAACATGAATGCCCATGGGGTTCAATCTACCCATGCAATGTTTAATTGTGCACTACAAGTTTGAAACTGTGACTAGACATCATTACATAGAACTCAAGCTGAACAAAATCATTCGAATGCGCTAACATCAAGATTGATTCCATGCTCACACAAGGATCACAAAAATTTCAGAATTCAGGAATTAAAAACAACTATCACACACTCAAGATAAACACAAGAATGACTCAACCCATATGCTTGCCAGTATTTTTCAATCAGCATGACATTAAGCTCAGTCAAGATCATAAAGGTCTTACAAGGCTTGTAACGCAGCTGAGGGCTAAGGTATGATCATTTTGGCTTTGTGACTTCTACCTTCACGAATCATGGACAACATTTCCCTTTTTCTCCTTTTGATTCACTCTTTTTTGATTTTTTAACAACCCACCTATATTCTTTTAAGCATGAATCATTATATACCCATTGCTTTTCTCCATTGTGCCAACTTTTTCAACAATTCTTTTCATTTTTGATCATTTTCTTCTTTCCCTTTTCTTCTCTTTTTCTTATGCAGGGGTTCCCTTTTCTTCGCGTTCCTCCTTTTTTTTACCGCACTTCCACTTTTGGCTTTTGGCCTAAGTTGACTATTAAAAAGGACAGATGCTTCATGAAGTGTTTAGATGGGAAGTGAAGAGGTCAAATGTGATAAAGTTTCACCCAATAAAAATGATAGGATGAAACTGGTCCAAGTAAGGTTCACACTCTCACTTTGTTGTCATAAAGATGTGTAATAGCAATTTTCGTTTACTCTTCAAAAATAGTGCCTAAGATTATCTCTATCATTCGCCTATATTAGTCGATTGAAAGAATAGGGAAATCTCTAGGTATTATAACTCACACATTTAAATATATTCTCACAACACATGGTATTAAACACTATAATAAAAAAAGACTCTAAAATTTTAGCTAGCGTGCAATGAACATCTCCAGATTCATTTCAACGACTCACCAGTCACAGTGAGATGCTACGCGTTCACATATGACTTATCCAACTCAAATATATCCCATTGGAATCACGCACACATATATTTCAATCAAGAAAACCATTGAACTCATCAGTATTGATCGCAATCGACATTCAAATTTGCACTAGAACAATCATATTCACAAACATAAAAAAGGTGGCAAAATTTTAATTCAGGTCAAAACCAAAATTAACATTAAAAACATATGGATAAAAAACCAATAGTCATTAACAAAATCTAGCACTCACTACAAGAAAAAATTATCCATAAAAAAATAACCAAAAAAGGTAGGTATGAATATACCTCACCTCGCCAAACAAAACAAGCAATTGTCCTCATATGGATATTAAATAAAAAGTCTAAACAAAAAAATAAAAAAGAGTCAAATCTTTCTGTAATTCTAAGACTGTGGTAAACTCTGTATATTAGTGACTCCTTCAGTTTAGGCATCAGTGCCCTCCTTCACTCAACCCTTTCTTCTATTAGAGACCATAATCAATGTATCCCTAAGAGATGCCTCCACAAGTTTCTGCACCATCGTACCCTCAAGTTCCTCGAGGTCAACGTATACTATGACATCTCATGCACTAAGCTCCTCATCTTCAATCTTGGAAGCATCCTCATCAGCGATAACAACATCTCCATGGTAGAATGAATCTTAAAAATGGCTGGAAACTCTGTATTCGGGACCTCGAAAAGGTGCACTATGTCAATTAACATAGAAATATCCATGGATTTTAGGTCTTCCACATTACGCCTCAACCCAACAATAACATCGTTTGATGTCATCACATTCTTAGACTAGATCCCACCTGCTCACATGCCTCCACTCCCACGGTGAGGGTATCCAAATCCAAGCCATATGTATCAATCAACTCTGGATTCTCTCTAAACCCAACCCTGATAGGATCTAAGGGAGAAACAATGAACCCTAAATCATCGAAAGTATATCAGCCTCTACCCATGAGGCACGTGATTGGGACACGTGGACCATTTTGAAGAGCATAGCCTATGTCAAAGGGGGCAGAGAAGCAACAACAATAGAACTTAGAGCAGCAAAAGGGTAAGTAGTAGAAGTAGACAGTGCAGTAGTCGAAGTGCCATGGGTACTCGAATTTGCAGTGACCTGAGTCGAAGGGGTTGTGTCCATCTGTAACATCTCTACATCAACCACCGGGGAAGCTCTCCTCCTCTATGTCTCATCATTAGTGTACTCGGGCTCGATCCTCAAAATATTAGTAGAGGAAGTGGGAGTCACTTCCACATATGTATTCTCCACTAATAGAACTTAGATACGCCGACACAACTCTATAATCAACACCGAGAATAAGAGAGACCATTGATTCTGTGTGTCCCTCATGACTATCTCATGCTCGATAATCATACCGCGATTTAATATATCTCGTTTCATAATATAACCTTATAGTGTAGCCTTCAAATTTTTCAGTATGGGCTCACTATGTGATGGCATCAAAGTGCTGCTAATAAACCCGAACCAAAAATGAGCTTCCATGTTTAACCTTCTTATATAGAGGAATTCCTTCCTTGACCCATGGTGGCGTGATATCAAAGAGGAGCTAACCAATACGTCAAGTCATCTAGGGACTTTTTCTATATTTGATCCACTAAGACATGGATTACATTCACAATTCACCCTATCACCTCATTGATGTCAGTGCTACTGTATTTAGCTCTTCTTTCCCACACCATTTCATGATCAATAGGTGTTAAAGAGATAACCTTTTTCTTTTCCTTCGGCACAAATTTCCCATACTAGGCATATAACTCACGAATCCATGAAGAAATGTAGCAGACTCACATTATGGTAAAAATCTCCAACATATGGAATTTTATAGTGTTCCATACCTCCTGATATCTTTCTACTATTCCTTCTGTAGGAAATATTTTCTTCTTAAGAATGGTTTCGATCCCTGCATCCTTCAGTCTGTTCAGTGACTGAGGAGAAGGTTCCTGAACTAGTAAAAATATAGGTACTTGATCTGGTGCGTGGAATAGAGGTGGATGAGATGTATGAAGCACCGTGATTGTGGCTGGGTCATGGAATGCCTTAGAGAGCAGATCCTCTCTCCTCTTCGATAAAGTGTGTTCGTCTTGCGGCTTAGACATAGAGACTAGCTATCTATCCCCTAGTTTCCCTCACTTTCCTACTTTAAAGAAGTGAGGTGGATGATGTGTATTTCCATGTTATCTTAGCGCTATGCAGGGCTTGCCTTGATAGGCCCTTTTCTTTTGCCCTTTCAAATTTGTTGGAGGAAGTTTATCTTGTGTGGCTCGGGAGGGTGCAACACCCTGATTGAATAGTATTCCTCATGCCCTCTTGCGGGGGTGGTTTATTCCTTCCCGGTACCTTAGTCTTGCCATACTTGCAAAAGAGCATCAATATGTTAGAAATAGTTCGAAAAAATCATCAAAGTTTAAAAATGTATAGGAAAAATGGCCGAGTAGTTTGGTAACTTGCCAAACCCATTCGGGGAGACTAGGCGAGCTCACCGAATGTTACAGAATCAAATTGCTCAGAGTTCAGCATAAATTAGTGATTCGTCGACCCCATTTTATGAATTAAAACTTGTTTTCTAAAATTCATAAAACATTTTATAAAATATGGGACATAGAAGGGAACAATCCAGTAGTTTATGGGCGAACCGCTGACCAATTTGGCGAGCTTGACTAAGCTCGTTCAAAAGTCCTTCATGCTAGGTTTTGATCTTGACCTTCTAATTCTAACCCACTTCAAAGGAGAATCAAATTTAAAATATATTATACAAAATTATGGTCAAGTCCATACCACTATTAACCTCGGGGGTACTTAGAGTTCCCCCGATTTGTCCAAATTTACCAATCAATGTTTTTTTCCCTTAAGAATGACATCACCCGCTCTATCATTGGAAAAAATTGGTCGTCGATGCAATAGGGGTTACTCGTGCTTCACTTCATCGGACCCATCATATATTCAACACCCACCTGCAATTTCAATTAGTTAACCCACAATATTTAACAATTACACGTTAAAACATGTATACAAAAGTATGACAAGGGCATACATTACAACAATTCATTGAAATAGTTATGATTTCACAGATATTTCAAGATGGATACAAACATGCATTTGGAAACTACAAAAATTTTAAAGCAGGGTTCGGATCACCAACCTTGAAATTAAAAAAACACGTGTTGGCAAGCAAATACTAAGTAGAACTCAAAGATTCCCCCTCGTAACCGATCCCCACACGAAATTTACAAGAAAAATTATCTAAAAATGGGTTTTAAAAGTGCAATGCTTGGAAAATATGAAATTAAAGAAGATTTTTAATTCAAAATAGTTAAGGTTCCTTTTTGAACCTTTAGTTCGCGCGCCAATCATAGACACTAACTTATGTTGCTAACCATTCGAAGATATGCCAACTGGATCTTTTTTCCTCCTAATATTACAGAATCCCATCAAACATGTTGGTCAAAATGATTGTCTAGATCTGGTTCGCCGACCTGTTCAGTGTGTCGCTGACTAGTACTTAGTCTCACCTAGTTGCTTCTTCTCCAAAATTTTCAAATATTCAACCTTCACATCTAACACTTGTTAGTCAAACAATACAACAAAAAATTTAAAACTTGGGTTGCCTCCCAAGAAGCGCCTTATTTAAAGTTGTGGCCTGACGAAGAACTCTTTCATGCTTCATTATTTTCGTTGACCATGTTATCACTTGGTAGTCCTCATTTTTGCCTTGGGTTCAAATAAGTCTAGATTTGTCATATTTGTGATTGCAGATGCTTAATTAATTTTTAATGTGAAGTAACTAGTTTGCTTAAATATGAGACTCGTTTCCTTTAGCACTATGTCCAATCCTTCCACTTTGTTGAGAATGTGTGCAAGCATATCTTCAGTGTTAAAATTTTGAGGATCAACTCTTTGCTCATTGGCTTTTGACGTTCATTGGGTTGTACATATCTCTCTTTTTCATTGTTCCTCTCTCTCCAATTTGTATCACGATCATGCCATTCCCTATCTCAGTCTATCCAACCATCATCAGGCTCCCTATTCCTAACTTGGTTCCCATCGAGTTTGGATAATTATGGCATAAACCACCTCCTTTATTTTCTAGGAAGTATACCTTGTCATTGTGCTTAGCTTCAAATTTCACTTCGTCAGGATTAACTCAAGTAATTTCAACTACATTCAAAACCTTAGAACTACTACCCATGACATGTTTTGACAATAGATCCATTTGGGTCATAATATTAGCCTTACTTTAATCCTGTTGTTGGTCCTTTTCTATTTGTTCGTTTGTCATCCTGTTGGTAAAATGAGACATTTGGTCTTTCATGGTATTTCAAGCATGATAAATCTGAGTCATCCCATAAAGAAGAGTAGATGATATTTTAAATGGTTGTTGTATAACTTCTCCTTGGAAAAGATGGTCAGTCACACCTTTGTTGACTGAATCTAGACTTTGGTAGAAATTTCATAACAACACGTCGTTCAGGTGTTCGTGAAATTTATATTGGAGAAGAAACTTGTGAAATCTCAACTATGTCTCATGAATTGGTTAATAATATAATCATTTAAACCCATTTATATTATCTCTCAATAACATCATATTCGAGGGAGGGAAAACCTTACATAGAATGCATCAATGAGCTCTTCCCAAGAAGATTGAGTCCCTTTTTAAATAAGTTAACCAATTTGTCGCTTCCCCCATTAGAGAAAAAGGGAACAAAAGAAGTTGGACTGACTCGTGAGAGATGTTCTTGAAGGAAAATGGCCCAGACGATCTACAATGTTTCACATGTGGTCATGGAGATCCTCGTGATCCAGCCCAAAAAATAAATCCTACATTTGCAATAGAACCAACACAGTGCTAGTCACATGTAACACTATGTGACCACAACTGGAGGTAATATACTAGGACCCACGGTTCCAAATGATCTATATTGACATTGTGCTACTTACCTATATCATAATTGTCTCCAAGTTTGTTGCCATTGCTCCCGTTAGCACTCATTTCGTCATATGTACAAGAGTTGACAACAAGAAACAAAAGTTAATTGATACAACTACAACATAATCACTTCACAAGTGAACTTCACTAAAAAATTTCTCAAAAATACTCCCCGGCAATGGAGATGTTATTGATAATGCTCAACTACACTTCATCCAATGATATGTGTAGGAGTCACAAGCAAGTATTAATCAACCAAATTGTTAGTGTCAATCCCACAGGGATTGGTATAGTAGAGAATTCAATTACGAAGTGCAAGGAGTTTTCTAGACGATTATAATGTCAGGGCCTAGGGGTGAATACAAGATGTAACATGCATACTTTACCCCGAAGGGGTCTCATACAACCACTTAGAATATCATAACATAAGATAATAGAAAAGATAGAGAAATTTTAAAAGTTTTTCCATATAATAGAAGTCATTTATAAAAGCAAGTGGAAGTCTATAAGACTTTGTCTCAAACCATCTAAAACAATTTTGGATAAACCTCTGGGACACAACCCATACAAAAGTCTAAAACATAAAAGAAAGACACAAGGGAAGTGATGGCTTGATTTTAGATGGTATAAGGACTCACCAATCTTCTACTCCTTGCTACTACTAAGAGCCTAGCCTCAAAGATGGAACTCAAGATCACTGAAACCTATATATGATAAGAATGTATAAAAAAATATGCATTAAAAAATGTACTATCAGTATGTTAGCTAGCATAACATCATAAGAGCATAACATAATTGTTACCAAACACAAGCCACAAGCATAAGAGGTAATAACATGATCATAATCGTAATCTTGAACATAGACATAATATGAGCATAAGCCAACATAAGGCATAGTCCAATAGCATAGGAGATACCACATATTCAGAAACATAGCCCATACTAAAATACTCATAACATAAAAAAAAAACATCAGAAGTAACCTTCAAGTCATACTAGTGCAATGTGTAGATGAGACACAATAATACCACCTATGCTAAGTGCCACTTTTAGGCCATCATATCTCTTTATCATTTTTAGCCCCTCATCATTAACATACTTCTCATATACAAGAGAATCTCACACCTTTAGTCAAACATATCATGGAAAGGAAACATTAGCAACAATCCATCAACATATATTTCATATAAGAGAAACACTTCTAAGATAACCTAAAGTCATACTTGTGCATCACATAGATGAGACCTCATAATCCCATCCATACTAAGTATCCCTTTATATCATCATACTCATACTTCTTAGTTGGAGACTAGTCCCTCTTTTTAAACCTTTGAACCCTATGAGACACATCATTAAGCATATCTGTGTTCCTCATTAAGTTGAACTCTAGGAGATACTACTTTATGCATTATTGAGTTCATTATTATATTGAACCCTATGAGATAGTTCTTTAAGCAATGTCTAAGTTCATTATTGATTTTGAAAACTTGGAGATACCTTTTCAAATACGTGTTAGTTCATTTTACTCCTGAACACTATGAGTTACTTCTTGATAAAGTCTTAGTTCATTCACTACTAAAATAATTGCCCGAAAAATGATGGCCAAAAGTGATCGAATGCATCATTTTGTCGTCAAAATTGATGGAAAAGCGACGCGGTCACTTCCGTCTCTTTTTAGCTCGACGTCTTTTTGAATCTTTTTTTAACCAAAGTGACGGACTCGATCACTCTATTTTAATTTTAATTTTTTTAATTTTTAAAAGGTGACGCAGCCCGTCGCTTTGGTGGAAAATTTACTTTTGAAAATACCAAAAAGCGACAGACAAAAGGATGTTGTCCGTTGGTTTTTTGGAAATTATCATTTTTCAAAATACAGAATAGTGACGAACAAAAGCACGTTATCCTATCCGCTGCTTTTCTAGAAATTATTGTTTTGTAAAACCCAAAAAAAAGCGTTGGACAAAACGTGATGGACAAAATCATAGAAAAGTGATGGACCAAATCCTGTTGTCCGTCACTATTGCTGCAATTTTTTGATAGCAGAAACTTCCCACCAGTAAATTCAATTTAACACTATTCATCCCAATCAATCACACAGAATTATCAATAATCTACACTAAACATAAAACAACAAACCTAAAATAACTTTCAAAAGTATCTAAACCATAATTTAAAGACTTATAAAGTCTTTCAAAATTTCATAAATATCTAGAGATCTAAACTAGGGAGTGGGATCTACATAATCAACCCCATTATTATTATCATCATCGGTGTCCTCGGGAGCCGAAGTAGTTCGATGAGAGATGTTCATAACGTGTTCTTTGATTTGATGAATGATTGTTGACACCTAATTCTGGACCTCCACAATATAAATTAATCATTGAGTTGTTAAATTCTGAACAATTTGAAGTAATTGACTCTACAAATTCAAATATATTTTCATCTTATTTTAAATAGTTTTGTCATTTTTTTTTTAATTTTAGATAACATATTTGTTTTACATAATTATGTATATAATTAGTATATTTTATGTTTATTCAAAAATATTGTAGTTTTAGTTAAATATTTAGTTAATTATTTTAATTATATAATAGTTTATATTTTAAATTTTTTAGTTTATAATTAAGTTAATTATTTTATTTTTTTGACATCAACAAACTCATCAATTAATTTATATTAATTCGTCTTGCTTAACTTTTATAAATTTCACAGAATCATTAAATTTTTGCTATGTTCGGGACTTCAATTGGCAATAATCTAGATTCATATGGCCAAAGGAAATTTAGTTCTAGCCTACTGAGATAAAAGGAACTCTGACTTCTCTCTTACTTTCCACTTACTTAATAAGTTATCCGTTGTTTTTACTATTGGAACCCAGTTGTATTTTGATTTTCGGGTGTATTTCCACCACCATGGACCTCTAGGTTCTCGGTAACCAAAATAGATTAACCGCACCTCAAGATAATCATATCCTCTAAAAAATAGAGCAATTTCACCCACTTGCTTCTAAGGTTTGGAACAAACACTTGCTCCAAAATCAACAAAACATTGTTCCTCCAAACCAGGTTCTTCACGGTACCTTTCCGGTGAGCAACATGATAGAAAATGCCAAACCTGCATATGCCAACCTTATAATTAATAAAATTTCCAAAAACTCAAGGATCATACTACAACCCAAAACTCATAAAATCCAAAATCCAAAACCCGTGGTGTCCTTTTTCAAAGAGGAAAATGAGATGTTAACTCAAACGTGCAAATGGACCATTAGAGGTAAATTTTCTCAAATTCGTCCTTCTATTGATATCATACGGAGAGAATTTACTAAAATCATTCTGGGAAAAGGTATTATTAAGATTAGAGCCTATGATATGTATCACGTATTCCTAGATTTTGACCACATCGAGGACCACCTCAATGTGCTTTCTAGAACCTTTGTACACTTGGGAGGCCTCAATATTATGAAAATTATGAAATGATCGTTGAACTTCGAATCAAATTCCGACCACCATCTGGTACTAGTGGGTGAATATGCCTGACTTGAAATGGCACCTCTATGAGTGGGATGCCATTTGCCGAATCCTTGAACCGATTGGGACCTTTTTACTGCTTGATAAAGAAACCCTAACCTAAGGTACACCAACTATTGTGAAGGTAAGGGTGGAAATAGATTTGACCAAACCTATTATCGCTGAACTGATCTTGAAAATTACTAACCGGGATAGGCTAATTGAGATGATCAACCAAAGAATTGAGTATGAAACTATCTGAACATTCTGCTCGCACTACAAAATTCAAGGTCATAGAGATGAAAAGTGCAGAAAGCTCCATCTTAATTTACAAACAAAGGAAGCGGAGAATACACTCAGTGAGAAAAAAAGAATGCAGGCTACAACCAATGTGGTAGATACAACAAATACAAGTAATTTGATGGATAACACAACTCAAATCTCAAAGGAGATTCGAGACGAAATCAATGAGGAACAAGATTAGCAAACAGTGAAAAACAAGAAATGAAAGTTCATCAGCAATAGCAAGGAAACTGCTTATTTGGAAGTTAAGTTAGATGGCTATATTACCAATCAACTTGCTGAGGTGGTTAACTTTTAAAAACCCAAGACTCTCAACAAGATAAAGAAATTTTCCTCCATCGTCCACACCCCCAAATATAGTCTTCGATAACAAACATTCTTTCTCAGTGGAGATCGACCAACTCAAATCCCCAATTACTCCCTTTTTTGGACAATTTCAACATTTATTAAAAAATATTACAAGGAGGAAGGCAAAAGAACAAGAAAAGTTAAGCTTGGTTGTTGACCCTAGATCTAGGAACAATGTTCCTCAAGCCAAAATCACTACTCAAAACTATAATACGATTCATGAAAACTCAACTTATAGAGATTGTGAAGAATATATGTACATGATCAAGAGAGACCGCCTATACAACCTCTGTAGGCACACGTAATGATCCTTAAGACCCTCTATAATGAGATACACACCAAGCACATAAACATGATGTAACACCTTGAAAATTCAAGTCACATTATAAAGACTAACATAGGTTTCATAAAGATTAAACACTGTTTATAAGTCCATTTTTAATGAATATAGGTCATTTAGCAGGTTTAAGAACCACAACGTCCATGATGTCTGGGAAGTTAGTTCAAAGGGATGTTAGTATGCCTTAGCATCTTTGACTAAATTTTATGAGTTGGAAATGTATGAAAATTGGTGGAAAGGTAGTTAATAGATGTTTGAGTTGTTTTATGGTTGAAACGTCTAGGTAAGACTCCACGAGGACCAACCAAGGGCCCTTGAGAAGGACCCCTATACTTTGATGCAATACTGTCTGGCAGTGTGCATCAACGAGATAGAAGATGGCCCGTGTGCTGATTGACGGGTGTCGATGCCACTGTCCTCCCACACTTAGGCTCGTGCAGAAGGTCCCTTCACATGCACAACCTCTGAACTCATCGGCGTAGTGTAGAGGTGTTGGTTGTTGTCCGTGTGTGGATCAACGGGGCATCAATTCCACCATCGTCCCACACTTAGACAATTTGGAGGAAGGCCTAACCTGCACAGTCTCAAACAAAGATGATGGAGTGGAGGATGGAGGGGGGTTGTGTGTCGACTCACAAATGGCCCATCGATCGAGGTCTCGTCTGTGAGGGTCGAGTTTCACTGCCAAATTGTAAATGATTTCATTTAATTAATTATGTGGTTTAGGGGTGAGTTGGGGATTTAAAGGAGACTAAATAAGTTCATTAAGACTCACTATAAATACCCTCAACCCTTATTAACCTAAACACAACTTTCAACTAAACTCTCTTCCTTCTCTCTTATTCCTACTCTCTTATTTCTATCTATATATATTATAGGCATATTATGCTAGTTCTTGAGATGTGATTTAGGTTATAAATTATAATGTTAAATTAGACTATGTATCATGTCTCAAGTTATGATCTAAAGATGAGTTGTGTTATAGAGACTCAATTGGCCTTGTTATTCTTTTGGTTATCAGTGTGTGATGCTGTTACTCCCCAAATTGGGTTGAGTTATAGGTTAATGGTAATATCTTGAAGATAGAGTATGAGAAAGATTTGGTAAGTCTTAAAATCACTATCTTTACTTCCAATTGTGATTAGTTTTTGTTAAAGTCATGATATTACATTGTAGTATAACTTATACTAGGATTATAGGGTGGTATGATGTTGAATTGAAATGTCTTGACTGTGTGTGAGGTTGATTAAGGTTTATCTGATATAAGGATGGTGAAAACTATCATTGTGCCTTAATATGTTATGAAATGATACTGTGTTAGCCTCACTTAAACGAATTGTGATAAAAGGACTTATACTCATACAATTCTTATGGAGGTATTGATGATAATGATTATATAAGGGGTAGACCGTATGGCCTAAATTAAGCTATGATTTATAATTAAAGGCTTAAAGACATTTTAAAAAGGGACTCTAGCTTATCACTAAGTGAACTAGATAGAAGAGTGTCCATTCCCACATACGAAAGGTAGGAACACTACATTACTATTGCGATTGGAGACTATAAAGCATGGAGCATCAAGAGGATCCCAACTAAATCTCCTAATTCTTGAACTATGTTTCCCCCATAGGAATACTAGCTAGTGGATCCACGTAGTTTCTATGATTCATGTTTGGCTACTACCTTGACAAGTAGTCTGCCTTATTTCAGTGTAGGATTTTATGAAACCGGATTCCACACTAGATCATGTGGTCTATCTCGGTTAGAGCAAGATGTTCCTAAAAAGGTAAAATGAATTAAAGGACTTGAACTCTAGCTTGGACAACCTAAGGGGTCTAGCTTAGTCTAGGTAGGAGTATGTAACTCTATCTAGATATCAAACTAGTTAGCCTTGAGGGGACTCTTAGGAGGAGGTTCTAATATATATATTTATGTTATGATAATACATGAGGTATTTATAATGACCATGGCACATTGTTGATACTATATGTTAATTAGTTCACATATGAATGTGCCTTGGGTTGTAATGTTAATATATGATGAAATTTAAATCTAAATTCCATGATATGTAAAGTTGGATAATGGTAATGTTTTCTTGTTGAAGACATTTGATTGAGTAAAGTTATGGGGCTTTGCTTAGTCATTGCACTTGTTGACTTGATAAGGACTAGTGAGTAGTTATCTTGCTTATAATGATATGTTTAACTCTTATTCATTCTTGTGATATTATTCCTTGAAGTTATGGTTGTAGTAACGCATGGTTTTAAGTTTGCTGGGCTAAGAATTACATGTTGAGATAATAAGCATGTCTGGTTGATTGATATGACTTACTTGACTTTGCATTAAGTCCCTAAAGGGGTAAAATTACATGTTTTGATAAAAAGTCCCTTTTTGCATGTTTTGCTTGTGTATGTTCATAAGATACCATACTTAGTACATGTGGAGTACTAAACCCATTTTCTACCCTTTTCCCCAAAAAATTTTGGTTCCGATCGTTGAAGAGTTTGGAAGGCGTCTTTGTTAAAGGTTTGGATTCTTCCATTCATCCAACTTGAAAAGGTCCTCAACTTTCGAGGGCAATGCGATGCTCTAGCTTTGGATTTTCTTATGAGCTTATTGACTCTATCATTCCTTTCCTTTTTTATTGAATATTATACTTTAGCATGACCTATTCATGGTCTTGTTGAATTGATGTAAGGGCTATGCCCAATTTTGATATTCGTTTAGGTGGGTAGTGATGATACAATCGTTGAGACTAATTCTATACTTTTATACAGTAAGTTCAATAAAAGTAGATGGCTATGTAACCTTCTTATATGAAGGGTCTATACACATTCGATATAAATATATATTATGTGTATGTAGAGGTCTATGTAAACCTTAAAGTAGTAAAGGATAACCTCTCTTATGAGGAAGTTTCGGTTTAAATTCTTGATAGGCAGGTCAAGAAGTTGATGATAAAGAGGTGGTTTTCATAAAGGCGTTAAGGAAAAATCATCTAGTTAAGGGTGCAACATGGGAGGCCGGGGTCGATGTGGAGCCGCGTTACCCTATTCTTTTTTAGAATTAAGGTTACTAATTCTTTTTAGTGATATAAATATTCTAGAAATTGAAATTTCTTGATTTTAGGTGAAGTTCTGCCCATTATGCATTTTTTTAAAAAAAATTGTAGTGAAGTTACTATAGCATTGCTCTTAAAAACTTGAAATTTTGTTTTTTGCTTGTTTTGAGTTATGTTGTGCATTTTGATATGGTGAGTCTTTATGAAATCATAGGTAGCATGTTTTCAACTTGAACTTTGTGCTAATTGACTCATGTAATGTATGTTGAGATCATAAGTGTTGTTAGAAGAAAATGCCTCATAATGAAGTGTTTTGAACCTTAGGTGTGGTAATGTGAGTTTTTATATTGCCTTGTCGAAACAACATAATTTATGTTGACTTGATATTGTTGATTGGTTGGGCTGCTAGTCTTGAGTCTGTTCCATCCTTCAAAAGAATTTTAGTGTCACTCGGGGATTAATGTTCCTAAGGGGGGGGGGACAATGTAGCACCTTGAAAATCCAAGACACATTTTAAAGCCTAACACATGTGTCCTAAAGTATTAACACTATTTCTAAGTCTATTTTTAATAAATATTGGTCATTTAGGAGGTTTAAGAACCAAAACGTCCATGATGTCCGAGAAGTTTGTTCAAAGAGATATTAGTATGCCTTAACCTATTTGACTAACTTTTAGGATAAAAAATGTACAAAAATTAGTGTAAAGGTAATTAATAGATGTTTGAGTTGTTTCATGGTTGAAACATCCTTGTACGACTCCCCAAGTACTAATAAAGGGCCCTTGAAAAGGACAGAATGACCCCTGTAGTTTGATACAACACGTCTAGCAGTGTGCATCTACCAGACAGAAGACGACTTATGTGTGGATCGAGAGGGCATTGATGCCACCTTCGTCCCACACTTAGGCTGGTTGAGAAGGTCCCTTCCACTGCACAACCTCTGAATTCATTGACGGAGTGCAGAGGTGAAGGCTACAGTACGTATGTGGATTGATGGGGCATCGATGCCACCGTCGTCCCACACTTAGACAATTTGGAGGAAGACTTTGCCTTCACAGTCTCTGACCAAGACGACAGAGTGCAGGACGGAGGGGGGTTGTCCGTCGACTCAAAGACGATCAATCGGGGTCTCATCGGTAAGCATCGAATTTCACTGCCAAATTTTAAATGATTTCAATAAATTAATTAAGTGGTTTAGGGGTTAGTTTGGGATTAAGGGGATACTAATTAAGTTGATTAAGTCCCAGTCAAAATACCCTCAACCCTCATTAACCTAAAGACAACTGTCAAATAAACTCTCTTCCTTCTCTGTTATTTCTCTCTCTACATGAACTCACCATTGAAGACTAGCAAGGAATATGGTTTGGGGATGGAAAGGGATGAATTCAACATCAATTTTTTGACAAACCTTAATATATGGGTTCTATTCACCTTTGAGACTCTTTCCTCAAAGGGTTACTTCAAAATAGATTTAAAAAAGTTGGTTTTTTTTTATGGGTTTCATTCAATTACGAAATTGAAGTTATAAATTGAGTTTTTGATTATTTCTATAGGTTATATTGAGAAGATTAACATGTAATTCTAATTTTCTTATGGTAATTGTTGATGGTTTGGTCTAAATTGAAGAGTATGGTCCTTTATCCCTAACCCTAGGTTGTGATCTTGACCTATATTGTATTGTGATCATTGAATTGAGTTGGTTGTAGAGTTTATTACTATCCTATGGTTTTATAATGATTAAATTAAGATGAATTATAGGCCTACCATGCTAGTTTTTGAGATGTGATTTAGGTTATGAATTATAATGTGAAATTAGCCTATGTATCTTGTCTTAAGTTGTGATCTAAAGATAAATTTTGATATAGAGATGAAATTGGCCTTGTTATTCTATTGGTTATCGTTGTATGATGATTTTACTCCCCAAGTTGGGTTGAGTAATGGGTTGATGGTAAAACCTTGATGATAGACTATGAGGAAGACTTGGCAATTCTTAGAATCGCTATCTTTACTTCCAATTGTGATTAATTGTTGTTAAGTAATGATATTATTTTGGAGTATGCCTTATTATAGGATTATAGGGTAGTATGATGTTTAATTGAAATGTGTTGACTATGTGTGAGGTTGATTAAGGTGTATGTGATATAAGGATGGTGAAAACTATCAATGTTCCTCAATATTTTATGAAATGTTAATGAGTTAACCTCACTGATATGACTTGTGATGAAAGGACTTATACAATTTTTATTGAGCTATTGATGATGATGATTACACAAGGGGTAGACCCTATGGACTTAATAAGCTATGATTGATAGTTAAAGGCTTAAGTACATTTCAAAAAAGGACTATATCTTAGGACCGATTGAACTAGATAGAGGAGTGTCCCTTCCCACATAGGAAAGGTAGGGACACTACATTAATCTTAGGATTGGAGGCTATAATGCATGACACATAAAGAGGGTCCCAACAAAATAACCTAATTCTTGAACTATGTTTCCCTCCATAGGAATACTAGCTACTGGATCCACGTAGTTTCTATGTTTCATGTTTTTGTACTACCTTGGATTGTATTCCCTGTTCTTTTGGTGTAGGGTTTTATGACACCGGATTCCACACTAGCTCATGTGGTCTACGTTGGTTTGAGCAAGATGATCCCAAAAAGGTGAAATGAATTTAAGGACTTGAACTATAACTTGGATAACCTAAGGGGTCTAGCTTAGTCTAGGTAGGAGTATGGGACTCTACCTAGATATTGTACTAGTTAGACATAAGAGGAGTCTTAGGAGGAGGTTCTTATATATGTTTATGTTATCACAATATATGAGGTATATATGATGACCATGTCACATTGTTTATTAAATATGTTGATTAGTTCACTTATGAATATGCCATGGGTTATAATATTAATATATGATGAAATGTAAATCTAAATGCCATGATATGTAAAGTTTGACATTGGTCATGTTTTCTTGTTGAGGATACATGATTGAGTAGAGTTATGGGGCTTTGCTTGGTCATTGCACATGTTGACTTGATAAGGACTTGTGAGTAGTTGTCTTGCCTATTATGATATGTTTTACTCTTATTCATTCTTGTGATATTATTCCTTGATGTTAGGGTTGTAGTAAATCATGGTTTTAAGTATGTTAGGATAAGAATTACTTGTTGAGATAATAAGCATGTTTGGTTGATTGATATGACTTACTTGACTTTGCATTTAGTCCCTAAAGGGGTAGAATGACATGTTTTGATAAAAAGTCCCTTTTAGCATGTTTTGCCTGTTAATGTTCATAAGATCTCATTCTTAGTACATGTGGAGTACTTACCCCATTTTCTTCCCTTTTTTCCCAAACATTTTAGGTTCCGATCGTTGAAGAGTTTGGAAGGCGACATTATTAAAGGATTGGATTCTTCCTTTCATCCAAATTGGGTAGGTCCTCAACTTTCGAGGGCAATGCCAACCTCTATCATTGGATTTTTTATGAGCTTATTGACAATATCATTCCTTTCCCTTTTAACTGAATATTGTACTTTTGTATGACCTATACATGGTCTTGTTGAATTGATATAAGGGTTATGCCCATATTATGATATTCATTTAGATGGTATGGGATGAGACAATCGTTGAGACTAATTCTATAGTTTTATATATATATGTGCAATAAAAGTATAAGCCTATGTAACCTTTCTATTCGAAGGTTCTATGTATACTCGATATGAATATATATTATGTGTATGTAGAGGTCTATGTAAGCCTCAAAGTAGTGATAATGAATGTTTTAAATTTTTCCGCATTTTTCAACCTATGAATGTATTGAAATGAGACTAAGATGCTAGTATTAGTCCTTCAAAAGGATGATGACTCCGGTTACGTCGAGGGGGTAAACCTGGATGTCAAACATGAGATATCCTACCAAAGGTGATTATGAGGTTCACTAGAGTGAGTTGTGAAGCGACTGTCCATACAATCCCTTGCACACACACTGAAGAGATCCTATTGATTAGCTAGTATAAGATCAGTCTCAGTTAATACAACAACACATAGATAATATGACATTCTCTTTCCAAAGACTATAAAAAGACTTAAGTAAATCAAGAAGATAACATCCTTGATTGACCTCTTAAAGATTACCAAAATAATCCTTAAGACTACCTAAGGCTTAGATTATGTCTACATAATCAACCATATTCCCTATCTAGTGTCATTCATAAGAGTTATCTAGGTAAGATACGAAGTGACCATTCCTATTCCCTTACACACCTTAACTAGACAAACCTTAACTACTCTAGATAAGTACCTACTCATTTAACATGCTTTCTTAACTTAATCATTACATTCCTTAGTTCACTTATGAGTCATTCATCACATAAGGACATTCAATTAATGATCACAGACAAGACCTAGGGACTCTCACTAACACCTTTAAATCATATTGTGCAATATCTAGGTAGAGTACCATACCACCACCTAAACTTTATAAAACTTCTCTAATGCAAGTAACTATCCCATATGACGAGAATAGGCAATAACCGACATAGACCATTATAGCTAGACATGTAATCCGAAGTTCTAACCTACTCCGATGACGGTGTTCTACTTGCCAAGGGTAGAACTAGGACACATCCCATGTAGGCACATGATTAAGGAATATGAAGGGCTTTTATTCACTCTAGTATCATTCTTAGGTAGAGCTACATGGTAATCTAGTCTCCTTCTCAAGTACAACTACTTCCCATAGCATAATCACTTGGTGTTAGCCTTTGTTCTTATAGAGTAATTGATATTAAAGGTTTATACGAAGGGGTTCCAAATCTAGTTCATAACCTTATAACATTAACCCTACCAAAGAGGTCCACTAGGGATACCTTACAATGACGACATAGATAGCTCATTATGACTTTTATAAGGATGATATGATGCCATTCCATCCAATCAACCCTAAGTGCACCATTTTTTGTCATGTAGGATACCATTACGACTCTTGACTTCAACATTCATAATCTTACCACTAGGTTTAAGGTTCCACGTACATGTTCTTCGTAACATCATATAAAGTCAATATATCATTTATTCATACATGAAAAGGGTTAACTATGACTACCTAGTCAATACATCTCGTAATCCCATATCACTCGTACATGTATCAAGTAACGAACATAAGTCTACCAAAACAAGACACAACATTCTTTAATTTCTTTTATATAGCATATCATTCTTTGAAGCACGTAGGAATGACCCTAATCATCTTCATGTCATCCTATACATTACTCTGACATCATTAATATAACCATCATAAACTCATACATTCAAGTAGGAAAAATCATGCATCAACTCTAAGACTACACACATAAGGAGATAATCATCGTCTAACATGATCTCCTTGTATACATGGAAGGAACACATACTTTAACATACTTCACATGTATATATATATATGCTCATACTTAAAATAAATCAACTATCCAAATCATCATAATACTTCAAGTAGTGCCGACAAGGCCATGATCATCATAATACATAAAGTAACGCCGACAAAGCCACATCAATGGAAAGTAAAATACATAGCACCACAACCATAAGTGGACCATACCAATCACATCATAATTGAAGTCTTATTAATATAAAATAAATAGAATTAGGGCATCGTACAACCAATCCATTCTCCCTACTTAAAATCCGTAGCTAAAACATTCAATTGAATACCATAAGACCCTTAGCCGTGGTAAAAACCAATATTTCAATATATAAACTATGATATTAAATAAAACTAGGTAAATTCAATATATATTCATAAATCTAAGACAACCTATATATCAATTCAATACAATTATTACATCAATAAATAGCCCATGGACAACTACACTATAATTCATAAGCATTAAGTCCAAATCACTTAACCCATAAAGGTGTTGACTTGATAAGGATTCATTAGTAGTGGTCTTGATTATTATGATAAGATTGACTCTTATTCATTCTTGTGATGTTATTCGGTGATGATAGGGTTATTAAACATTATGGTTTCAGGTTTGTTGGAATAAGTTTTACTTGTTGATTTAATAAGCATGTTTAGTTGGTTGATATGATTTTCTTGGCATTGCATTAGGTTCTTAAAAGATTAGAATGACATGTTTTGACTAAATGTCCCTTTTTAGAATGTGTTTCTTGTATATGTGGATATGGTCTCATACTTAGTACACGTTGAGTACAAACCCAATTTCTTCCCCTTTTCCCAAATATTTTAGGTTTCGGTCGTTTAAGAGTTTGGAAGGCGACATTATTGAAGGCCTGGATTCTTCATTTCATCCAAGTAGAGTAGGTCATCAACTTTCGAGGGCAATGATACTATCTCGCTTATGGACTTTTTATGAGCTTAAATACCCTTTCATATCTTCCCTTTTCAATTGAGTATTGTACTTTTGTATGACCTATATGCGGTCTTGTTGGATTTATGTAAGGGCTATGCCGATATCGTGATAATTGTTTAGATTGTATGAGATGAGACAATACTTGACACTTATTTTTCTATCTTATATATATTTATATGCAATAAAACTAGAACGCTATGTAACCTTCTTATAGGAAGTGTCTATGTATACTTGATACAACTATATATTATGTGTATTTAGAGGTCTATGTAAACCTCCAAGTAGTTGTAATGAATGTTTTAAATTTTTCCGCATTTTCTACCTATGAATGTAATGACATGAGACTAAGAGGATTTGACACTTGACCACAGACGGACCGTTTGTCCACAAATGGACCGTCCTACTGGCCATCATTTGGGACTGATCCATGAAAATGGGAGATCAAACTCCCTAGTCTATGTACTCATCGATGCCACCACCTATGCGACGTTGAGCGGGCCACTGACCGTCGTTTAGCATCCGTAAGTGGGATTGCCTTACTTGTGGCCACCAGCATGGGTCCTTACTCAAGATCCCTTGGATGGTCCTTGGTGATGTTTTCCCGGACGTTTCCAACCCAAATATATATGTATACGATATTAGGATCTACCACATGAATTTCATCCAAAACAAACACGTAAAACTCGACGACATATGCCAAGACACACAAGGTCGTTTCAAGGTAAACCATTCAAAAGTCATGGACGTTCTTGGACGTTTGACATCAAAACTTCACTAAGCCGGACAAACTGCCAATAAACACCATAAAAACTCATATAGTGACCTCATTAACTAATAAAATAGACATATAAGAATATAACCACATATGAGGCACATAGGTAATTTAGTCATCGAACGTCATGGTCGTACCTTGACGTTTCACTTCCAAATCACCTAAAACTCTAGACACTGCCTCAATACCTTATTTTACACAACTTTAGGACCTTATACCATTATTAAAACCATGTTAATATCTAGCTTCACCTATGTCATTTTTGAGGTATTACAGAAATCACCCATACAATCTCTTGAATACCCACATAAGTGATTTCTTAGAGTACAAAAGATAATCATACTTCACCATCTTAATAAACCAACATTGAATATCAAATACACTAGAGGAACATACTTGAATTTAAGGACTTCACATAAGAACCATCCTCCATGAAAACCCTCCAGATACAGTTAGTGCAATATGAAGGTAGCATCTCACACACTATGTAGTAGACCCTTTACACTTTAGTTCATTATATTCTTTTTGGGGTCTAGCTTTAAACAACATAGACCATGAGAACTAGACATTCAATCCCAATATAAATCTCTACCGGATGAGGGATCCGCACTTGCCTATGGTAGGGTCATTCTTGAGCCTCTACATGGATTCTATATTAGCTACTCCTATGCGGGCACATAATTAATGGATAAGGAGATCGATCCTAAGTAACTCATTTTCTACGAACAAGGAGTACTCATATCAAGAGGTACATTGGTTACAACATCTTTACACATAAAGAAAAACCACCCCTTCTTCAAATCCTCTTGGTGCTAACCATAACACCTCTACAGACTCTTAAACATTCATTTAATATAGGTTAAAGAATAGCTATTTAGCACAAGATATCAACTCACAAGGCATATTTTCCCTAAGGGTTTATTTTTAACACCGCATCTCAATTCACGAAGGTTATTCGACCTCCAACCTATCTAAGAAAGCTCTTGGGAATAACAAGGTTGCAACTAAACCCTTAATCTCAATTCATGAAGAGTTTTCACCGTAAAACTTCCCTTTTCATTACTAGAGTCTATTAGGAACATTAGGGAATGACCTATACACTTCATCTCTACTCACGAAGAGTGTCCACCCTACGATTCCCTATTCACATTCATTAACTTTATTCATTCATTCAAAGAGTGTGTGAGTACATGTGAGCACAACTTTCACATAATCACCATTTTCATAACATTGACATTTAAACGTGCTTACACCTTCATTCATCATATTTCACACAGTATCGTGTTTCACGTGTGCATATACCTCATTTAGACATGATAACTTTAAGTCACAACTTAACAATTGCAAAAGAGCACCACATGCAAAACTTTTAAATCATCACATGCTATGACTTAAAGCCCATAATCACAATGCACCCATTTATACATATATTCATATACTTCAAATAAACAGCACCACCAAAGGTGGACCATAGCACTCAAGATCATTTCACGAGCAAGTTACCTTTCAACAAAGCTTTCACCACCTTTCCTAAGTTCATCTAATAGTTCCGCATAAAATAGCATATAAGGCAGTAGCTAATCACAATATAACATAACGAAATACAACTCCAACATTATTTATAAGCACTAAAACCACATCATAAGCTAAAAGTTGGATATATTCATGAGAATGGGTTCATTGGGGTTTTGACATTAAAATCATCAAATTACACTTGAAACAACATATTTCAATCATTAAAACATTTTTATGTAGAGGCACATGCATAGAGTCACAGATAGAAGGAGTTTAAGTTTGGAAACCCTTTTTGAAATCTCTTTGCACTAGTTCCTTAAATGAAAAAAGGTTCAAGGATGAACTACCGTTCCTTAATATGATGAAACCTATGGAAATTAGTTAAGAAAATGTCCAAAACCTTCACTTCTACCCCTTCCTTGGGTTCTAGATTCTACGATGTTTAAGAGAGTTCTTTCTTGAGGGAAGGGTTTTGATATTTGAAAATGGAGTCTGATCTAGGTTTAAGAGTATAAACCCACTTAAAGTACTTCTAAGACACTAAAACAAACATCTATTCTTCCTCAATGACTTGGAGTGAATTTACTAAAACACCCCATGCCTGGCTGACTCCTTGACAACTTTTACAAGAGACAATCGACAAACCCTACCTTTGGGGCGTCTTTTGATTGACGACCTATCTTGATGGACATCTATTGGTTTAGATATAGATTAAAAGGGATAAATATCTCCACCACTAATTATAGAGCTATTCTTAAAACGATGGAGCATCGACAAGTGTATGGGTCGTTGATGAAGTCGTCAATTGGACAATGAAATGGCATTTTCTGCCTTAGAGTGTGGGCTCTTTCTAGGGCCCCTCATGGGTCCTAGGTAGAGTGGTACCTGCAAGTTAAATACTTAAGCATTGTCATATGGTCTTAGGTTCCTCCCATATCAATTTGTACTCTAAACAGCTCACCAAACATGCCAAGGCACACAAAAATTCACATAAGCACATAGAGGTCTAGTCTTCAAACGTTTTTGTTGTCCTTTAATGTTTGACCCCCAAACTTACCAAACTGACTTCAAACATCATATGTATATATTTTAGCATAGTATTGCTAATTGAAATGTAACAACCCTAAAAAATGGATATGCTAAGTAATTCTTAATGTGTCTAGAAAGCCTACGATTAGACTGAGTTCACACGAGTTGATGCACGTAGAACTAGACTTCTGAACACTTACAATAGCCAAGCCACTAACTTGTGGAGTTAGTTGAGCTACGAAAGGTTTGTTCCAGCCATCTAGGGCTCCCAAATATTAAGATTTACGCGGATGAGCCTTTACCAGACTTAAAAAGGGGAAATCTTAGGTTTGGAGGGTGTAGGGGTAAAATGGTATTTTTCAAGGTTAAGGGGAAATCTTAAGTCTGGAAAATTTTGTAGTTTTTCTTCAGCATCTTTTCATAGAGTTACACATAGTTCTTAGGGAATTTCATAGTTCATTTTGAAAGATTTAGGTGCACTTTCATTGATTCGATTACCCAAGAGTCTCTCAATCAATCCTGCATCGATTCTACCCATTGAAGATTTGGTGGTTAGTGAAAATTTGTCCTATGAGGAGGTACCTATTGAGATTTGAGACAGATAGTAGGTCAAGCGGCTGAGGAACAAGGAGATTGTCACAGTGAAGCTATGGTGGAAAAATCATCTTGTTAATGGTGCTACATTGTAGGACGAAGCTAACATGAGATCTCGCTACCCCCATCTTTTCAGATCATGAGGTTAGAATTTCTACTCTTATGTCTTAGTTTCCTTATTTCTCCATTCTTTGTTGTTGTTGCTTCATTGTGTATCGTGACTATGTTATGATTTGACTGGCATTAAGCTACATAGTTAGTAGTGTCATTCCAAGACGAATGTTCCTGGGGGGATAATATAACAACCCTTAAATTGGATATGCTAACTAATGCTTAATGTGTCTAAAATGCCTACGATTAGGGCGTTCACAAATAAACCATCTAATATAGAGATAATCAAATGAAAGAAAAAGTTCATAGTTGGATTAAACGTATTCTTGCCAAAAAAGGCACCAATACAAAGTCTGAACAAAAGTGGAAAGAAACTCTAGCAGAACATGCTTCACTAGCTATAGACTACATCTATGCTATATAATAACGATAGGCATCCTCTAAATCATGAGATCCTACAAAGTACAGATGAAATCTCAATGTTCGGATAGCTGCAAGATTAACCTGTAAGCTCTAGCGTCCACCTGTGCTTGCACCTAAAATTGTAGAATTATATATGATTAGTACACACTTGTAATAAGTATAGGTATATGCAAGCACAAACCAAGGACGTTCATGAGTAAGAACAAATCTTTCCTAACAACATGATTATGGAAATACAAGTCAGTGGACTTGCCAAAATGGGATTAGGAAAGTTAGTGAGCTTTCCAAATTTGTATTAGAAAAGTTATGCCATGAGAGTAACATGCATCCTCATATTTATCATAATGCACACAACAAATAACATCTTACACATAGCACATAACATATTGCATATGACACATAACATCTTTCATATTATTCATTCATAGGCCATGAGACCTTGGAATCATGGACTTGACATTAAGAATTCCCGAAATGAGGGCTCAACATATGGGACCTAAACTAGGTAGTCTTTTTTAGAAAACATAAAGTCTGCTTCATTCATTCGTACATACTTTATTTCATTTGTTTCATAGTCTAGTGTAAACACCGGTTATAGCTAGGATGTAGTTTAAGACTTTCATTGGGTTTGTTGTGCAATGATCAGTTATGACCTTGTGTCATTAGTTAAGTCTAGATCACCTCTTAATCATCCTATCCTAAAACCTTTGGAATAATTTATTTCGTCATGTGAATCTTTTGAGGCTGGCCTCATTCATTCATTAAAAACATTAACTTTAACCGACAAAATATTCAAAGGGAGAATCCACTGGTTTATTGTATGGATGACAGTCTCAAAGACTTTACAAGGATGAATCATCCTATTTTCACAAGGTCTAAGACTTCGGAGGCTCCTCTGGTGTTTGTGGATGAGGTACATAAGATATTGGTGTCTATGGAGGCGACATATATTTAGAAAGCAGAGTTGGCTTCCAATCAACTCAAGGATGTTGCACAGACTTGGTGCAAGATGTGGCAAGATAGTCGAGTTTTAGGAGGAGTTCCGGTCACTTGGGAGTTGTTTAAGACAGAATTTCTGGAGAGATTCTTTCTCAGGGAGATGTGGGAGGGTAAGGTTGAGGAGTTTAACAACCTTAATCAGGGATCCATGACAATCAGAGAGTATTTCCTGAAGTTCGTTAAATTTTCGAGGTATGCTACTTCCCTTGTATCTAACCGTAGGGATGATATAAGCAGGTTCCTCGCAGAAATCAATGGAGATTTAGATGAGGAATGTCGGTCGGCTATTCTCCACGATAACATGGACCTCTCAGGTTGATGGTACATGTACAGTAGATCGAGGACAACCAGAAGAAGAGGTTCATCCGTGATGCTAGGAGATCTAAGCCTCAAGATCAGGCAGGTCCTAGTAATGGAGGCAACCGAAATTACTTTGGTGTCCGTGAGAATCCCAGATTCAAAAAGGGGCAACAGAGTTCAGGAAATCCAACTCTCAGAGGAGTACAACACCTAAAGGAGACATACCTGAGCCTAAAAAGGGCAATGGAAGTGGGATGCAGCGCCCCAGATAGGACTGTGCTATGTGTTGCCGTGTTCACGGTGGAGAGTGCGGACATCGCCTGCTTCTATTGCGGCAAGAGTGGGCACATGGTTAACGACTGCCGATACAAAAAAGAGGTCAAGCTGGGTAATGATCATCCTAGGCCTAATCCATAGGATGAAGCAGCAGTCGAGCCTCCTTAGATGAACATGTTCTACGCCCTTAAGGGCAAGAAGGAGCACGAGAAGTCGGCTGATGTGGTCACAGGTATGCTGCAAGTATTCTCAACTTCTGATTATGCTTTACTTGATCTAGGGTCTACACTTTCCTTTGTAACTCCTTTGCTTGCTCTCACTTTCGGGATATTGCCTAAAGTTCTACATGATCCCATAGTTGTTAGTACACCTTTAGGAGAAAATGTAAGGACTGATATAGTATACAAAGATTGCCCAATAGTTGTATGTGGTCAGACTGTGTGTAGACTTTGTTGAGTTACAAATGCATGATTTTGATGTTATTATTGGCATGGACTGGCTTCATAGATGTTATGCTTGCATGGATTGTCGTAGTAGGTTTGTGAGATTTAATTTTCCTAATGAAGAAGATCTAGTTTGGGAGAGGTACAACTCGAGTCATCCTAATCGCTTGATTTCGAGCCTTAAGGCCAATAAAGTGATGTCCAAGGGTTTATTGTGTCATCTTGTGAGTGTTAATGATTTAATTCATGACATAGCTTTCATAGATTTAGTTCCTATAGTGAATGAATTCCAAGATGTATTTCTTGATGATTTGCCTGAAGTTCCTTCCCCTCGAGAGATTGACTTTTGTATCGACTTATAACCCGATACTAAACCAATTTCAATTCTTCCTTACAGAATGGCTCCAGATGAAATCAAAGTGTTGAAGCTACAATTATAAAATCTCACTGATAAGGGTTTATTTAGCCGAGCATATCCCCTTGGGGCGCTCCAGTGTTGTTTGAGAAAAAGAAAGATGGAACCCTTAGAATGTGTATCGATTATCGGGAGCTCAACAAAGTCACTATCAAGAATAAGTATCCACTTCCCATAATAGATGAATTGTTAAACCAAATCCAACGGTCTAGTTTCTTCTCGAAGATTGATCTTTGTTCAGGGTACCATCAACTCGGGGTTAGGGATAGCGATATCACAAAGACAGCCCTTCGTACCCGTTATGGTCACTAAGAGTTCCTAGTTATGACATTCTGTCCCATGAATGCAACTGTTGCATTTATGGATCACAAGAACATGGTCTTCTATGAATACCTTGACTCTTTTGTCATACTATTCATTGATGACATTCTCATATACTCTTAGACCAAGAAAGATCATTAGTAGCATTTGAGACTAACCTTGCAGGTACATAGACAACATCATCCATATGCCAAATACAACAAGTGTGAGTTCTAGCTTAGATCAGTGACCTTCCTGGGTAATGTTGTGTCCGACAAAGGTGTAGAGGTAGATCCCAAGAAGACAAAGGTTGATAAGAACTGGCCAAAACCTCTTACTCCCACAAATATTCATAGATTCTTGGGATTGGCTGGTTAATATCGTAGGTTCATGGAGGGTTTTTCTTCCATTGCTGGATCACTGACAACTTCGACTAAGATGATAGCCAAGATTGAATGGACGGAGTCTTTTAAGAAGAGTTTCCAGGAGCTCAAAGATAGACTCACTTCAGCCCCGATGCTTACTTTTCCAAAGTTTGGTTAGAATTACACTGTGTATTGTGATGAATCTAGGGTTGTTTGGGTTGTGTTCTTATGAAGGGTTGTAAGGTGATAGCTTATGTGTCAAGACAGCTTAAGGTTCATTAAAACAATTATCCCACATGACCTAGAGTTGGCAGCTGTGGTATTTGCACTGAAATTGTGGAGGCACTGCTTGTATGGAGTTCATGTGGATGTGTTCACAGACCACAAAAGTCTTCAGTACGTGTTCACACAAAGGGAGTTGAATCTCCATCAACATAAGTGGTTGTAGCTATTGAAGGACTATGACATGAATGTCGACTACCATTTAGGTAAGGCTAATGTTGTAGCTAATGCTCGGTGTAGGATAAGCATGGGAAGTACAACCCACTTTGTGGATGAGAACAAGGAGTTGGTAAAATATATACACACACTAGCAAGACTAGGTCTGCGGTTAGTTAACTCTACTAGTGGGGGTGTGAAGTCAAGGAGAGTCAGCATCTTGATCCTGTTGTGAATCATCCATAGTAGTTGAAGTCAAGGAGCGTCAGCATCTTGATCCTGTGTTGATGGAGCTGAAGGACTCAACATTGGTTAAGATAAATGAGACTTTTGCTTTGGGAGATGATGACATACTTAGGCACTTAGAAATGTTGTGTACCAGATGTGGATGATTTGCGGACTAGGACCATTGGAGAGACCTATGGTTCCAGATACTCCATATATCCAGGTTCCACCAAGATGTATCATGATCTTAAACAGACCTATTGGTGGGATGACATGAAGAATGAAATTGCAGAATATGTGGCCAAGTATCCTAATTGTCAACCGGTTAAGGAAGCACATCATAAGCCTAGTGTTCTTACTCATATCATTGGGATTTCGACTGGGAAATAGAAGGCCATTAATATGGAGTTCGTGACTGTTCTTCCGAAGACTAGGAGACATCACGACTCCATATGGGATATTGTGGATAGGATGACTAAGGCTTCCCACTTTATCCCTGTGAAGTCTACTTACGGAGGCGACTATTATGCAAAACTATACATTGAAGAGATTGTGATATAGCATGGGATTCCTTTGTCTATCATCTCTGATAGAGGAGATCAATTCACTTCACATTTCTAGAGATCTTTCAAGAAGAGCTTAGACACGCAGGTGATGCTTAGTACTACTTTTCATCCTAAAACTTATGGGAAGGCAGAGCACACCATTCAGACATCGAAGGACATGTTGAGGCCGTGTGTGATTAATTTTAAGGGTATTTTGAACAACCATCTTCCTTTGATAGAGTTCTCGTATAATAATAGATCTCACTCCATGATTGTTATGACACTGTTTGAAGCACTGTATGGAAGGAGATGTAGGTCTCCATTAGGGTGGTTCGATGTTGGAGAGTCATCCATTTTGGGCCCAGATATCATTCATGAGGACTTAGAGAAGGTTATGATGATTGGGGATAGTTGTGCTACTGCTTATAGTCAGAAAATGTCTTATGCTGATAACAGAAAATGACCCTTAGAGTTTGATATTGGTGACTAGGTCTATTTGAAGATATCACCTATGAAGGGGGTGATGAGGTTTGGCAGGAAGGGGAATTTGAGCCCGAGGTAGTTGGGCCATATGAGATCCTATAGCATGTGGGAGAGGTGGACTATGAGTTGGCATGTCCGCGGAGCTAGCTTCTATTCGTCCAGTCATTCATGTCTGTATTTAAAAGAAGTTCCTAGGCAGTCCAGCATCGATTCTACATCTTGAAGGTTTGGAGGTTGATGAAAATTTGTCCTATGAGGAGAAAGCTGTGGAGATTTTAGAAGACCAGGTCAAGCGGCTGAGGAACAAGGAGATCGCCATAATAAAGGTATTGTGGAGGAATCATCTTGTTAAGGGTTCTATGTGGGCCATATGAGATCGTGCTACCCCCATCTTTTCAGCTCTTGAGGTTAGACTTCCTACTCTTAAGTCTAGGTTTCCGTATCTCTCCATTCATTGTTTCTATTGCTTGAATGTGTATAGTGACGATCTTATGATCTGACTGGCATTATGCTATATAGTAGGTAGTGTCATTCGGGGACAAATGTTCCTAAGGGGGAATAATGTAACAACCCTAAAAATGGATATGCTAAGTAATGCTTAATGTGTCTAGAATGAGTACGATTAGACCGGGTTTAAATGGGTTAATGCGTGTAGAATCAGACATGTGAACCCTTACAACAGCCAAGCCAACTAACTTGGGGAGTTAGTTCATCTAGTAAAGGTTGGGTCCAGCCATGTAGGGCTCTCGAATATGAAGATTTACCCGGATGAGTCTTTATTGGACTTAAAAAGGGGAAATCTTAAGTTTGGAGGGTCTAGGGATAAAATGGTCTTTTCAAGGCTAAGGGTTGTATCGTAATTACCCTAAATATATAATTAATATTTAATTAATAAGATGGAGGGGTATTTTGGGAAGAGAGGACCAAAAATTGGCTCTTAGAGTGAAGTCTTGCTCCACCTGGGTTCGAACCTAGGTGGAAGCAGTGAATTAAATTTGTTTTAATGTAATTTGGTAAATTAATGTAATTAATTAATATTTATTATTTATTACATGATTTAAAATAAAAGGGAAATCAGATTTTTTAATGAATTAAATTTGGTTTTTTAGACTCCTAACCCTAATAAACTCTCACTCTCTCATATCTATCTCATGTTCACATTCAATCTGTCTTCTCCCTTTCACATTTCTCTCGGCCAAATAACAATCAAGAACAAAAAATTTACCAATGTTCTTCACACTTGAAGAACTCACACAAAAATGTGAGAAAAACAATTATGAATCAATCATGCAGGCAAAGAGAAGGTTTTCCATCGAGTGTAGTGTTGAAATTTTGGTGTTGGATGTGTGTTTGGAGATGTTTTTGGGCAGCAATTCGAGGTTTGAACGTCAAAAAGGTATGGGTTCTCTTCTCTATTAGACTCTTTCAGAAGAGACCGATAAGGTTCAGTATGTTCAAACCAAAAACAAGGGTTATTCCCCGTTTCATGTCCCTGTCGCTAGATCCCAATGATTCGTAGGTTGGATATGTTTGCTGGTAGATATTAGGCGTGTGTTGTGTTGTCGTGATGAATATGTTCATGTATGTGTGTTCGAAATTGTATGAAGGATCACCAATGTGATCGGAAACTATGTGTACATGTGTGCAATCAGAACCATGACTATGTGTCTCGGGTTTAAGGCTCTAAAATGTGATGTTTGTTCTTTGTATTTCATGTACACATGTTTATGTAAATCGTGATATTCATAAGTGATGTAAAGATGCTGATTTGAGTGCAATTCTTTATCGAATAAATCTTCAAAATCATCTAAAGAACTCACTAAAAGCTACTTAAAATGTCTAATCATTTAATGTTAAAGAAATGAGAAAATAGGCTGCAAAAATTTCCAGCATCTTGTTAATGAGTTTTGGCCAAGCTAAGGGGATTTTTATTCTATGAAAAAAATGAATTAAAGTATGTGAGATCACTTGGGATTGAACCTATGACCTTTCATTGGTAAAAATTAATGAAATAAGATGAGAAAAAGGGAATGTTACATGTGGGATTTGAACCCATGACCTTGGCTGGAAAATAAATTATGAAAATAAGGAATGAGAGGAGTGGTATTCGAACCCACCACCTCTCAGTCAACTTAAGTAAATTAAAAGAAATATAAAGGGTGAGACGTGTGGGAATCAAACCCATGACCTCTAGGCAGAACCAAGGGAAATTAAGGAGAAGAAATTAAAGTGGGGTTGTGGGGTTCGAACCCACACCCTCTCGACGAAAGGAGAGAAATTAATAGAATTTAAAACAAAAAGTAAATGATGTTGTGGGGGTTCGATCCCACATCCTCTTAGTCCCATTGAGCGAAAAATGAAGAGAAAAATTAAAAGAAATTAAAAGAAAATTAAGCTGTTGGGGCTTGATCTTGGATCACCAAGCTGTGTGGACAAAAATAAAATAAAAGAAAAATGTAAGTGTTGTCCAAGGGATTCGAAACCGGGTTCCCTTGCCCAAATTTTGTATTGCTACATAGGTCATACATGAATTAAATATTCAAGAATAATTCTATCTACTTATATCGATATCGAGATCTTGGCATACATACAAGATGCATAAGTCTTGTACCACATAATATTAGGAACATATGAATCACTGAAACGAGCTATGAACAAAGCCTCATGGCTTGTATGTATAGAACCATAATTCTAGCATGTGTTTTAAAATAAGTGAACCTATGATGTATGTAATTAAATTATGTAACCCTAGAAGGGTTAAGTAAGTGTGTAAAATACACTAAATGGCCAAGTGCATTTGCACATGATGAAACGAACAATAAAATAATTAAATTAACAATGAAATGATTAAATAAACAATGAAAAGATAAAACCCTAGAATGGTTAAGTAAGATTGTGAAACATACTAAATGGCCAAGTGCATTGGCATATGATTAAATGAAAATTCACGTAAAAGGGGTGTGTAATTATGAAGAGCAAATGTTCTAATTTTAATGAATGTGGTGACAACATTATATGAGTCTAATGTTAAAGCTGAGAGCAATCTCAAATGAGCATAGGTAAATGATACAAAAACGTACTCACCTATGAGAGTGTAAAGTAAATGAAGGGACCAGTCTCTATGAACACTCTAATGAAAGTATTAAGATTAACTCACTTAGTACTAATAATGAGATGAGAAATCATCTATTGAGCTCGATGTCCTCATAATAGAAGCCAACTTCCATGACATATGAGTGAATGTAATTGAAATTTATACTAAGCACTGATAGACTAGCTATGAGCGGTGATGCCTTCTTTTGGGAAGGGCGGAGGTTCACGTAACTCTCATGAGATGATACTGTCTGAGTATCCTTATATCTCCTAGTCTTTGAACCTATAGTGCCAATATAGGGATCTCGCGTGGTTCAACTCCTGTGTATCCTAGAATGTCTTGGGTCACTTTGTCCGGTGATTCCACTTCTTTTTGATGTGATGGAGACGTTGTATTTTATGATGCCTAGATGATCTATGTTGGTTCAAGTTAAAATTCCCAATGATTGAATGAGTCCAGCCTCAAATGATGCACATAACGAAATGAATGAAACAAAAGGTGTTAGGATTGGATTATCAAGAGGTCAACTAGACTTAAGTGATGACACTAGGTCATTCTTGACCATTGGACGACAAATCCGATGAATGTATTAAACTATATCCTAGGTATAGCTGGTGTTTACACTAGCCTATGAAAGAAATGAAAAGAAGTATGTATGAATGAATGAAACAAACTCTGTGTTTGGTAAAAAAGGCTCTCTAGTTGAGGTCTCATCTGTTGAGATCTCATTTTGGGATGTCTTAATGTCAAGTCCATGATTCCAAGGTCTCATGGAATATGAAGGAATGATATGAAAGACTTTATATGCTATATGAAATATGTTATGTGCTATATGTAAGATATTATATGTTGTGTTCAATATGATAAGTATGATGATACTTGTTACTCTCATGGCATAACTTTCCTAATAAAAAATTGGAAAACTCACTAACTTTCCTAATCCCATTTTGGCAAGTCCACTGACTTGATTTTCCATAATCATGTTGTTAGGAAAGAGATGTTCTTACTCATGCATGTCCTTGGTGTGTTGGCATATACCCATACATAGTACAAGTGTGTAATAATCCCATACAATTATACAATTTTAGGTGAAGGCACAGGTGGACGCTAGAGCTTACAAGTTAACATTGCAGCTATCCAGACGTGGAGTTTTCATCCGGACTTGGTAGGTCCTCATGCTTTCGAGGATTTATACCGTTATTATCTAGCTTAGATTTCTACTCTACCTATTGGAGCATGTTCCACTAGTGTCTCTTTCCGCTTTTGTTCAGACTTTGTATTGGTGCCTTTTTTGCAAGAATACATTTAATGCAACTATGAATTATTTTTTTCATTTGAGTATCTCTCTATTAGATGGTTCATTTGTGAATGCCTATGATGTTAATTTTATAATATTTAACATGAAATTAGAAGACAAAAGTTCAAAATTTCCACTGAAGTTAACTTAAATGAAGTAAGAATGACGTACGTTGTACTGTCTGTGACATCTGAGAGATCAACGACGCCGGTATCGTCTGGGATCTTGATTCCGGTCATGACAGGAATAGTAGCAAAGCTCTAGTTCAACCTAGTTCATTATCAGGGTCATTACATTCTCCCTAACTTAGAAAAACATTCATCCTCGAACAACACTAAACACTTTTAAGGACATCAAGGACTCAACTAGAAGAATATAACACATAACATAATGTTCAAAACATTCATATTCAATGCACTAAACGTAAAAGGAACACCAATTTCATAAAATTAAGCATTTTAAGCAAAACCGGAAACTTTTTGAAACAATTTCCACAATTCAAAGCACACACTTATTTCTTCATTTTCCCTTCATTTATGGAGGAATCACCTTTCCAGACATTATACATGAGCATCATACCATTTCAATAAGATAACGCAAAACTTAATATTAACCATGAAACTCATAACATAAGGAGACATGCAACTCATACTCATATGCAAGACTCCAAAACATAACAAAACTACTAAGGATATTGGCCTCAAGCTTGAGTAAGAATAGAAAGGAAAAGATAATGGTATGACTTCACTACGCAACTCATTGTCCCCTACTAAGGGTAATCCCATCTAAAACAAAACAAAACAACCATAAGGAGTTTTGACTTACCGGGGACTCCATTCCAGATTGGTTCCTTATTTAGCTCTGAGTGCATAGAATCCAATCCTCTTTGGAGCATTAGGATCTGGACCACCATAACGAACTTGGTTGACCTCCTTCTCTTTTACCTTGAGGTTAGATCAATCTATCATCTTATGACCCTTATTATAACACCCAAAGCAACCATCCGTTCCGTCAAGACACTTACCCAAGTGTTACTTCCTACAAGTCGCATACCTAGACCTCTCAAAAGCATGACCACCTCCTTGGTAATTTTTGTTGGAAACCTATCCTTGTCCCCTATGGAAGAGTCGTGGTAAAAGGACCTCTTCTGCGACTTTGGTTGACTTGGTTCGTCCATTCTAGGCCACTTTCTATGCCTATTCATCTTCCTAAGCTTAGACTCTTAAATTTGTTGAGCATACAGCATGAGCCTAGAAATATTTATGACATTATGGAGCATTGTCGTTCGAAACTCTTCTTCCACAAATCTAGATACCCCCATCATGAATTTATTCATTTAAGCCCTAGAGTTTACTACTAAGGTTGGGTCATACTTAGAGAGTTGGGTGAATTTGAGAGAATGCTCTTTCACACTCATCCCCCTTGAAGAATGTTCATGAATTCCACCAACTTTATCTCCCTCTATTAAATGGGAAAAAACCTATCAAGAAAAGACACTTTGAAAACATCCAAATCTACCGAACCTTCCCTTAAGGGTCTCTAATTCCTCCATTGCTGAAACCACACTTGAGACACATCTTTGATTTGCTAAGCAGCTAGCTCCGCTTTCTATCTAAGAGTCACTCCCATAGAATCCACCACCTCAAACACCTCATCTATGAAGCCTTGTAGATCTTCATACACCTTAGTGCCATGGAATGTATAAGGTTTCATCCTCATGAAATCTCAGATTCTAGAAGTATGAGTAATTGCATTGGATTGAGGTCTAACTCCTAGGTTAGCTTGGGAAACCACATTATTAGTGAAAACATGAGCTTGAGTCATCATGAATTGGGTTAAATCCCTAAGTGAAGCCCTTATATCTATTAATCATATCCCCTTCAACTTAGGGAGCTTGAGGACCTTGGGATATTCGAGGCATTTGGGGAACTTGAGGTTCTTGAGGGGGAAAGACCTCATTCACTTCCTTTTGGTCAACTATAGAGACTTGCACCACGGGGAGGGATCTTCTCATTATCTACTCCTCCCTCCTCCTTTCTAGAAGGTGCCCTCCTCGTACTCATGTCCTATAAACACAAGAAAGGAGGTTCAGAAAATACATCTTTTAGAACTCAACTTGATGGCACAAAACTAGAGTAATGAAGAAAGTGAAACTTCTATCATCTTATAGCCTTCCTTTCATAAATCTGTCGCGACTAACACCAATTAACACGACTTTACTAGATGTGGCTTGTGAGAATTTGGATCCTAAATTATTTCCCAAAATCATATGCTCTGATACCATGTTTGTAACGACCCACAAGTACACCATAGAAGCATGGAGCACTCTTGAGTCGTCACAGGGCATACTTGACCCTTCGGAGGTATTGTACAAGCCTCTTATCTATCATTCATTACATATGATAAGAAAAGTAGTGTGGATTTATACATTTTCACTAGGATAATAATAAAAAGATCTTTCATAAAAATACTAAGTAATAAGTTTCATCGTCATAAGTCAACTTAAACACATAACTTAAATATCTTGGGGTCATGTCCCTTTACATTAAAAGAATTACATAATAAGTCATATACAAGTCTTAAAGAAGAACTAAAGAAACATAGACCATGTCCTCGAATATGTTAGGACATACCGAGTCTTGAGAGAGTCAACTTCCCGAACTTTTCCTCCTAAACTTCCACCTGCCTCCAACCTATACATATAGAGCATAGAATAGCATGGGTTAGTGCAAACATTGTACTAAGTATGACATTATGAAAAAACACATGTAAAAGATGGAATTTTTAATGGAAATCAAGCTTTAATGCTATATAAGTAATACCATCATGAATATAGTAGTAAAACAACATATAAATCATCATTTAAGACACAAGGTAAAACATCCATAATTTTTAACACAAGACTATACTCTACGGTGAACTCATTTTATATACACCTTACACTGAATCCATTTTCCTTGATGTTTCCCTATGCAAAGTTATCCTGAGAATCCATCAGGTAATACATGAAGAAACCACCCATACAATCTCTTCAATAGACACCTATGTGATTCCTAAGACTACCAAAGATAGGCATACTTCACCACTCTTAAATAACCAACATTCAATATCAAAGACATTAGAGGAACATACTTACATTGAAGGACATCACATATGAACCATCCTCCAATACAATCCTCAAGTTACACATAGTGCAATGTGAAGGTAGCATCCCATAGTACTACTTCTACCTCAATGCTTCTTGAGGATTCCCTTTGACTAGGCACATACATTCATAATTTACACAATCTTCATAAATCTTACACATAAATCATCATAAATAATAGTCTTAAACATAAAATAAACATACTTCACTTTCAGTAGACATAAGTCACATTACTTCGTTTTGATAACATAATAACCCATTCATTCAATTTCATTTAAGGACACACCAAGATTCCCTCCAAATGCCTACTTGTATAATGGATAGATGACTTCCCATACCACCACCTACCCTAAGTAGTACACCGTTTAGAAGACTTACTCATTACTTTCATTTTTGGGATCTACCTTTAACCAACATAGACCATGAGAACTAGACATGGAATCCCGATATTAACCCCTACGAGATGAGGGTTCTCCACTTGCCTAAGGTAGGGTCATTCTTGATCCTTTATATGGATTCTCCATTATCTACCACTATGCAAGCACATAGTTAAGGGATACTAAGATTTCTTCTAAATAACTCATTCTCTATTAACGCGGAGTAGTAATCTAAAGAGATACATTGGTACAACATCTCTATTCACGAATTGAACAGACCCCTTCTTCAAATCCTCTTGGTGCTATAAGTAACTCCCGCACATAGACTTAAACATTCATTGACAATAGGTTAAAAGAAGAAATATTTAGCACTACATCTCAACTCACAAAGGGTACTTATCCCAAGATGTTACTTTTGAACACCACATCTCAACTCATGAAGGGTATTCAACCTCCACCTATATTAGAAATCTCTTTGGAATAGTGAGGTTTTTACAAAACACTTCATCTCAACTCATGAAGAGTTTTCACCCAAAACTCCCCTTTTCATTACTAGAGTATTTTATAAGAGTAGGGAATTTTTTAGAAACTTCATCTCTACTAACAAAAAGTGTCCACCCTACAAAACCCCATTCACATTCATTAACTTCATTCATTCACTCATTCAAAGTATGTCTGTGAGTAAATGTGAGCTTACCTTTCACATAATCAAAATTTTCATAACATTGACTTATAAACATACTTACACCTTAATTCATCATATTTCACACACTAGCAGGCTTCATATATACATGTACTTCATTCAGACATAAATTCTTCAAGTCACACCTTAATAATTTCATCAGAGCACCACATGTATAACATTCAAATCATCAATTAATTTCACATTCTATGACTTCAATCCCATAACAAGAATAAACATTTTTATACATATATTTGTATACTTCAAATAAACACCACCACCAAAGGTGGACCATACTATTCAAGATCATTTCACGATAAGAACTAAACAATATAACCTACTTAACCTTCGACAAAGCTTTCATCACCTTCCTTCAGTTTTTCCAACAATTCCTTATAAAATAGCATTTAAAGCAGTAGATAATAACAATATAACCTAAAGAAATACAACTCTAACATTATCTATAAGCACTAAACCCACTTCATAACCTTAAAGTTTGAAATATACACGAGCATGGGTTCATGGGGGTTTTGACATTAAAATCATCAACTAACACTAAAAAAAACATATTTAGATCACTAAAAAATTTTCATGCCTCTTCCATAGATTCAAAGATAAAAGAAGTTGAAGTTTGAAAACCCTTTTTGAAATCTCTTTGGAATGGCTCCTTGAATGAAAGAAGGTGTAAGGATGAACTACCATACCTCACTATAATACAACCCATGAAATTATTTGAAAAAGACGTCCAAAGCCTTGACTTTTAGCCCTTCCTTGGGTTCTAGCTTCTAACGGAGTTTGAGAGAGTTCATTCTTGAGGGAGGGCTTTAATTATTTTAAAATGAAGTCTAACCTATGTTTACTAGTATAAACCTACTTAAAATACCCATGTAAAACGTTAATGATTCATAAAATACTTGGGGTGAATTTAATAAACACCCCAAGCCTGGACGATTCCTTGACAACTTTTACAGGAGTCAATAAACGGGCCCTACCTATGGGGTGTCGTTTGATAAGATGGCCCATCCTGCTGGACATTGATTGGTTCAGAGACTGGTTTCAAGGGTCAAAGATCCCCTCAACTAAGTTTCGAGCTACACCTAAGACAATGGGGCATCGACCAATGTACGACCCGTTGATGGAGTTGTCTATTGGGACAGTAAAATGGCAGTTTCTGTCTTAGAGTTAGGGTCCTCTTCTCGGTCCCCTTATGGGTCCTAGGTGGAGTCGAACCCGCACGTTAGACCACTAAAGATGTTCATCTAGGTCTAAGGTTTCTCCTATATCAATTTGGACTCTTAAAAACTCAAAAAACATTCCAAGTCACACAATAACTTACATAAGCACATAGACATTTAGCCATGGAGCGTTTTGGTAATCCTTTTAAGTTAGACCTCCAAACTTATCAAAATGACTTCAAACATAAAAATTAGCTATTTTAACACATTATTAAATCATGGAACACTAGTGAACTTTAGTTCAATCTAGTTCATTA
Organism: Solanum chmielewskii; assembly: GCA_027704785.1. Lineage (NCBI taxonomy): Eukaryota > Viridiplantae > Streptophyta > Magnoliopsida > Solanales > Solanaceae > Solanum > Solanum chmielewskii. Next base: position 14,430,801 of record JAKWIX010000322.1, read on the forward strand.
TGAGTGTCATTACATTAATATTAAATTATCCCTTCCCCCACTGCTTCCTATGATTAATACTATATATTTGAAGATTAGGGAAATAGGATACCAAGGTTCTCACGAGAGACTTAAAATGATTAAACTTCAATATGAATTTCCATATATGTTTTTGAAAGAAACAAAGGTGAACTTGAGGAAAATTGAAAAATTCAAAAGGAGATTAGGGTACACTTTCTATTCTACTCCAATTTTTTTTTTTATTTTTCGGTCTCAAAATTATGCTATAGGCATTATTAAAGATCGAGAAAAACATGTTCTCATCCATATTTTGCATAAACAAGACTCTATTAACTTTCACATATTAGTTATCTATGCTAAATGTTAGGAGCTACATTGAATTTATCTTTGGAATGAGATTAGGGACATCTATAATAGGATCTCTGGCTCCAAGGGGTGTAGGAGATATTAATGTGATCACACGCCCAAAACAAAAAATAGGAGGTATGCCTTAAAGAATTGAAGAAAGTCATGATTTTATCTCTTGTTTGGAAGAAGTTGGATATTTAGGGCCAAAGTTCACGTGGAGTGAAAATAGAGACCCACCCAATACAATCTGGAAGATACTTGACAGACTTGGTTATAATAACTACTAGTTTGATGTTTTTAATGAGACGATGGTTAGTCATCTCTTTAGAACTTTCTCTAACTTCCCCCCCTCTTAATTAAATGTAGTGATGTATATGTAAAATTTATTAAATATTTCCGATTCCTTAATTTTTGGATTGAACATGATCACTTTGTTGGTGCTCTGCATAAAGCTCGGTCTCAAGAGTAGGAAAGAATCCCCCTGCAAGTTCTTCATAAAGTCAAGACCACTATCAAAGCTCTTTGTGCATGGTCTTGAATAGCTTATGGAGACTTCTACGAAAAACTTAAGAAACTAGAAAATCTTATTAAAGATCTGGAAAAAAGATCCATCAACAATAATACCCCGGAGAATAGGATGAACCTTTCTAAGGCTAAGGCGGAATTCACTAGATGTTTGAAAATTAAGGAAAAAGTCCTAAGCCAAATGTCTAGGATTAAATGGCTTGAAGAGAGTTATACTAACTCCACTTTCTTCCACAGGGTAACCAAGGATAAAAGGAAAAGCCTTTCAATACACAAAATCAAAGATCAAGAGGGTAATTGGGTAGATGTAACTACACAAGTTGTTGATGTTGTAGTCAATTATTTCACCAATATGTTCAAAGCTAAGCCCACAAACAAAGATAGTGTTACGTTGTGGAGCCTGATTAATATTTTATGTACTATAATATATTATTGTTCAGGGTTAATGATGCTAAACCCAGGACTACTCCATTGGCAAATTACTTTAAATTGTCAAAGGAGCAGTCGCCCAAGACAGCTGAGTAGCATGAGCATATGGAACTTGTTCCATATGCTCCAGAAGTTGGAAGTTTGATGTATTTTATGGTCTGCACTAGACTTGATATAGCACATGCAGTTGGAGTTGTTAGCAGGTATATGGCGAACCCGGGGAAAAAGCATTGGGAAGCTGTGAAGTGGCTTCTGAGATATATGAGAGGTATATCTAGTATTTCACTTTGTTTGGGCAAAGGCAAGGTGACTCTAAAGGGTTTTGTGGATGTTGATCTTGGTGGGGATGTGGACTTGAGCAAGAGTACATCCGGGTACATTTACACCATAGGTGGAACAACAGTGAGTTTGATGTTTAGGCTTCAGAAGTGTGTTTCTCTTTCATTTACTGAAGCTGAGTATGTGCCAATAGCTGAAGCTGGGAAAGAGATGATATGGTTGGCATATTATCTGGTGGAATTGGGAAAGAAGCAGAGCGAGAAAATTCTTTACTCAGATAGCCAGAGTGCCATACAGTTGGTGAAAAATCCAGTCTATCATTTGAAGACAAAGCGCATCAGAAGGCGGTACAATTTCACTCGCAGGGCAGTAGAGGATGGTGATGTGTGCTTGGAGAAGATAGAGGGTGCAAAGTACCCGGCAGACATATTGACGACATTTGTTGATGTTAGGAAACTGGGGTTATGCAAAACCTCAGTTAGTCTTCAGTAGTTGTTGCTACAGATGTTGCGGTGCGGTAAAGATGTTAATGATGAAGAGATTTTTTTGTTTTAGAATGTATTTTTTGGATGACTTAATAAGTCTCTAAGTGGGAGAATTTTTAGGTTTTGGAGCTTGATTAATATTTGATGTACTGTCATACTTTACTGTTTACACGGTTTAACCTAAATTTTTTGTTGTACTATTTATTCTCTGTAACAAAAAATACTCTGATTTATTAATATATATATACCCCTCCACTGTGGATGTTTACTCACGGGGTGTTACCAGGAAATATTGATTTTTCTCTTTCTCTCTGTAGATCTCTCATCGCTTTCTCTAAAAATTCTTGTGTTCTTCATTCATAAAGTGTGTGTGTGTGTGGATTGATCCTGACAGATTGCAATATTTTTAATCTCGTCGAGGGTTGATAGAATTGAAGACAACAACAACCTTAACACTTGCCGACCCTCCAGGAGATGAAAGACACAATTTTTTCTATTGACTCAGATAGCGCCCCTGAAGCAGATGGACTAAACGGAAAATTCTACCAATCAACCTGGAAAAATCATAGTAGCGGACCTCCATGCAGCCATCATTTCATTCTTTTAAGGTGATATCCTTCAAAAAGTTTTTGTCACACTTGTATAGTGATGCATCCTTAAATTAGTTAATTCTCTTCATGATTTTTGTGAGATTAGGCCTATCAGTGTTTGTAATACTTCGTGCAAGATCATTGAAAAATTGATCAATAATAAGATTTTAAAAATTCTTCCAAATATAATTAGTCCCAATCAAGGTGGTTTTTTAAAAAGGATAGCTATTACTGAAAATGTCCACCGTGCCCAAAACATTGTCAATGATATCGGTAAATATAAATATGGGGGGAAGGTTTTTATTGAACAAACATTTCTATGTCCTACAATAGAGCCTGTTGGTCAATCTTTTGCTTTCTTTTGATGAGGTTTGGTTTAGATAAAAGTTGGATAGATCTTATTTATAGGTTCATGTCCAATAATTTGCACTCTAGTCTTGTGATTAAAGTAGGCAAGTCTTTTTTAGATCAGGATGGAGTCTTAAACAGTAAGTCCCCCTCTCCACTAGTCTCTTTTCTCTCTAGGCACAATTAATTTCAAAGATGCTTAATTCTTTTTATAGAGTCTCGATATTTATAGGTTTCTTCATGCATCTATTTTGTCCTGAAATTAACCATGTCTTTTTTGCAGATTACACAATCATTTTCACAGTGGCTTGTGTAGGACTTCTAGGGGCCTTGCAACTATGGAAAGCTATGTAAGTATCTCTGGACAATATCAACAAGAACAACTGTTCGTACACCCATGGCTCCTACCACTCACTTATCTCTATCAAAAGAGTTTAAAAAATTCATCGTATGAGATACAAGCATCTTCTTATTAAATATTTGTGATGCCCCATATATAATGGGAGGAAACTCCTCAAAATCTTCACTGATTTGATCTTCTATATTACCAATAGTATTAAAGGGTGGTATCTTAAATTGTTTTTCATAGGAGGAAGAGAGACTCTCATTAGGAATATACTTCTTTCCCTAAAGGTTCATACTTTGCTTGCAGTTCCTCCTCCTAAAGGCACTCGTGAGGTGCTTCAGAGGTATCTTACTTGGTTCTATTTATCAGGTAATGAGGAAAATAAGAAATATAATTGGTTTCTTGGGAAGATCTTAGCTACCTGTACAATTAGGGGTGGGGGAAATAAAATTTTAGAAAACTCAAAGAAACTTGCAAGGCTTTCACGAGTAAACAATGGTGGATATTCAAAACTATTGAATCTCTTTGGAGTAATTTCGTGAAGGAAAAACACTGTAGTGATGATCAACCTACCATTGTCCAATGGGAACCAGGGCATTCACATAGTTGGCTCGCAATGCTGAAAATTAGAGAAGAGGTGGAACAAAAATTTCTTTTGAAAACTAAAAGGGGAAACTCTAGTATCTGGTTCAATAAATTGAATAACATGGCCCATTATACGAACTCTTGGAGAAAACCCTCATATACGAACATATTCCTATTAAATATGTTTTTCAGTAGGGTCACACAAACATGAATGCCCTCAGCCCCCAACCCCTGGATCACATCAAACATATCATTACCAGTTATGACATCAACTTGGAAATTTTTTTTGACGATATTCCTCTTCTGGACCGCCGTTGAATCTAGGAAGTTCTCAATATCATTATCTTGGAGGTTTTTTTAGAAATAAGAGACCTTTTACTCTTATTGATGCAAAGATATGGCACAAACATGTACCATATAAAATGTCTTGTTTTAGATGGAGGGCTATTCATAAATGAATGCCTACTGACGATAAGATAGTTGATAAGTTTAAAATAACCATTATGGCTAAATGTTTTTTTTTTTTGTTTTGCTAGAGGTATGAACCCTTGACTTGAATCCTCAAAAGACTTATTTTTCAAAGGAGGCTACGCAAAATGAATCTGGAACTCCATAATTGGCAGAATGGGCATTATCACAAGCAACACAAATCTCAGAGAACTGATTCAAAGATGCTGGAATTCCACATAAAAAATTCCATTTGTTGAATATGTTTTAAGTATTATCCCTCCAAGACGACGCTCTTCTTATTCTGGGGCACCTCCGAGATACCTATACGATGTTCTTTCAAAGGGTGTTCTAGCTGTCTTTTCAAAGACCTAGAGATCTAGGTGAAACTCTAGATATGAGGAAGAGAGAGCATCCACAAAAAATATCTATTTCTTTAATCTCCTTCAACATATTCTGCAAAAATAATTTCTCCAACATTAATATTCCGGAGAAATAGGAAAGCCTACTTAAGCTCATGGAAATACAACTTGAAGACACTATCCACACCACCGTTAAATGGTCAAGACCCTCGCATCACTCCATAAAGTTGAATACTGATGGCTTTTGTATTTCAGAATTTAGTGGATGAGGTGGAGTGGTGAGTGACTCAAATGGAAAGTGCATTATGGCATTTATTCTTCCATTGGGAAATGGAACCAGCAATACTGCTGAAGCAAAAGCCTTCCTCTTTGGCCTAAACTCGTGTATTGACAATTGACACATTTGTACTTTAGTTGAAACTGGTTCCCTAATCCTCATAAATAATATATTGAATTTATGATCTACACATTGGAGCATGAGAAAAACAGTGGATAAAATCGAAGAGTATATTCTCAGACACATCATTCAAGTCAATCAGAGTTAGAAGGAATTTTAATAGAGTGGTGGACAAACTTACATCTTATAGTTATCTAACAAACACCACCATAGTTCTCACCAACACATCTGAGCTGCTATCACATGTTAATAGTTTCATCAACTTAGATAAGTGGCAGTTTTCATCAAACAGGATTAAAAAAAGAAAGTCTTCGCTGATTTACTTTTACCCTCATTGAGGAGTGTTTTTTTTTGTTGCCACTTTTGTGCAACTTTTTTTTTGCACATCGCTACTGCAACCTTCAATAAGGCAAGGTCTAGTCCTCCTTATCCAATCATAATTTTTCTCAGTGGAAATTATAGTTATGAAATTTTAGTTTAAAAAAATATAAAATTCTAGCCTACTTATTTGAAGAAGCCAGATCATGGGCCTTTTCTAACTTTAAGCACTCCCTAGATATGCCAGGAGACCTGACCCAAACTTTCATTCTGAAATGGCAAGCCAAAAACCAATTCCTCCACTAACCCAGCCCAAGTCAAATTAAAAGAAACCAATAAAAGAATTCTACGATGCAAGCATACAACAATACCAAAAGAATACCCGACTGACCTGACCCATGTAGTCTTCTTCTTCCTTCCAGTGAGAATTCTAGCCAGCAAATTCATCAATAACCCAACCCCGTTCTCGTGTCCCTCTACCCCTGTCATTTCAAAGTGTTCTATCCGTATAAAGATCATTGCCGCATTTTCCAGGTTTCAAAATCTCCTATCACTTTCGACCTTTCTCTTCAAATTGAGTGTCTAAGATCGTTTGTTTTTCTGTTGAGGAGGGGTAATATTTTTTATCTAACCAATATTATCTATTAAACGGAGGTTTGGAATTATAAGTTTAAATGGGAAATCCATCGGAAATTCCTTCCCAACTTCCCCTCATTTTAGCCCATATATTTTTTCATCTTCATTGTACGGGTTAGAAAAAAAGTAGGAAGAAAAATAAGGGGAAAACTTGGAAGAAAATTGAAAGGCTGGCATTTTCTAACTGTTATAAAGTGAATAGCATCGCAAGAAATTGCTATAAAAAGATCTAGAAAACACAGAGAAGAAAAATAGTTTTGAGTCCGAGTTTCACTCTTTCATCTCATTTGTCATCTCCCGGTTGATTGGAATATTTTGGTGGTGGCGTAAGTCTCTGCTTAATCGTTTATGTTTGAATTAAGTTTTCTCTTCAACTTTGAGTTTAATTACTTTAAAAAGGATATATTTATGTTCATGTCTTTTGATGTCTTGAGAATGTTAAGACATTTAAGTGTTCTTTTGTATATATATGATGTTGCCGCCAGTATTAATAGGTTAGTTTAAAACTCATTGTTTGGATGGGTTTGTTTTGCATCCATGTTTGAGTAGGAAACAGAACTGTCTGAATTTGCACATGTCAAGGTCCCATTTTATTCTTATTCTTTTACTTTTTATTATTCATGCTTTAAATTATGCACTATCTTGTCATATTTTGTTACTGTATTCTTATTTGTTTGTTTGTTCATGTTTTAGTATACAAATTCTCTTATTTTGCATAATCTTGTTGTTGCTTCCCCATTATATGAAATGCACTCTATTCTATCATGAATTGTTTTCACTTACAGAAATTCTATGTATTCTCAGTTTAATATCTAGTTTTGATTACAGTGATTTGTCTAGCATCTAATATGATTAAAAGTACTCTTATACCATTTTGTTGCTTTTAAATGTTAGGATTCAATTAGACCAATTTTGTGGGAATATTTTCTTTATCTAGTTGTGATTATAATCTGTTAAACTCAATTCCTTTTGACTGACCCCTATCAATATTAGTTATGCCTTTTTTAAAGTTGAATATTGATGCATCATTTTTTGTTGTATTGCATGTGATCATTGGTGGAGTCCTGTTCGGACTCAAATATTTGCTCATTTGCATTCCGATTGGGCCACGATGTCCCAATAGTTATTTCTCCAGACTGCCAGCCCATACAAATTGACAAAAAGGTCCCGGACTTGAACGAATATGTAATAAATCGGAAAAGTCCAAAGATTTTGCCAAAGGCTAACTCTTAATGCAAAAAATTGTATTTTATTACTTTTGATCTAAGCACACTTATTTGCTATTATTATGGTAGTCACTAGGACATCCACAAGATGTTAGGCTAAGAAGCCCAAATAATAATTAGGCCTAGTACTGGCTCATTTGGACAGATCCAGACTTGGGCCCAAATCTTCTTTTTCCATCTCATTTATATTTTATTATGTGTTTTATGTGTCTATTTAATTATAATATTTTTTATAAATACAACTTCCTAAAAGATAACAATTTTGAACTAAAATTTTAAAATCAAGTATATATTTTACATTCACTTAGTTAATCAATTCATATCGTTTAAACCATAAGCCAAATAATTAATTGTCAAATAACCAAGCGTTAGCGGACATTTCGGGTGCTTTAAAACCCTTTCTTAAATGCAAATATGAACTCTGAACCCCTTTAAATATTTTTCATTACATTTTCTATTTTAATCATTAAAAATAATTTTCTTAATTTTCATTTAAAATTAAGTGACAACTCTTATACTAGTCTAATTATAAAAAATAAAACAACGCTCTCTCGCATGATTCGTTGTTCAGATACTCTTCTATGCTCCGGCTCTACCACGACAGATGTAAGTTGTGCTATTTGAGCCGACATAGCAACAATCCAAACATTGTCAACTCCCTCAACTTTAAGGGAAGATCTAATACCTTCGATGCCTGACTAGAGACACCTTACATCATTTCAAGTGTCATTTCGATCAAACTTTCTAGACTCTTAACATAGTGGTGAAAATAATTTCACATATTAATTATAAAAATTGACATCAATATATATACATATCATAAATATATTCACTATAAATATATATTATTTATATTAAATAACTTATAAAAGTTTTTTCGGCCCTTTTCTCCACCCAAACATCTGTATCCGACTCATTTTCTTTCTTCCTGACAGAGTCCTTTTGAAAACCTTTGATTCAATGGGAGTGGTTCCAATTATTTTTTATTAAACTAAAACTAAAATTTATAATGCTATACCTATGAATCTACTAATTAATTATTTAAAATTATCAAATAGATTGTTCCAACGGTCTTTGCATGTGTTGTATTCAACGAGCCACCCTTAAGACTGCCTCTAGAATTTTTTGCTTGTTCTGATATTGCCTTTAACCTTTCTGTGTTCCAACAGAGACCCAATTCATCAAAAACATGAGGCATAATCCAATACATACATTGAACACTATCCCAAATTTTCTTTAACCAACTAGACAGTTTGACAGATGACCTCCTCTCAAATGTGGTCATAATGGTAAAATTGTACCTCGGCTCCAAACTACACATAGTATGAAAATAATTAGATAACGTTAATTAGACAATAGAAAAAAGAGTTAAAGTATACTAAACTACACATTGTCTTGCGTATTCTATTTGAGATCTCTCTCCAAAAGTGATAAGTTTGTGCATAAAGTCTTCTAACACATTCTTTTAAAACTTGGGCAGTATCCTTTGCAGGATGCAACCTGGAAAACACATAATAAATATGTTAGTTCATTAAAAATATATTAAAGTATAAGAAATAAATAAAAGAAACTTACAAATTGATAACAAAACAAATTTATGATGGTCTATCCAGCTCAATCATGACTCCACCAAGTATGTCTTTCTGGGCAGGATCTTAAGCAAGCATCTCATAATCTTGTGTACCACTAGGTGTAGCTGTAAATGAGGGTGATATATTAAGATGCACAGAACACTGATTCAATGGAGGTGTATCGGCTATAAAATCTTATTGCTCGCTACTAGAATCTCCAATCCTCAGGATAGATAACTACAGTGAAGTACCTGTAGGAGGTGGAGTACCCGCTGATAAGGGTCGTGCTCCACGAATATCCTGTAGGTCCTCGTAGTATCGTGCATGAAGTTCTTGTGAAATAGACGAAGCACTGATTGGTCGATGATAATTAGGATACTATTGTGGAGGATGAGCCGTACCAAATAGAACAACAAATAAATGAGTATTATGGTTGATGCGCTATGGTGTAGAAGAAATAAATCCTACAACATCCTCATGATCTATGGGTCTCCTAGACTTCTTTTGTTTAGCTTGTTTAGTCCAACTGACTCCAAGATGATTGCAATGTTTATCATTGTTTTAACAACCCTAAAAATGAATATGCTAAGTCATGTTTAGTGTGCCTAGAATGCCTATAAGTAGATCAAGTTCACACGGATTGTTGCGTGTAGAACCAGACCTCTGAAACTTTGCGACAGCCAAGCCAACTAACTTGGGGAGTTAGTTGATCTAGGGAAGGTTGGGTCCAACCATGTAGGGCTCCCGAATATTATGATTTACCTGGCTGAGTTTTTACCAAACTTAGAAAAGGTAAATCTTAAGTTTTTAGGTTCTATGGCTAAAATTTTCTTTTTCTAGGCTAAGGGTAGTACATAATTACCCTAAATACTAATTAATTATTTAATTACTATGTTGGATGGGCTTTTTGGGTAGAAAAGGCCAAAATTAACCATTGAGCAAAATCATGCTCCACTCGTGTTCAAACCTAGAAAGGAGTAATGATTTAACTTGATTATTTAACTTAGAGAATTATTTTAATCAATTAATATTTAAGTGATGATTTATGAAAAAGGAAAATCATATTATTATTATTCATTAATTAATTAAAAGGGCGGTTTGGTTCGGTCGACCTGAAGGGACCCATTTTTGTGATGGGGACGTCACGGGTTCGATCCTTGACGAAAGCGACGCCCAAGTGAATTAAAATGGAGTTTAAAATCTGATTTTTTTAAGGGCAATAATGTCCTTTCACGTGTGATTTAAATAAATCATATTTTTACAATTTAACAAAACCTTATTTTGACTAAGTCTAAAACTACAATCCTAATCCTGAGGAACCACTCACTTCTCACGTTTATCCTCTCTTTTTCACAATCAACTCTCTCACTTTTGCGTTCTATCTGCTAATGAAATAGAAGAATAGAAAAAACAACCGAAACTTCTTCATACTTGAAGAATTCCCACATCAAAAGCTTATACAAAAAAAAAGCTAACCAAAAACGTAAAGCAAATAGAAGGGTTTTCTGTCGAGTTTTGTGTTGAAGTTTAGGGACTTGTACGTGAATTTGGAGAGGGTTTTGGACATCAATCAATTGTTGAACAGCACTAAAGTGAAGTATGGGTTTCTCTCCTGGACTTCTTTCTCCAAGAGGATTTTCTTTCCACAAATTAAACGAATTTTGAAAGTAGGGTTGTTCCCGTTATTATTGAACTCCTTGTCCCTAATATCCTTCTCATTTAAATCTGAAATAGGTTAGAGATCATATTGTTTGTATGTTTTCTGGTAGTTTAAGTATGAAATATGATTTTCGTGATAATATTTTCATGATTATGTGTTTGGAATTGTAAGAATATCAATTTATGCCAACCGAAAGTATGTAAAAAGTGATGCTTCAAATGTTTGTGTAAATCATGATGGGAAAAAGTGGTGTGATGTTGTTGGATTTAATGGTAATTCTTTTCAGAATATAACAATGAAAATATATAGTTAAAGATGCCCCAAGTGATTCATGAAACGTCCTAAGATCTAACGTACAATTGATGATAACAAGGAGCTCAAAATAGTGAACAAATTTTCAGCATTTGATAGGTTGGGTTCGACCAATCAAAGTGGTATAAAATGCAATGAAAAATAAATGTAAAATATGTGAAATAACTAAGAAAATAAACCAATACATCATTAAATAAAATCTACAAAAAAAATCAACAATAGTTCAAGACAAAGATGTATTGGAAAAGACTAAATTTCCAGCTTGCTGGAAATTGTAGTCTCGGCCATCTTTTAAAAAAATGAACTTCATTTAATTTTTTTTTAATGTGAGGTCAGTGGGAATTGAATCCATGAACTCACCAAATGAAAATTTCTTGATAAAAATTCAAGGACAAATAGATTTAGTGAGTGGCGATTGAACCCACAACCTCTTGAATGGATGAGAGAGTTAAGGGAAAAATAAAGGAGAAAATAAATGTGGAGAGTGGGTATTGAACCCACAACCTCTTGGATAGGTGAGAAAAATAAGATATAAATTAAAAGAAAAATAATGAGCTTGTGGGGGACTGAACCCACAACCTCATTGACTTAAACGAAAAAGGAGAGGAGAAACAGAAAGGAAATATTATGGGGTTGATGGGGAATGAACTAGGGTCCTCCAAATTTGAAAAATGCAATTATAAGGTTTAAAATAAGATTAAGTGTTGTCCGAGGGATTCGAAATCGGGTTCCCTTGCCCAATTTTGTATTAATACATAAGTCATACATTAGTAAAAATTTAATAAATTCTTCCTCTAAAGATTAAAATCATTATCTTGGCATATTTACAAGATGCATAAGTCTTGTACCACATAATCTTGGGTGAACATGAATCACTTAGACGAACTACGAATTGAAGCCTCATGGCATGTATTGTGGACTCATTAGTCTAGCATACGTTAAAAAGAAAGTGAGCCTAAGATGTATGTGATAAAATGATGTAATCCTAGATGTTTTAAGTAAGAGTTTGAAACACACTAAATGTCCAAGTGAATTGGCATATGATGAAATGAACATTCACATGAAGGGGTGACAAATTCTTAAAAGCAAATGTGTTATTGTTAATGAATGAGGTTACAATATGATAAGAGGCTAATGTTATAGATGATATCAATCTCAAATGCGCCTAAGTAAATGTTACGAAAACGAACTCACCTATGAGAGTGTAAAGTTAATGAAGAGACCTGTCTACATGAACACTTAATTGAAAGTATTGAAGTTAATGCATACTTAATACTAATGATAGGATGAGAAATCATCTAATGAGCTAGGATGTCCTAATGCTAGATGGAAGCTTCCATGATGTATGAGTTGAATATAATGGAACTTTATACTGAGCACCGATAGTCTAGCTATGAGCGGTGATGCGTTCCTTCGAAAAGGGCAGAGGTTCACGTAACTCTCATTAGATGAGACTGTTCGGCATGATGAGTATGTGTCTCTTTATATCTCCTAGTCTTTGAACCTTTGCTGCCAATATAGGGATCTAGCAGGGTTCGACTCCCCATATATGCTAGCGTGTTCGGGTCACTTTGACCGGTGATTCCACCCATTTTTGGTGTGGGGAAGACACTGGATTTCATGATTCTCACATGATCTATGTCACTTAAGGTGAAAGTTCCCACTGAATGAATGAGTCCTGCCTCAATGAATGCTCATAATGAAACGAACGATACCAAATGTGTTAGGATAGGATAATAAAGAGGTTAACTAGACTAGGTAATAACACAAGGTTATTCTTGATCATTGCACAGCGCACCCGATGAGAGTCTTAAACTACATCCAAGGTATGACGTGTGGCTGCACTAGTATATGAAAGAATGAAAATGAAGTACTTATGAATGAATGAAGCAGACTCTGTGTTTGTTAAAGAAGGCTCCTTAGTTGAGGACCCATATGTTGAGCCCTCATTTTAGGAAGTCCTAATGTTAAGTTTGTGATTTCAAGGTCTCATAGCATATGAAAGAATTATACGAACTATGTTATATCATGTGTAATATGGAATGTGTTGTTTGCAAAATCATAAGTATGATTATGCATGTTACTCTCATGGCATGACTTTCCTAAACCGAAATTTGCAAGTCCACTAACTTGAATTTCCATGATTCATATTGATAGGAAAGAGATCTTCTTAATCATGCATTTCCTTGGTGTGTGCTTGCATATACCCATACTTAGTACAAGTGTGTACTAATACCATACAACTCTACATTTTAGGTAAAGGCACAAGTGGACGTTAGAGCTTACACGTCGACGCTGAAGCTATCCAGACGTGGAGCATTCATCTAGATTTGGTAGTCCTCATTCTTTTGAGGACGCTCTCCCATTATTTTCTAACTTAGATATAAGTTTGACTTAGTGGAGTATGTTCCACTAGCATTTCTTTCTCATTTTATATCAGAGATTGTATTTTTGCCATTATTGCAAGTATACATTTAATGTAGTATGGAACTATTTCTTTCATTTGATGATCTTAATATAAGATGGTTGATTGTGAATGTATATGAGTTTAAGTAGAATGTCTTATATGAATGTTAAGTAACAAAAAGTTTGATTTTTTTTTGCTAAAATTAACCTAGACGAAGTAACGATGACGTATGTAGGCTTATCTGGGACCTCTGAAAGGTCAACAATGTTGGTCTCGTTTGGGGTCTAGACTCTGGTTGTGACAATTGTAACCGCTGATGACATCTGCATGCATATTTACATGTATAATTTATATAATAATCATAATTTAAATAAAATTAGAAAAGTGCACTGACTTTTATATATATATATATATATATATATATATATATATATATATATATATACATACATACACATATATATATATATACATACATACATACATTTATATATATATATATATACATACATACATACATTTATATATATATATATATATATGTATATATATATATATATGTATATATACTAGCTAGCTAGCTATCATTCTACACTATTCCTCCTCTCTTGTTTCAATTCTATCATCTTCCCATTCTTTCTCCTCAGTTGTTTCACTTTTATTATCTTCCCATTGTGCATCATCAAATAAGTCATCTTCCTCATTCTCAAATATTTATCCCTCAAAATTTAGTATCTCATCATCATACACTTCTTCTAATATGTGTTGAGGACGTTGTGGTGTGGATTCTATTTCAACATCAACTTGTTGTTGAATAATTGTAAAAGCAATATGATACGCCACATCTAAGACATTGTCAATGTAAATTCTTCCCATAGGCTGTTTTTTTATAACAACCCACCAATCAGTTTTGTCTCCACGCAATTGTTATGTAGCGTAATACACTTGTTAGCATTTTGTGCAATACTAAAGGGATCATAAATTCTGTATTTCCTGGTATGCTTAACTTTAATTATATTATGTTGATGGTCATCCTTTGTGCCTTTATGTGATGGGCCAAACCACTCATACCAAAACAATACAATCTTTTTCTTAGGCCAACCTTAATATCTCAATTCAATAATTTTATGAATGACACCATAATATTCAATAGTTTGGCCAATACCATTAACATCACCTTGTATGTAGATACTACTATTATTTTTTTTCTTGTTGCTTGAAACTTCTTATGTTTGAAACTTAACATCATTGACACAATACATTTTCATTGTCAGTACTTTTGATAGGTCAAAGTGATACTTATTTCACTAATTTCGAAATATTGGACACTTACATAGTTCTGCACTCATTTGGAATATTTTGTATAGATGACTTCATCACCCCATATGTTTATGAACAAGATGATCATTTTACATTCAAGTATTTCGTTAGTTAATGAACACTTATAAGCATGTGATTTGATAACAAATTTTTAACACATACTTGACACATGGTTGAATCTCTATACAATAAGGTATAATATGTGTCACAGCTAATCACATTTCATATAAGTGCCTATCTTTCCACGTTTTTTATATCCTCGAGCATTTTAACTCAAAATTGATATTGGTGAAAATAAATGATCAAAATTGACTTCATCATTGCGATCAGGCCTATTTCCCATACATGAAACCACCACCAAAGTAATAAGAATTAAAATAATCGGTTTCGCTCCTAATATAACCTTGAACAACTAATCCTTCGATCATTCTCCTTATCTTAATTGTTTACTTGGAACTGTTAATTTTTCTACATGTATATATGTATGCATATATATACACAAATTAATAAAATTCTTGGTAAATATATTAAATTTAGTGAATATTTCAAATGGATACATCCATCTTTTTCGAATGGTACCTCCAAGGCGGACCTCTTGTACATGGTTAATTGGAAGATGTTCCCTTACATCAAAGAAACCACATGGAAATATCTTCTCAAACTTAGTGGTAGTAACAACAATTTTTTCCTCCATCATGACTAAACTACTCTCCAACAACTTTTGAGAAAACAAATCTTTTAAAAGAAGACAAATCTATGTGACTGGTTTCCATATCCTTTTGGGTAGAGGACTAAAAACCATAGGAATTAATGTTTCCATGAACACATTACAATCATCACATCAAGATTTTGTCGTAGAAGATTGTACTTCCAATACGAAAACTCCCAAAATATGCTTTATTTGGTCCAATATGTTCAACACCATATCCCGATAGTCTAGAAGGTGAAGCTTTTATAGTTGAAGGTAAATGAATAACTCTCTCCCAAATTTGATAACTGGGTGTAATGGAGATGGGGAGTCACTTTCAATATTAATTTTCCTAAATTCATTTTACAGATTTCTAAATTCATGGTCCATTGAAAAGAACTGGCAATGACAATCAATCCATGTATTTTTTCACTGCGCGCTTAAGAGTGAATGCCTTAATATTTTTCATGCAATAGGACATCTTAGTTTTCTAACTATCATCCAACTAGACAACATCCCATATGCAGGAAAACCATTTATAGTCAACATTAAATAAACACGCATAGAAAAATTCTTCTTAGTTAATTTATCATAAGTCAAAATGTCTTCATAGCACAATTGCTTAAGCTCATCTATTAATGATTGTAGATAGAAATCAATCAAACTTTTTGGATTACGGGGACTTGGAATAACACACTTAGAATGTAGGGATTTATCATGTACATTTCAGGAGGAAGATTATACGGAGTAAGAAATACCAACCAACATTAATAAGCAAAGCAACATTTGAGAATGATGTGAAACCACTTGGAAACAAACCCAATCTAACATTTCTTTGTTCACTAGAAAAATCAGGATATACATTATCAAAATGCATTCATGTTTCACCATCATATGGATGAAAAAAGACACATAACAACCTTCTATATTCACAACGTCATCTCATATATGGGACAAAACTCATCGATGCATACAACCTTTTTAATTTAGGAATGAGAGGTAGGTAATGCACTGCCTTAACTAGGACTATCTTTCCATCCGGATTCATCTTACAACCAGCATGTCCAAAAAAGGTACAATTTTCTAATTCAGTATCAGTCTTGTAAATCAATATGCAGCCATTAACACAACAATGAATTCTATAATACGTCAATTCTAACTCAGAAAGCAAAGGCTTTGCCTAATAGAACATCCTAGTTATATTAAACTTCGGATTAACTAGTTTACCCAAAATATCAACCATTGAGTATTTAGCCGAATTAAAAACAATCCAATATGATTTAATATTCGTTAATCTACCCTCAAGTGACAAGGTAGAATGCAGTCTCCCTTCACATAGTGGACGACTAGACTTTTCTAATTGATCATAGAAGCGTCTTTCTTCTTCATTAAGAGCTTTATCAAAATATTTTTCTCGGTTCTATCCCACCTTGAACCCTGAAAGCATCATTGATCAATTCATGAACCCTATCATGCTAAACCTTTATTTGTCTATGTAGTGCAAGCATACTATATTAATCCACTGCCATCAAATTATAAAACATATCATCCAATCTATCACTTTCTCCATGATCAATCCATACAAAATATGTAGGCTTGAATTCATTGCAGTACAAATGAACCATAACAGTATCTGGTTAAAATAAGTTTAAGCACTTACATGGACTATAAGGACACATAACCAATCCATTATGCTTGAAGATGTCAAGTGTCATTGTATGTTCAATAAAATCTCTGACACCATCAATAAACTCACTTTTCAAACCAACACCAGTTTCATAATGCATATTATACATCCACAATTGATGATCTATCGACAAAAATATTGATATGTTATGTTATAATTTAAGTTTAATAGTAATCTTAATGCATTAATTTACTGTTAATATATATTATAAATATTTACGTAATAATTATATATACTAATTTTTTATAATATATATATATATATATATATATATACACACACACACACACACACACTACATTTTAGATGTACAAAGTGCGATTAATTAATTCATAAATTTTAATAAAGTTTAAGATTTCGAATAATTAACAATATTAATTCTAATGTATTTGAACTTATTATAAATAAAGTTCATAGTTTAATTTCTATTTGAATAACTTCAAATTAAGTTCATGTTCTAATTAAGATTAATTTCTAAGGTCACCAAGAATTTGTTATATTCAAGTTCAATTTCGAAATTCAAGTCCATGTAAAATTTATTAGTTATATATAATTTCAAATCCAATAATTGTTTATATACAACTTCTAAGATCAATTAGTTTATCCAATAATTGTTTATATTCAACTTCTAAGTTCAATTAGTTCATGAAAAGTGGTAATTCAATTCTATAGTTATATTCTTTTTCCATGTTAACCTAGTTCAAATTAAAATTTTAAATTCATATTCATATTTAATCTATAATATTAGTTATATATAAACTTCTAATACAACAATTAATTATAGATCAAGATGTAATTCAAAAAAAAAAATTCATCACATTCAAACATTCATCACTATATATTCATAACATCCAAACATTCATCATATAATACTCAAAATACTTCAATTACTAATTTAATTTCAAATTAACACTTCACAAACTATTTATCCTTCAAAACTTAAAAATATCCTTAATTAAAAAATCTTTAATCCAAAACAGTAATTATAATCCTACTTTTAAATCTTCAAAACCAATTCATTCACTAACTAATGATGCTGACTAAAAGTGTGCCTAGTTTTTAGAAAACCCTAAATTCAAAAATCATCAAATCTATATGCCTAACTAACAATAATCAAATCAAATTAATAATTTATCAAACACAACCCAAAAAACAAAAACAATAATATACTAACTATTATCATAAGAATTGATAAAACCCTAAAGTTAGGAACTAACCTTAAAATGAGGAGAGAGGCAGCGACGGCAGTGTATGAAGGTGGCGTAGACGGAATAAAGTGAAGAGAGAAGAGAGAGAATAGATTGAAGAGAGAAGAAGGGAGAGAACAAAATTGGAAATCTTGATCTGGTCAAGGTATTTTAAAAGAAGTGATGGACAATGTCTATTATCCATCACTTTCTTTTAAAATAGTTGACAAATATTTTAAAAAAAATTGAAAAAAACTAAGAGGTGCTCTCCATCGCTTTCAATAAATGTTTGACCATACATTTTGACTTAAAAGTGATAGACTTTGAGATGATGTATGTTGCTTCATTAAAAAATGAATTCAACAAGTCCTTATTAATTATATATATATATATATATATATATATATATATATATATATATATATTAGACACAAAAATCCACAAAAAAAGTGATGGACTAAGTGAATCCATCCGTCCCAATTTAACAAATTAAAAAAAATTTATTAAAAAGCAACGAATAGTGTGACAAATGGCGTCACTTTTTGGAGCGATGTCGTTTGTCACTTTTATGTATGTGATTTTTAGAAGTTTTTAGTAGTGATTGGATATAGATATTGTTACTACCAACCCGAACTTTAATAGGTGAAGGCTTCCATCTCATAAAACCTACTTTGGGAAAACCCGGACACTACTATGTGAGATTTCTCCCTGAACTTGGAAGTCCTTAGTTTACTAGGTGTGAGTCTCTTTTAAACTTGTAGCTGAGATCCCTCTATGTGTGAAGTGTCCATCACATTGTATCCATCCAGTTTTTCTAATAATATACCCCTTTGACTAGTCATTAAACGTTACTTATACTCATGTATCATGGACGGATGTCCTTGAATATCAATCCATGTTCAAGTGATTCTATCACTTAATGCATTCAAACATTTATAGGGTAGAGGAGGTAGGTAAAGGCCTTCCACCACAATTCATTCCACTAATATTCAATTCATAACATTAGCCTTAGTATCAAATCCCTATTTATCAACGTTAATAACTACAATCCCTACCCTGAAATCTTCACTTCTTATGACAATCATACATATCTAGGTAACAGAATATAATAGTCACAAGCTTCTTTTGTAAACCTATTGTATCCATATTTCATAATAATGATTCGTTCTTAATTATTACTTGTCATGAACAATCATATATTATTTAATCGAATGCAATTTATGTTTAAATGCTTTTATTCGTGAACATTACTCTCCATGTCATCAATTCTAGAAGATCAACTCTATTTTTCCAATTTCTCTTCACAAGACATAAACCCTATTACTTTAAATTCATCAATTAAACTAGGGTCAACCATGGAAAACATCTAATATTATCATAACGTCATAATTCAATACTAATTCAATCATAAACAAGCAATATCCACTCAACAAGATTCATACTCAATTTAATCCATATTATTGGAAGAAACTGCAATTTGAATTGGGTATTTCATCTGCACAATTGGTTGTACTCTAGGGGGATCCATAGATGGAAGAATTTATGGATTAATAACCTAACATAACTTGGATATAATTCTCTCATATATCTTAAATGATTTGAGGAATTTTACCTAGCTTGACCCCCCCTTCTTCTTCTTCTACTTCAACTTCCTCTTCTTCTTCTTCTTCTTCTTCTTCTTCTTCTTCTTCCTCTACCTCCTCCTCTTCCTCCTCTTCATCTTCCTCCTTTTCCTCTTCCTTTTCCTCTTCTTCTTTATATTATTCTTTTTATTCTTCTTCCTCTTCTTCTTCATGTTCTTCTTCCTTTTCCTATGCTTCAACTTCTTCCTCTTCTTCTTCCTCTTCTTCTTCTTCTTCATCTTCTTCTTCTTCTTCTTCTTCTTGTTCCTCTTCCTCCTCTACTTCCTCTTCCTCTTCTTATTCCTCTTCCTCATCTTCTTCTTTTTCCTCCTATTATTCTTCCTCTTCCTCCTCTTCTTATTTATCCTCTTCCTCCTCTTCTTATGATTTCATCTTTTCCTCTTCTTCCTCATCTTCTTATTCATTGAAGGGAATTGGGTTTCGTCGGAGAATCTAAATAATGACTAGAATCAATGTATTGTGAGGTCTAATATGTTTATGTATGTGGTGTAAACTAATATAAAACTTCACCACTTAACTTCTAATTAGTTTCGGAATGTTACCTTAACTCTCAACTTAACTGACATAAGGATTACAAAGTGGCAACCCATGAGACCACGCTAACGGGTCGTGGGTCCACCCACGATCTGTGCTGGTCAATAATGGGTGAGGTAGTATGGCTTAGTTATTGGGACTTGACCCATGACTCCTCATCCACAGGGTATGGGTACCCCTATAGGGCATAGGTCCCCCACGTAGGTACTATTTTGGGCACTTTCTAGGGTAGCTTCAGGTTCCTCGGAGGACCCTTGGTTGGTCCTTGGGGAGTCTTACGTTGAAATTTTAACACCTAACCCTTATTTCTAAGTATGTGAATTCAAATCTACAACTCTTACACTCACTTCAAGCTTTAAAACCCTTACTTAAGGTTCTGCTTTAGCCTACTAGTTTTTTGGGTGCTACAATATCTCCCCATTAGGAACATTCATCCTCAAATGACAATTCTAAATACCTCTTAAAGAAAATGACTCTACTAGTAGCCTGTCATGCTTGGAAAACATTTAATTCCACATTAATAAGGAGGAAAACATCAACTCCAAGCTAAACATACTCCATGCAACACAAGGAAGTAGGAACTAAATCTAACAACCCAAAATGCATGAAATCCTACATCTACTCATATTCAAGGAGGAATTACCATGTCCAAGCTAAAACATGCTCACCATACACTCATGGAGCCTACATGCAATCTGTACTCATAACATTCTTCAAAAGAGGAATCTCTCAACTCTAAGCTAGGACATGCTCGTCTATTAATCTCATGTAATTTTATAGGCAACTCGACTCATTGCATTACCACATGAGGAAAAAAAATTCACATAATTAATTTATATCAAGACATAAGATTTTATATCAACATGCATCTAAAGAAATCATGACCACACATATCGACACAATGGACTTGTTATCTAGTCACACCATCTCAACTTGGGAGTAAGCCTAGGTGGATTTTCTCAGCACCATCACTTATAATTGTAAGGTCGAAAAAGGTTATCACTTCAACTTTCACCATCATACAAATCTCAAAATGGCCAAGTAGGGTACTAATATCAAAAACAAAAAACCATAATTAAATTCATTCATAGTAAAACAACATCAAAGTATAACATAAAAAGTCACAAAACACAAGAAATCTCGAATATACGAAACCATAAAATATATACCTACCAGTAAAAACATCAGTTCACTTTTTTTCATTTCTAGCTTGAAGAATATACACCTATTCTTCTTTTGAGCATTCTTATCCGCACCACAAGAAGCAACTTTTTTATACTATCTTCCATTATCCTTTAGCACCAGTCTATCTTTCATTTGTTCCAACTTTATCCACATCCTTAACAACCATCCATGACTGCTACACACTTACCATGGTGATTCCTCCCACACTTGGTATAAGAAGGCTCAGGTAATTGAGACCCACTACCCTTCTCTTGGTTAAACCTAGGGGTATTCAATGGATCTTAAATGGAATATCTTTGTTTCACCCTACGTTGACCATGTCCTTAAGACTTTGCATTGTAAAAGTTCCCATCTTCGATCCTATCTCTTTTTGCCTCCCTATATTTTCCTCTAGTTTATATTCCTTCATTTGTTAGGCATAGACCATAAGACATGACATATATATTTTATCATAGAGCTTGGTCGTACGACATTCTTTTGCTACCATGTTGGGTACTCCTATTTTCACATGAGGGGGCATCCCCTAGACGTAACAGGCGTCGTCGTCCTCTTTGAGTACTAAGACTAGCCTTTTATCTTACATCATTAAATTCATTTGTTAAAATGCAAAAACTTTAAAAACTTTTCTACATCTACCTTGAGCTTAATATAGATCTTTACCATACACATAATATAGTCATATAGAGTATGCATAGACCCTTCGTATATGAAGATTACTTAGTCTTCAACTTTTATTTCACATAGATATATATGATATAACATAGTCTTAATTAGATGTCTCATATCATAAACGATCTTAACACGAGTATATTAATAGGGCATATCCCATATATCAAAGTAATAAGGCCACATATAGGTTATACAATGTTTACTACTCAAATTAAAAGGAGAGAACTAAAAGTCTTATAACTAGAACAACTTCATAAGCTTGATATTGGTATTGCCGTATGAAAGTGAAGACCTACCCAACTTGGAGGAGTGAATTCCCAATTTTCATTTAAAGTCATCTCAAAGCCCTTCAATGACCAGAACCTAAAATATTGGGGAAATGTAAGAAAATGGGGTTATACACCACTTCTACTAAGTATGAGACCGTATGCACATATATCATAAAATATTGCTAAAAAGGCGACGTATTAATAAACATGCAATTTACTTGGAAAAGCACCATGCACATTCAAGAAGATCATACCAATCAATAAAACATATTTATTAAGTCAAGAGCATATATATCACAAGACCAAACACAATAAGTCTAGTCAAGGCAACATGCTTATCCACACAATTTAAACACATAGTTAAGACAACTCTATTATCATGCTATAACATCAACAATCATGAATAACAGTTCATTACAACATAACAAAAGCAAGATCATTACCCACGAACCCTTATTAATTCAACTAGTGCAATGACTTAGTAAAGCCCCATAACCTTACTCAATCAAGTGAACTCAACAAGAATCATGACCAATTCACATAGAATATCATTAATAGTACATATCCTCCTACTTTTAGCAATAGATACCAAACATAGATTCATAAGTGAATTCAACATCATAAGATAGCATCAACATGAAATATCATCATATACATACTATTTATTTTTATAAGCATATACATATATAAGAACATCCTCCTAAAGCTTCCCTCAAGGCAAACTAGTGCAAGGCATAGGTAGAGTCCCATACCCCTACCTAAGATAAGTCAAACCTCCTCAGTCACCCTAGTTGGTTTGTACTTCGTTACATCATTTTAGTGTAGGGAAAAATTGCCTTAACCGGTATATACAACAATAGCTAACTGTGGAATCCGGTGTTGTAAAACCTTACA
This sequence comes from Solanum chmielewskii, assembly GCA_027704785.1. Lineage (NCBI taxonomy): Eukaryota > Viridiplantae > Streptophyta > Magnoliopsida > Solanales > Solanaceae > Solanum > Solanum chmielewskii. Next base: position 14,454,148 of record JAKWIX010000322.1, read on the forward strand.
CCGCTGGAAGGTGGTTTACCAGACAAAGTAGGACCAAACATAAACGTAGCTTTCTTGTTGGATAACTGGCTAGTGTTCCTATGGGGCCAACATAGTTAAGGAGCTAAGAGATATGTATAAACACTCTACATACGATTTGGCAATCGGAGACTTATCTTCTGAGAATCCATAGGGTGAGTATCCCTCATAGGGGAGTCAACACCTCATGTGAAACTATAGGGTGAATATTCCTCTATGGAAAGTCATAACCTCCAATAGTAAAGTTCTCTCGGTGATAATTTAACGTCCCTTTTAAAATGGCATTAGTGTCTTTACTAATCATCATAGTTTAATGTAGGTCATAGGGTATATCCCTTATATAATCATCGTTATCATAGCTCAATAAGAATTACATGAGTATTGTCCTTTCATTACAATTCATATATGTGAGGTTAGCTCATTTACATAATAATATCATGATAAGACACATTGGTAAGTTAGCACCATCCTTATGACATTTACATCTTAGCGGACAACTCAAAATCAATAGTTCAAGAAATTTAAATTCAATATCATATCAACCCTATCAACCTTAATATAAGGTATACTTTAATACAACATCATCACTAAATCAAAAGTAACCATAATTAAAGTAAAAAATAGAGATCACAAGTCTTACTCAATATCCCTCGCAATGTCGTCATCAAGGTCTTACCATCAATCCTCAACTCAACCCAAAAATGGTGTAATATCATCGCACAATCATAATACACATAATAACAATACCAATTGAATCTTTATACCATATTCCCTCACTAGTTCATAGCCTAGAATTAGACACTTAGATCAAGTTAATAGTCTACTTCATCTTCTAGGTAAATTACTCAAAAACTAGCATAATTGGATTACAATGCATCAAAATCTACTCATAATTGGCATAATTCCAACATACGACAACAATTCACACACTAAGCCAATTGAATCAATACTATACAATTCAATTTAAGATTACAACCTAGAGTTAAGGGAATTGGTCATATTCTACAAACTAGACCAATGCATAAAGAAATAACATAATTAAGTTACAACACATGTTAACATATTTTTACTATACAAAAGAAATCAAAACAAAGCAATTCGTAAGATCAATTTCATATTGGATGAAAACCCACTTGAATTTCATACTTTTGAAATCAATTTGAAGGAAACCTTTGGGGAAAGATGTTCCAAAGGTGAAAGGAATTTCTTACCTTAGTATTTGATGAATATTTATGGATAAAAAGTTGTAATTGAATCCATATAACTCACCTTGACCTTGTCTTCTATGGTGTTCTTCAACTTGGGAGCGAGAAAGAAGACAAAAGGACGAGAATTTGGGTTTGGGAGTTATGAGGGCTTAGGTTAGTTTAATTAGCTTAGGGTCTTTATATAGGTAATTAACTAAATTAATTAGGCCTCCCTTAACCCCTAAATAATTAAATAAACTTAATTAATAAATTTAGCCAAACTAAAAACGTCCAGAAAAACAGTGTGCCCACAGACGACACCCCGATTGACCCCTTGTTTGTCAATCGACGGACCAAGGGACCAACCATCCTGTTGGTCTGTCATTAAGTTCAGAGACTTTTCAAATGAGGCCTCTGTTGTATTTGGATAAGCCTCCATTGATAAAAGAAGTCAACTTCGCGTCGATTGGACAACGGATCGTTGGTTGCATCTGTTGGTTAACACATCCTTGGGCCGCCCTTAACCCCAAAATGCAAGGGTCCTCGTCAAAGGCCCTTGGGAAGTCGTGCCCAGATGTTTTGATAATGAATCAAATATAATGAGTGTTAGACACCCTTTTACCAAAATTCATCATTTTCCGAATCCTAAAACTTAGTCAAATAGGCTAAGGCACACTAGCACCTCATTGAACTAGTTTCCGGACGTCAAGGAGGTTCCTTATTGTTTTGATTTCTAAACATCCTAAATGAATTATGCACATTATTTATGACCATAAACAGTGTTTAAACCTTATTAAACCTATTTTAGACTCTAGAATACCTCTTAGACTTTTGAAGTATTACAGTTGTAAAAAACCTACTCATCATATCCCTCGAATTCATCACCATAGATGGAGCAACTTGGATAGTTGAGTGAATTTCAAGGCATAAATATTAACACTCATTCTACCTTTATTAAGGTTAATGAACTCATCTATCTTAGGTTCCTTGATGATACTTACTTTGAGAAAACCCGAGCGCTATTATGTGAGAGTTCTCCTGTTACTTGGAAGTCTAGAATTAACTAGGCTTGAGTGTCCTTTCAACATGGAGCACGAACCCATCTATGTGTGAACTTTCAATGTAATTGTCGATATACATTTGTAGAAAAGCATACATCTCTTAGACTAGTTATAAAGCCTTACTTAACATTCATGTATCATGGAAGGATTTCTGTAACAATCGTTCAATGTTAAAATTATTATATCAATTCATTCATTAACATTCATAAGGTAGAGAAGGTGGGTAAAGGCCTTCCACCACATATCTATCCATCAATATTCAATTCATCAAATTATCTTACTTTCAAATCTCTAGTGATCAACATTCATGTCTACAAGCCCTACCTTCAAATGTTTACTTCTTAGAATGATCACACATATCTAGGTCACAAGATATCATAGTCACAAGATTCTTTCTTAAGCTATTCTACACATATTTAATCATGATGGTTCATTTTCTATCATTAATAGTCGTTATACATCATGTATGCTTTAATATGATGCAATGCATGCTTGCACTCATCTTATCTTGAACAATTACTATACATGTCATCAATTCTACTAGATCAACTCTAAGTCTTCAATTTCCTTTCACAAGGCGTAAAACCACATTACTTCATATTCATCAATCAAACTATGTTTAAACATGAAAACATGTAATTGTATAATCATTATGTCTTAATCAATAATAATTCAATTATTAACAAGCAATATCCAAACAATTGGTTCATACTCAACTAAACCCACAATATTGGAAACAACCCTAACTTCAATTAGGGATTTCATCTTCACAATTTGGGGAACTATAGGGGTCTAAATAGATGGAAGAATCTCCTCCTCCTCCTCATTCTCCTCCACCTCTTCCTCCCCCTCCCCCTCCCAGTCTCCTCCACCTCCTCCTGCTCATACAGAGAATAATTTTGTGAGGGAATTAGGTTTCTTTGGGTAATTGAAATAATTACTAGGATCAATGTATTTAGGGTTTAATATCTTTATATAGGTGGTTTAAACCAATATATAAAGATACCACTTAACCCATAATGAATTCTACAAAGCTTCACTAACTTAAGGACTACGTTGTACCAACCCATTAGACTAAACTGATGGTCAATGGGTCCACCCACGTTTCGTTCTTTCAAATTGTGGCTGAGGTAATGTAGCTTCATTTTGGGGACTTGACCCACAACCCCTCATCCAGGGGCGTGGGTCCCCCTACGTTGCATAAGTCTTCACGTGGATACTATTTTGGGTAGTTTTTATGGTAGTTTTACATTCCTCCTCAAGGACCGTATGATGGTCCTTAGGGAACCGTACCTTGAAATTTTAACCGCTAACCCTTTATTCTATGTACGGGAAGTCAAATCTACAACTCTTACCCTTATGTCAAGCTCTAGTTACCTCACATAAGGCTCTAGTTTAGCCTACTAGCTTTCGGTGTGTTAGATATCGTAATAGACATTTTCAAAACAATTAAATTAAATTCTAGGTTTTTGAAACTAGTGTGAATTGGCGGATTACAGGGATGATTATCAATTGCGAAAATAGGGGAGTAATCATGTAAACATGGATCCTTGGGGATGTGATCGACTAATCGCCAATTTTTCTATATTGGTGATTATTCTTTTACTAAAAGACATTGAATATTAGTGAACAGGCCAAGGTTTAAGTGTAACAACTGTTTCTCAATCAACCATTAAAAAATCAAGTGATTTCTCTCAAACCTTGATAAGTCCAACAAATATGAACAAACCAAAACCTCCATTAATATACTCTCTCAAACTAGATTGGTCGGATCAAATTCCAACAACTTTTTTTTAAGATGAATCAACAATACTCAAATCACTACAATTATCAATTGATAAATTTAATTTTGAACCTCTTTCTCAAACAAGTAGAGAAAATACTATGCTAGAACTATATTTGCAACTACAATTCATCAACTAAAACTCAACTACCAATTGAACCCACTATTAAATTAGTAAGTACTAACACCCATAAGATAATTGAGATAATTAATCATATAATCAAACCCCCCAAAATGGGATGTTTTATCCAAACATTAAATGAGTAGAAAATGTTACTAGTTATGTTCTCCATCAGTTTGGGTACCAAATTGCATATCTTTAATATGCTCATTTTTAGTTCATAATCCAAACCCAACTCTAAATATCCACTTAAACACTCTAAGAATCAAAAACCCAATGTAAGAATTCTCCAAAACTTAAAAAATTCTCTCAAAACATTAGAACTCCTTGAATTTTTTTTATAATAAAATTTATATATTTCCAGAATTTTGGCTTTTGAGCATTTCAGTGGAATTAGTCGAGCATCGCCAATAGGTCGGTGATACGCCAAATTTCATTTCCCATCACCTTTACTTGTCTCTTCACCATTCCTATTCTATGACTTTAGGCGATAAGAATCTACCTAGTTGATCTGATCGGCGCTTCGCTGAAAAGCCATTTATTATTGCTAACTTGACTCTTCCTTAAGTGTAACATTTGGTAAGCTCAAAAGACACTCGCTGACTTACCGAGTGGTCTTGACAATCATCAACCTTTCTTGTCTTTAGCTTGTTTATGTTTTCCGCTCTTTTTTGCCTTGTTATACCCTTGCCTTACTCTTTCGCCTTCATTGCTGTAAATTAATATTTAAATATCATTACAGAGCATAGAGTACGCATTGAGGACACTAATACTCTAGATTTTAATCCCTAAATGTTTCGAAATGCCTGAATCATCATAAGGCACATAAAATATACAAAATCCACTACTAAAAAGTGTTAAGAAAGCACAGAAAGAAAAGCGACAGATGGCGTCGAACAAAAAAGTGATGTCATTTCCATACTATACATCGTTTTTAACAAAAATAATTATTTTTAAAATTATTTTACAAAAAGTGATGGATGACATCTCCTAGTTTGACACTATTTTTTGTGGAGGTTTTGACCAAATATATAAATAATTAAAAATTAATTATCTAATATAGATAAGGATGTTATCCATCGCTTTTTCAAAAATAATAATATATAAATTAAACAATAACCATGATGTCCACCACTTTTAATTTTCTTGATTTTATAAATTATATTTTGACCAAAGTGATGGATGACATCTTTGTATTCGTCGCTTCTTAGTAAAAATATAGTAAAATATTTTTAAAAAGCAACGGACATTGTCTCTTAGTCCTTCACTTTTTGGTCAAATAATTCGTCAACTATCTAAAAGAATGTGACTATTAAAGAGGCTATGTCCTTCATATTAAATTAAATATCTGAAAGACATAGACACGATTTTTCCCTTTTTTCCCATTCTACCCACTCCACATTGATTTGCTGCCACTGTCCCACCGTCTCGTCGTTTGTCACGACCCAAAACGAGCCGCGAGTGGCACCCACACTTTCCCTCCTATGTGAGCGAACCAACCAATCTAAACCCCACCATTTCAATCATAATAAACAGAATACAATGCGGAAGACTTAAAACTCATTAATATAACCACTAAATAACTTCTAAAATTCAAAACTTATTATTATCCCCAAAATCAAGAAGCCATCATCACAAGAACATCTATCCTCAAATTACTAAGTCTAAGAGTATCTAAGAAGCTAAAATAATTGAAAAGCTAGTCCATGCCGGAACTTCAAGGCATCAAGACGTGAAGAAGATTATCACGTCCAAGATAGAAACAATAGCTCACCCTGAAATCTGACGAGATGAACACTGGCTAGAGTTGCGGTTGAGTTGAAGACAATGGTACGTTTGTTGCACTCCACAATTAACAAAAAGAAAACATACAAGTAGGGGTCAGTACAAAACACAAGTACTGAGTAGATATCATCGGCCAATTCAAAATAGAAAGCAATATATATCAAATAATATCATAAAATCAACTACAATACTCAACAGGTAGCAACAACAAGTACAAGGATCATTGATAATAACGCCAAGTACACCCATAAGGACTCAAGCCTCCATAGCATACTCATTTGGGAAATAGGTTCATTAAATTTTGAGTATATTAAGATAGTTCAAGATTCATTCTCTTTATTCCTCTTATGTCGGAACGTGACACTCCGATCCCCTAATACTACGTGTCGGTTCGTGACACCCGATCCATTAATAGTACGTGTTGGTTCGTGACAACTGATCCCCTAATACTACGTGTCGGTTCGTGACACCCGATCCATTAATACTACGTGTCGGTTTGTGACACCTGTTCCATTAATACTACGTGTCGGTTCGTGACACCCTATCCCCTAACCTCATTCCTTTAGTTCATCAAGCCTTCTTTTATACAAAGGCATCATCATTAACAAAGAAGTTTTTAAGGTTTAAGATTCAACCGCCTCATCATGCTTAATTTATCACAATTATGAAATCACATCATGCAAGCACAAAATTAAGCATATAGAAGACTTTACAATACTACCCAACACATATCATTCGCTATTAAGAGTTTACTATGAAATAGCATAAACCGTAACCTACTTCCACCGAAGAATTCGCGATCAAGCAAGCTATCCCCCAAAACCTTTGCTTCCCTCTTCGTTTCTCTCTTCTCTCGATCGTTCTCCCTCCCTTTCTCTTCTTCTAATTTTTCTTATTCCAACTCTTTTTCTTTTACCCTAATTACCATATAATTAAGTAAAAAAGGTGACCAAAGTAACCCACTAATTAATTCAAGGTTATCTCCTTTAACCCCCAAGTAATTGAATTATTAACATTAAACCACTGACTTTATAATTTAAGCAGGAATAGTCCAAAACACCCCTTAAAACATTTAACAGAAATCTGACCCAGTCAGGGTTACGCTGTCCGTGACGGCCCGTCGTGCCTGCGACGGTCCGTCCTGTTGCTTCCGTCACAACGTTCAGAGACTAAATTCATTAAAGGTTCTATGACGTTCCGTCGTGCCCACGACGGTCCGTCCTACCATGTCGTCGTGAAGTTCAGAGAGTTTTTCTCAGTACCCAAATTTTTAGAATCTGAGTGTTTTGGAACGAGACCCCCTTGACGGTCCGTCGGGCCCATGACGGTCTGCCGTGCCCATGACGGTCCGTCGTGGGATCCTTTGACTCAGACAGTTATTACCTGAAATAAACTCTACAGCTGAAAACGACTAAACAGGTCGTTACATCGTTGTCTGCAGTGTGAGTCATCAATAGCTACCGTGAGTCTATAGGTTCTAGAGCCACTGCATCTTCCTTCTCCTCTCGTTGTGTTCTCTCCTTCTCCTTTAAGGTTGGGGTTTAATTCATAAATTATAAAAAAAAAATTTCAGCTAAATTTGATTTTTTAATTATTAAGGTATAATTAATATATTGAATTTGTGTTTATTGATTATTTATTTGAATTAGAGATTATTAGCTAGTGAGTGAATTGAGATTTTTAATTTTAGGATTATGGTACTTTATGATTAGTTTTAATTAGAGTATCTTAGGACTATTTTTGAATTTGGATTTTAGGATTAGTTTAAATTAGAGATTTAAAGAATAGTTTAAATGAGGGTATTGAAAGTCTTGTTTAAATTTGGGTATATCTTGAGTTAATTAGTTTGATTTTGGTATTTTAGGGTAATTTAAATTAGGTTATTTAGTGGCTTTTTTGGATTTGGTTATTTCTTAAGTTAGTTTGATTTTCATATTTTAGGACTAACTTGTTTGAATTTCAGATTTTAGTTTTAGTTTGAATGAGGGTATTTAAGGACTAGTTTGAATTACATTAGTTGATGACTTGTTTGAATTTGAGATTTTAGCACTAGTTTAATTTTGAGATTTTTTGACTAGTTTGAATTTGAGCATTTAAGATTAGTTTGAAATTGTGATTTTTGACTAGTTTGAATTTAAGATATTTGGACTATAATAGTCTGAATTTGGGAGTTTAGGACTTGCTAGTTTGAATTTGTGATTTTAGGACTAGTTTGAATTAACGTATTTATTGAGTTTATATTGATGTGTTAATTAGAAGATATAAGTTAGTTATCTAACTTGAATTACCACTTAACTAAACCTTATAATTTATTGTAACTTCACTTGAACTTAATTATGAATATGAACTTGAATCATATTGACCTTAATTAACTAGTAAAACCCCGAAAATGACTTAGATCTAGATACTTACATGGATATCATGACGGTATAAGGTCCCAAATAGGTATATTATATGGTATAGAGGCAGTGTCTAGGAGTTTAGGTGCATTGGAGGTCAAACGTCAAGGGACGACTAAGACGTTCGACGACTAAGTCATTTATGTGTCTCATATGTGGTTATATGTTTTTATGTGTGACTCATGAGGTTATAAGGTCCTTAAATGTGTTATTATTAATTATATAAGTAGTGTGTCAAGTTTCGTTAAGTTTGGAGGTCAAACGTCCAACAACATCCATGACGTTTGAAAATGTTGCCTTGAAACGACTTTGTGTGTCTAATCATGTTTCGTCGAGTTTTACGTGCTTGTTTTAAATAAAATTATGTGAGAGGTTATAAACTCGTACATGATCATGTTTCGGTTGGAAACGTTTGGGAAAACATCCCCAAGGACCAACCAAGAGTCCTTGAGGAAGGACCCAAAAGTGATGCCCAAGACTACCCAAGACAGCCCGACCAATGGTTGGCAATCGATGCCAAGTGGGTCAGTTGACGCCCCGTTGGTGGTGGATCATCTACTGAGAGTTATTCGTGGGAGACGAGAGGCCAAAGAACAGACTCATTCCCACACCACGGACCAACAGGACGGTTCGTTGGTCAAGGGACGGGCCGTCGATGGCCCTTCCGTCTGTGAAGCTATGTTATGCGCAAGTTTACTGTTACGTGAGGGGTGAAATGGGAATTTCACCCCACTTAAAAATATAAGGTTTGGAAGTTCTTAAGGGGTATTTTATACATGTATATAAGTATTTCAATCTTGGAAGATTTCATTCTTCCAAATAAAAACCCCAAAACCCTTAGAACATATCCAAGACTCCATTGAAGTCCAAAAGTCAATGAAAAGCTTGGTGTGACAAATTGAGTAGATATTCTTAATCAAAATTAAGAATTAGCTTCATCAAGGTATGGATTTTGATCCTTGAAATCATCAAGGAGCCCCAATTCTCAATATTTTTTAAAAGTTTTCAAAGTTCAATTGTCCAATTTCAGGATTCTACTATTGGTTCTTGCATCAATTGTTTTTAAACATTAGATAATGATTTAATTGATATTGTATTAACTATTTTAACCTAAATGACCAATGAACCCTTGAATTGGATGAACCCTAGATTTTTTACTAAGTTATGGGTTACTCGTTATTGACTTAATAATTGTGAATTCTAGTGTAGATTTGTATGGGCTTTCTAATAATGTAAGGATTGTGTTCAATTGATACCTATGTTGTATTATATTGATGAATTTACATTGAATTGACCTACTTCATTGACTATTGTAATTTTTATGTTGAATTTATGTTCATGGCCATAGGTATGGGCCTTATGGTATTGAATCAAATGTTTTAGCATCGAATTTAGGTGTTGAGGATGTTGAGGTGGTAAGATACCCTATTTAATTTTAATTGATAATAATAATACTTCAATTATATTGTGATTGGTATGGTACACTTATGGTGGCAGTGTTATGTGATTTACATGCAATTGATGTGGCTTTGTCGGCGTTTCTTTATGTATTATGACGATCATTGCCTTGTCGGCAAACTACTTGAAGTAATGTTGCTATTTGTCTAGTTGATTATGTTAAGTATGATCATATCTACTTATATTCTAGTAATGTGAGAGTTTGATGGATATTAGGAGATCATGTTAGACTATGACTATGTGCTTATATGTGTAGTCTTAGAGTTGATGCATTATTGTTCCTACTTGATTATATGAGTCTATAATGGTTATATTGGTGATGTTGTCTTAACGTATAGGGTTACATAAAGATTGTAAGGGTTATCCGATGTGCTTTAAGGAATGATATATTATATGTGATAAGGTAAAAAAATATTGTTTCTTGTTTCGTAAACTTATGTCCCTTACTTGGTATATGTATGAATGTAACGATATTATGATATGTCTTGACTCGGTAGGCTTAGTTCACCCATGTCATGTATGAATGAAAGATATGTGAGAACTTAGAGGATGTTATACGTGGTAAATGTTATGTTATGAATGTTGAAGTCGAGAGCGGTAATGGTGTCCTTCATGTCAGGGAATGGTGGACATAAGGAACAAGAGAGAGAGGGAGAATCGAACGAGGAAGAGAGAAACAAAGCTTGGGAAATTGCGTGCTTGATCACGAATCTTCGGTGGAGGTAGGTTATGGTTATTTTCATGCTATTCATAGTAAACTCTTAATAGCGAATGATATGTGTTAGTAGTATTGTAAACCCTTCTATATGCTTAATTGTATGCTTGCATGAATGATGTGATTATGTAATTATGAACAAATAAGCATTATGAAGCTATTGAATCCCAAATCTTGAAAAGAAACCCTAATCTACTTTGTTAATGATGATGCCTTGGTATAAAAGAAGGCTTGATGAACGAAAGTAGTGAGATTAGGGGATCGGGTGACACGTTCCGGTACCAGGATAGTATATGAGGATCGGAGTGTCACGTTCCGACACCAGGATAGTATATGGATCGGGTGCCACGTTCTGGTACCAGGATAGTATATGAGGATCGCAGTGTCACGTTCCGACACCAGGATAGTATATGGATCGGGTGCCACGTTCCGGTACCAGGACAGAATATGAGGATTGGAGTGTCACGTTCCGACACCAGTATAGTATATGGATCGGGTGCCACGTTCCGGTACCAGTATAGAATATGAGGATCGTAGTGTCACGTTCCGACACCAGGATAGTATATGGATCGGGTGCCACGTTCCGGTACCAGGATAGAATATGGATCGGGTGTCAGGTTCCGACACCAGGATAGAATGAGGATCGGTGTGTCACGTTCCGACACCAGGATAGAATATGAGGAGCGGAGTGTCACGTACCGACACGAGGGGAATAAAGATAATTAATCTTGAAAGATGATAATATATTCAAATCAAATGAACCTAATTCCCAAATAAGTATGATGAGGAGGCGTGAGTCCTCATCGATTTTCATGGTGTTGTAACCAAGGTTATGGTAACTGTAAATTTTGCATGCTAAGGATATTAGTTGATTTTATGATATTGCTTAATATATATTGTTTTCTATTTCGAGTTGGCCGATGATATCTACTCAGTACCCGTGTTTTGTACTGACCCCTACTTTTATGTTTTCTTCTTTGTTATTTGTGGAGTGCAGCAAACGTGCCGTCGTCTTCGACTCAACAGTAATTCAAGCCAGTCTTTACTACATCGGAAATTCAGGGTGAGCTAATGCTTCTAGCTTGGACTGTATTCTCTTCTTCAAGTCTTGATGCCTTGAACTTCCGGCATGGACTAGCTTCTTATGTATTTTTAGCTTCTTAGATACTCTTAGATTTAGTAATTTGAGGATAGATGTTCTTGTGATGATGACTTCCAGATTTAGGGGAATAACAATTATTGAAATTGGTTTTTATTTAATGAGCTTGAGTCTTCCGCATTATTTTCTGTTGATATATGTTGAAATGATAAGGTTTAGATTGGTTGGTTCGCTCACATAGGAGGGTAAATGTGGGTGCAAGTCGCGGCCTGGTTTTGGGTCGTGACAATGACATTGCATTCCATTGCATTGCATATACTTATAATTAGTGAACTTGATATTGTGTTTTTTTGATCTTGTGAATGCCTTTATGTTGAACTGGTGATTGATGAATACTGAACTTGTTGTTGAGGATATGTAATTTGTTAATGTATTGTTGTTGAGGATGTATAAGTTGTTAAAGTATTATTATTCAGGATACATAATTTGTTAAAGTTTTATTGTTGAGGATATGTAATTTGTCTAATTGTTATGTTGAACTATGTGCTATGCAAACTGTGAACTGTTAGGTTTCGCTGATTTTGATGCAGCTTGTAGTTGTGGAGGTTTCGTTGGAGTTGTAGGAGTACCCGTATTTCATCCCCTTAACTTGTGTTTAGAGGTTTAATTGTTGAGTGTAGTGCGGTTTGGTACTCACCCCTTGCTTCTACAAATTTTTATACGTTACTACCCCGGACCTTTGTGATATATTCTATTCTTTATCGATGCTTCTTAGAGAATTGTGAGGTGGTTGTTTGTCATCTCAGCAGACCTTCTTACTCCTGTTTATGATTTTGTTCTACTCTAGAAACAATGTCATATGAGACTTAAATTTTCTTTTGATTCAATTGTAATACTTTAGAGGCTTGTACACGAGACAATCAAATTTAAGGGATAAATTTTAGTTTATTATAGAATTTTCTTATTTTGTGGTAATATTTGTATATTAGGATGATATTTCTTGGTGGGATAAGACGAGTTTAATCACTTTCAAATTTTGGACTGTGACAGTTTCTATGTTCATGTTCCTTTGGTCATACACAATAATTTACCCCTTATAAATTCTTGAGATCTCTTTTCCGTGACAATTGAAAATCATTTAAAAATTTTATAAAGGATTCTTTCACTATGTATTGATATGTTTCACCAAAATTTTTAGAATTAAAATTTAGGAAGTTACTTTCTATTAAAGAAGAAAAGAAGAGAACAAAGATATATAAGTACACTTTTTTTCCTTTGTAAAATTACATCTATCTCATATAGTTTTACTCAAATATTATTTCAATAATAATATTTTGTAAATGATATATCATGTTTTATAATAAAGTATGAAAATATTTATGGTTATCGTTCTTAGTGTCATGTACATATAAAATTTCAAGTATTAATATCTAAGAGAATAATTGTACTTAAATGGTGTCCATAATTACAGCCATAACCTCAAAAGGAAAAACTATTGCTGACCATTTTTTTTATCTTGATATTATTTTTCCGTTTTATTGGTTATGTTTTTTTTTTTATCAAATTCAGTAAATTAAGAAAAATAGTACTTAAAAATTTCACTTTCTTCCCATTTTTAATTTTTTAATGTATTTTGAAATGTTTCAATGCTATCTGATCATTTTTTCTGAGAAAATAATTAAGTCTATGAGAAGTTGTAGTAATCATTAAAACTCAATTGTCCAATATTCTTTAAATTATAATTAATTACTATATAGCACATCCTATACTATATGAAATGATACACACATGCAACGCACATGCCATGAAACTAGTATTATTTTAAGTGAAAAGGTTCAACCTTCGAAGTTAAATTACAATTTTTTCCTAGACTAAATAAAAAAGTTAAAAACATGTAAATACGAATATATTGAAATCTATTTATCAGTAATTTAACTACATTCAATTAGTAGATATCTTTCATCTCCCCATGAATTAACCTAATTCAAATTACTTGAACTCAATTTACAATCCTACTATTTCATATGTAGCATTTATTATTTTTTCTCTTGAGAATCAAAAAGTTATTTGAACTTCTCATTTTCCTTTGTCAAATAGAATCGGAGTAATATGTAATGCATGTGCAGTGATTTTCTACAACTCAAGTAACATTAATCTTTAATCTTTATGCCTAATATATATATATATATATATATATATATATATATATGTGTATATATATATATATATATAGTAGCAGTTTTATGTCATAAAATTTGACTATATAAATATATTATTGATTGGTGCCTACTCTATTCCTCTTATGCTAATTTTAATACTCAACAATATATGTTTAATATATGAATATTTCATTGAATTCGATAACTAATTCTTATTTATTTCTCTCCTTTTGAGATTTTAGTTTGCAACTCTACATTCTTTACTTCTCATCATCAGGTACATAATGGATATACTACTTACAACTCTTTTAAAATTAATTTTATTATTTCACATACATAAAATATAGTTTGTGGAGAATGTGATATAGAACTAAGATTTTTAACATTTGAGAAACTATCGATAAAATTTTCTAGATATTCATTAGATCTTATAATTTTTAACATCTTTTACATATTTTAACTTTTTATATCAAGTCTGTTGTTCTTTAATAAGGATCTATTCTTAATATATTTAGTATTGCAATTATACTTAAACAATACAAGTAATACTCTTATGTTAAATTTCAATATGAAAGAAGGTGTTCTTCAATAGAGTATTGATTCTTATAATATTTCGTAATATGACTATATTTAAACCATACAAATAATATTCATATGTTAAAGAAATCCTAATCTTGAATCAAAGAAAGGATACATGGAGGTGCGGTGATAATTAATATATATTGATTCAATTTTTTTATGTCTATAATTATTAATTATCTTCGTCATAATATAATTACTTATTTTTTACTAGGTATACACTATAACATTGACAATGATATTCCAGACATATTAGGTAAAAATTATTATCAATTATTTCTTATTTAAGTTCAAAGTTTATTTGTAATCCAGATAATACCATAAATATTATTTAATAAGAAATAGATCTCGTCCGTATATTGGTTACTTGATGGACGTACAAGATCAAATCATAACCTCTATAAATCGGTCCTCCCTATACCCATTAGGGTTACCACATATTCTCTATATTAATTCCATCGCTGACAGTTCTGATAATATAAAGTAAGGGCAATGATGTAGAAACCAATTTACAACTAACTCTTCTGATTTTCTCTGTGATGATGCCTTCCTCATCAGGTATGTGCCCTTAACGATCTTTATGTAAGGTTATTGTGTTCAAAATTCTAATATTATGTATTCAAAAGTTTAATCCTTCACCCGACATCCGAGCCTTGATTGATTGAAAAGATAATGTTCATAATTTATATAACCGGATCAGCCTTTGTAGGGTAATAAAGAGTAATTGCTTCCCACCATCCTTATATAAATAAATAATTATGTTTTGTTTTAGATTGCAAAAATAATGAAAATTTTTAATCCTCCCATATTGAAATAATTATGTTTTCTTTTAGATTGTCAGTAACTAAAGTGGTTGTTATACTAAATAATAAATAATATGTGTGCACTTAGTGCAATATTATTTGTTAGGCACTAAAGAGGACAAACTAGTATATTAATGTATACACATATAATATTTATGATCACTTGTCATATGTGGATTAGTATAATTAATTATTTATTGACATGTTCAATATTCTATGAGAGATAGGGTCTGAGTTTTCAACATAATGCATGTATTATGTTTCCATTTTTGTTAGTCACCAAGGTGGTCAAACTAAAATGCTTAAAATCATCCACATGCACAAATATTTATGATGATATGAATAGTTTCTATTTATATAGTTTGTTAGTCACCAATATGACCAAACTAGAGAAATTAATGTCTACACATATCATGTTTACGTTCACTTGATGCATGTATTGATGCATGTGTCATGTTTATATAGTTTATTGATCACCAAAATGATCAAACTAAAATATTTCAAATTATTCACATGCACAAAATGTTATGATGCTATGTGTGCTTTGTTTGTTTGTCACCAAAGTGGAAAGCTAGAAAAATTAACATCTACGCATACCATGTTTATGATCACTAATGTTTGTATTCTGTTTCTATAGTTTGTTAGTCACCAAAGTGGTAAAACTAAAATGTTTAAAATTATTCACATGCACACAACTTTATGAGATTATGTATGCATTTGTATTCATATAGCTTGTAGTCACCAAAGTGACAAAACTAGTATGGTTAAAAAAAATCTGTACTCATAAGATTGTTATTTACCTATGAAGGTTAATTAAGTGCCTATATTAAAAAATATATATATAAATTGACTTCCACTGTAGCTAAAACTTGAAAAGATTTTACCCAAAGATGAATCTATAATTTTACGAGTAGTGAAAATTATTAGGTAAATTAATATTTTCAATCAAACATTATTGTATATCCAAAGATGTCGTATATGTTTGGTTAGAATTATTTAGTTACCTAGTAAGATTTTAATATGGCATTTAAATTATGTTAGTGTGTTGTTGTATCTTCAAAAGAGAATTATGATGTACTCTTATCATTTTTATTAAATTCAAATTATTTTTGCTATGTGAGTGTATTTATTTGTTATTAGTCCTCTTTATTCACATGCTTCGTCGGTTACTGTGTTCAATGGATTGAACTTTTCTGAATTGCATGAAAAAGTCCAGTTCCACTTAGGTGTTATGGCTTTTGACTTGGCTTTGTTGAATGACAACCTGCTGCCATTACTGATAAGAGCAGTGAGGACAAAAAGTCTTTTCATAAATCATGGGCACGCTCTAACAGATTGAGCCTTGTGTTAATGTGAGTGATTGTTGTTAATAACATTAAGAGTAATATTCTACAAACAGAAACGGTCAGGGAATACCTGATGTTTGTGAAAGAACATGTTTGTTCTACTGATAAGTCACTCGCTGGTACACTAATGGCTGAACTGACGACATGAATTTTGATGGATCGCATAGTATGAAAAATTGTATCACTGAGATGAATTACATTGCAACAAGACTTTGGACTTTGGGGATGAGAGTGGATGACAACTTGGTCCAGTTTATTCTGAACTTATTTCCTATTGAGTATGAACAATTTAAAATTAACTATAATACTATTAAGAATAAGTGGTATGTTAGTGAATTGTCCAGTAA
This sequence comes from Solanum chmielewskii, assembly GCA_027704785.1. Taxonomy (NCBI): domain Eukaryota; kingdom Viridiplantae; phylum Streptophyta; class Magnoliopsida; order Solanales; family Solanaceae; genus Solanum; species Solanum chmielewskii. Next base: position 14,471,008 of record JAKWIX010000322.1, read on the forward strand.
CCTTACTCAAGAGGAGTCAAGACTTAAGAAAAGGAGGTCATTCCATTAACCTCATAGGTCATGAAGCTAATAAATGTCATAAAGTGAAAGCCAGCAAGTTTAAGAAAAATAAAGCACCTGCTAAAGTTTCAGTAGATTCTTATCAGGAACTCAAGGATAATGTTTGTCGTTTGAGTAATATAAAATGAAAAAGGAATGACATTTTATAAAAGATTGCTTGAAATTTAAAGCTTGGGTTGAAAAGAAAAGTGCATTTAGTTCCTTTGTGTGTTTCGATTCAAATTAAGTAGAAGTTTCTAATAATAGTTGGTGGGTTGATTCTGGTGCAACTACTCATGCATACACTATCTTTCAGGGATTCACTACGATCCAAACTACGAATCCAAATAAAACAAATTCTTGTTCATGGGAAATCTCATGAAAGCTCAAATTATAGGCATAGGGATTTCTAGTTTGTTCTTTGACACTAGACATCACCTAGATCTACTACAAACTCTCTATATTCCTTCAATTTCTAGGAATTTGATTTCTCTTTCAATACTGGATGTTTCTACATTTGATTTTAAGTTTGGACATGGTTGTTTCAATTAACATAATAATACAACTTTTATGGCTCTGGTGTTGTTATTGATTGTTTATATAGATTGAAACTCAAGAATAATTAGATGTAGTTTCCTAAATGAAAATTTTGCTTACTTGTGGCATAAAAGTTTGGTCATGTATCCAGAGAAAGATTAAAGAGATTAGTAAAGAATGAGATTCTTTTGAATCTGAATTTTATTGAACTTATTATACGTTTGGATTGTATTAAAGGAAAGCAAACCAAGCATACCAAGAAAAGTGTCATAATGAGCACTCAACTTTTTGAAATTATACACACTGATATTTGCGAACTCTTTTATGTTACAACTTTTTGGTGTAGAAATTTTTTTTATCACCTTTATCAATTATTCACGTGATAGATTTATCTATTTGTCAAAAGAAAAAAATCTCAAACAGTAGACGCTCTCAAAGTGCACGTTAAAGAGGTTGAAAGACAATTAGATAAGAAAGTGAAAATCATTAGATCATATAGAGGTGGTGAGTATTATGAAAATTATAACAAACCATAACACTGTCTAGGTCAATTTGCAAAATTCCATGATAATGGTGAAGTTTGTGGGAGTGTTAAACGACAAAGTGTAGAAATTAATGAGGTAAGGGAACTATTTCACTGCCATGAATGTACTTACTTCCGCTCCAATCACAAATATTATTCCTCTTGTTGAAGAACATTTTAACAATGTTGAACAATATTTGGGTGAAAACACTTCAAGAAGGAACTAACTCACAAGTATCTGATACAAATGAACTACAAATAGTGCCATTAAAAAATCGGGCATTTCATTTGATTATGTGATTTATTTGCAAGATTAAGATTTCGACATTGGAATTAATAAGATTTCATATTATTTTCACAGGACACAAAAAATAACGAGTCTGATAAAAGGATTTATGTCTTGACTGACGAGTTAAATTTCATGGATTAAAAAAGTCTGGGATCTCGTTCAATAACCATAAACATCAAAAATATTTAATTGTAAAAACACGAATCAAATGGTAATATTTAACTATATAATTCTAGACTTGTTGCCAAGGGATACACTCAAAAAGGAGACATTGGTTATAAATAGACCTTTTCATTGGTCTGACAGAAAGAACCATTAAGAATTATTATTTTTTGTAGCTCATTATGATTTAGAGTTACATTAAATGGATGTGAAAAGTATCTTTCTTAATTAGACATCGAGGTGAATATTTGTATGTACAAACCAAATGATTTCAAAATTAAAGGAAAAGATCAAAAGGTGTGTAGGCTAAAGAAGTCAATAAATGGACTCAAACAAGCCTCACGACAATGGTGTATAAAGTCTAATAATACCATAACATCTTTTGAAAGTAAGGAAATTACCTTTAATATGTGCATATACAAAAATACCATTTGGAGTGAGTTTAAATTTTTACTCGTGTATTTTGATGACATTTTACTTGCTGCTAATGTTTTAGTCATATTGCGTGAGACAAAATATTCTCTCTATGAATGTTGAAATGAAAGATATGGTGAGGAATCCATGTGATAAGGGGATAGAAATATTCCTTGATAGATCATAAGAATTATTGGAACTGTCTCAAAAAGGCCTTATCCAATGAGTTTTAGAGAGATTTAACATGAGAAATTGTTCAGCAAGAATAGTTCCTATTTATTAAAATAGACAAATTAAATATCATGTTATTCCCAAAGAATGATTTAGAATGAAAGAACAATGTATCAATTCCATAATATGATCTATGTTCAAACTTGCATAAGACCATAATTAGTGTCACGCCTCGAGCTACCCCCAAGACACAGACATGGAAACTAGGATCACAACTGATCCCAAGCTCCTGTTGGCATGATCATGAGCATACTAAAGGTAATAATTTGAATGTGGAAGCTAATTCATAATTTAAAATAAAAAGATGGGGAATAGACATATTACATAACCAAGATATTTGAAAACAATGAGCTTAATAAAAGGGAAACATTAACTCAATACTAAGCTTAAGCTAACTATGTCTGATGTAAGCCTCTAACTAACTAAAAAAACTGGGACAAGCCCCATCTTAGTCCAACCAAAACTAAAACTAAAAGAATAAAAGATTGAAATAAACTCATGACTATTATCCTCGAAAAATAAAGACTCACAACTATATTTGTTTAATTTAAGACCAGATACCAATCTAAGCGTGATTTGGATGTTGAGAACCTGAACCTATATAACGAGATAATGTAGCGCACACATGCGTAAGTACTTGAAAGTTACTGAGCATGTAGGATAGAATAAAGCTGCAATGAAACATAATTGAACAAGTACAAAAGCAAGTATAATAATCTGAACATGATATACTGAGTTCTGAGCTAAGTTGATGCAATGACCAATTAATAACATGTTGGAACTGAATACTGAATATACTGAAAATAGTCAATGCAATGGAGTCTGACTGAACTGTGGGAGCTACTAATAACCGATAATAAAACCATATGAGGTATATGTGGAGTCCGATGTATACGTCCCATCGAGAGGCCCCAATACACCCTTGCGGAGGTATAAAGGTATGTTGGCGTGATCACTACACTGATTCCCACAAAGGGAACTTACAACCTACTTGGCTAGTACTCCTGGGACTACTCGGGTACGCTGAACCCTAGTCCAACTCGTTATTATGCTACTCTCATCAATTATGTAGTTAAGTTATTACGATTTAATTTCTGTAAATATTTGATAGCTGAAACTGAACATGCGAACTGAGAATGCAACAATTAATCTGATAATTATGCAATTATAACTAAGGCATGTATATCTGAAATAACTGAAATATATGACCTAGCATGTCTAATTCAAGAACTAAAGAAATACCTAGTTAGGGTTCTGAAATTTATGCAATAATCTGAGTAACAACATGGTAATTCTATTTGGAACATATAACTAATTAATTCATAAAGTTCTGTTGATGTTCTAGAAACCCTAGTTATAAGCATGATATGCGAATAAAGAATCTAACTAAAAACTAGGGACTCAATGGGTGAACGGAACCCACTAGTGAAATCACACATACTTGGTGATGAAATTCACAGAGAAATCTTATGATTTTAGGGCTGGAACTGCTGGAAACTTGCTGCGTTCTTAAACAAGGGTTATTTACTTTTTTTTCTTTCTTGCTTCTAAATTTCTAACTTTTGAATAATGATTCAACTTAGGTAAGTTTTAGTTATTTTTCTAGGCTTAAACTTATTAAAATATGATGATTTAGCGTCAAAATAATGTAAATTAGGGTTTTAAACAAAGTGGTAAAAGACCAAAAGACCCCTGATTTAGTTGCTGTCAGACCAAACGATGACCTGGACTGACGGTCTGTCGTTTAATCGATGGTCTGTCATCTGGGTGCGTAGGTTGGGCATGTTCGGTAGACCTTTATTAAAACGGGCATAACTTTTACTCGGAGGTCTGATTTTTGCAAGTCTAGTGGTTGTGGAGAGCTAATTCAATTATCTATATATTGGTAGTTCATTGGATACCTAATTCATTTTGTTCTAAGAGTTATGATCATTTGAAGTTGACCGAAATGCATTTCCCTCTAACTGTCTGCTAACATCCACATACGGTCAATAGGTTCATCTACAGATTGTGCTGGTCAATCGTGGTTCTTGTTAGAAAGTGGGTAAATAGGGTGTTGATCGATTGACACAAATCGTAGTTTGACCTACGGACCATCGACTCGTCCGTTGTTCGACACCTAGTCAAATTTTTTCTGGGCTTAAATTTTTGGGATTTCTGACTCCACCAACGGCTTTGCAGGACAGATCGTGGGTGGGATACGGTCCATCGATGGCCACCGTCTGTTGCACCTGCAGATTTTTTTAAAAAAGTTAGTTTTTGGTCTATTTTGAATACGGGTGTTACATTATCTCTCCCTTGGGGATGTTGATCCTGGATTGAAGACTAAACTAGCTCGAATAGAAGGAGAGAGCTTCAAACCCAACTACTAAACACTGAGAACTGACTTTCTGACTAAATTGAGATTTGAGAACATGCAAATACGTTTAAAATTCAAGTATAAATTGAGGTAACATAATTTTAACACTAAATTTATGCATGAATGACTTGAAAACTTAAGAGGAAGTACTACCTTAAGCTGGAGTATCCGAATGAAAGAGGTGAGGATACTTGGCTTTCATGGCTGCTTCTGCTTCCCAAGTAGTTCCCTTTACAGACTGACTCCTCCACAAAACCTTGAATGAAGCGACTTCTTTATTTCTCAATCTTTTAACCTGACAGACAAGAATTTAAACTGGTACATCCTCATAAGAAAGACTATCTTTCATGTCCAGACTCTCTAATGCCATAGAGAGGCTGGGTCACCCACCCACTTCTTCAAGAGCGATATGCGGAAGGGTGGATGTAGTGCTGCTAGCAAATTTAACTTATATGCAACCTTGACAATATTTTTCAAGATCTCGTTAGGGGATACATATCTAGTTCCCTTCTCCTGACATCTACATAAGATTTTTGACGACTCCGGGTTGTCCTAGGTTTATCTCTAATGATTTGAGCTTTCTCCATAGCATAAAGGACTTAATCTAGCCCTATCAAGTTGCTTCACCCACTTCAAACCAACCAACGGGAGATCTACATCTATGCCCATACAAAGCCTCTTAAGGGACCATCTGAATGATGGAATGGTAGCTATTGTTGTAGGGGAACTCAATCATAGAAAGGTGATCATCCCTACTACATATCCTATGGGTCTAAATGGTACGTTGTTCCTGTCTATCCATCTATCGATGAAATGATGTACTAAGGTTAACTTGAGTACCAAGACCCTTCTGAAATGACTTCCAGAAATTAGAGGTAAACTGAGGACCTATATTTGAGATGATAGACAAAGTAACCCCATGCAACATCACAATTTTATTAATGTAAAGCTTGACATAGTCCTCTGCCGAATGTGTAGTCTTGACTGCTAAAAATCATAAAGACTTAGTCGTCTTATCAACTATCACCCAAATGGAGTCATGATGTCTGCGCGAGTACGAGGTAACCCTGTGATTAAATCCATATTGATCACATCCTACTTCTAATTAGGAATATCGATCTCTTGAGTCATACCTCTTGGTTTCTGATGTTCTACCTTGACTTGCTGGAAATTGGGGCACTTACTCACAACTTCTTCTATGTCCCTCTTAATGCCATTCCACCAATATTCTTCCCACTGATCGCGGTACAACTTAGTGGTCTTTGGATGAATAAAATACCTAGCGTTATGGACTTCTGCAAGGATATTCTTTCTCAACTCACCCACATTAAGAACGCACAATCTACCCTGGTAGCGAAGTACACCATCTTCCCCTTGGGAGAAAACCTCCACTCTCTGATTGTGGACTGTACCCTTAAGTTCAAGCAAGATTGGATCGATGTCTTGCTTTTCGTTATCCTCCACTACCTAAGATGATTCTTCCCCATTTTGAAATTTTACACCACTTTTTGATATGCTCATAAGGCGAACTCATAAGCGAGAAAGCCTGTTAACATCCGTCAGTATCTCCTTCCTTTCATCCTCAACATAGGCTACACTACCCATAGATAATCTTCTAAGACCATCTGCTACTACATTCGCCTTACCTGGATAATAATGCACACACTCATATCGTAGTAGTTAAGGAACTCTAGCCCTCTCTTTTGGCGAAGATTCACTCTTCCAAGGTGAAACATATTGAAGGCTCTTATGATCAATGAACACATCTACGTGAACACCACACAAGTAGTGTTTCCAGATCATGGGTTCAAACACCTCTACTGCAAGCTCGAGGTCATGAGTTTGATGGTTCTTCACATGAATCTTAAGTTTTCTACAGGCTTAATATATCACCTTATCTCGATGCATCAACACACAACAATAGTTTTCAATTTTTCAAAGCTTTTCTCCCAATCATCTGACCATTGAAACTTGACCTTCTTCTGAGTTAACCTAGTCAATGGTGAGGCTATTGATGAAAATCCTTCCACGAACCTTCTATAATAACCTTCTAGACCTAAAAAATTTCTGAAATCTGTAGCAGAGGAAGGTCTGGACCTTTGTTTCACTACTTTTATTTTCTATGAATCCACTCAGATCCCTTCTTTAGATACAATATGGCCAAGAAAAGCAACGGATTGCAACCAGAACTCATATTTGTTAAACATAGCAACTTATTGGTGATCCTTGAGAGTCTGTACGACAATTCTCAAATGACTCGCATGCTCTTCCTCATTCCTAGAGTAAATGAGGATATCATCAATAAAGACGATAACAAACAACTCCAAGTACTGTTTGAACACTCTGTTAAATAAATCCATGAAAGTTGTAGGAGCATTGGATAGTCCAAATGAAATATATACAAATTTTAATGACCATACCGAGTTAAGAAGTCTGTTTTTTGAATGTCACTATCTCTTACTCTAAGCTAATGATAACTCGATCTGAGGTCTATCTTTGAAAAATTACTAGAACCCTGAAGTTGGTCAAAAAAGTCATCAATCCTTACAATGGGATACCTCTTCTTTATTGTGACCTTGTTCAACTATCTATAATCAATACACATTCTTAGAGAACCATCTTTGTTCTTTACAAATAACACTGGCGCACCCCATGGGGAAATACTAGGTCTGATAAAGCCTAATCTTGAATGTCTTTCAATTGCTCTTTCAATTACTTAAGATCTGCTAAATCCAATATGTATGGAGGAATAGAAATAGGTTGGGTATCTAGAAATAGATCAAATCCAAAGTTGATTTCTCTTTCGAGAGGGACTCTGAGAAGATTTTCTAGAAATACTTCTGGAAACTCACTTACTACTGGAACTGTCTCAAGAGTTGATGTTTCAGAGCTATGATTCTTAACCCAAACTACATGATAGAGATAACCCTTAGATATCATCTTTCTAGCCTTAAAGTAAGGAATGAATCGACCCATAGGCGCTAGGATACTACCTTTCTATTCAATAATTGGTTCATCTTGAAACTGGAAACGAACAATCCTAGTTCTATAATCGACTGAGGCATAATAAAAATGTAGCCAATCCATGCCTACAATTAAATCAAAGTCTACCATTTCTAACTCTACAAGATCTGCTGAGGTGACTTTCTGAGATACCGTGATAGGGCAAGTTTTGTATACTTTTATAGCTATTACTCGATCACCAACAGAAGTGGAGTAGAGACTGAAAAGGTTTTGAGAGAGATTCTATGCTAACACTAATTTGGACTGCTATGTAAGGAGATACAAAACAAAGAGTAGCCCCTGGATCTAACACTGCATAAACATCAAAGTCAAAGACTTGTAACATAGCAAGGACTACATCAGGAAAACCTTTTTGATCCAGGCGAGCCTGAAAACATACAACCTGTTCTGGCGCTGACCGCCACCTGTACCAGATTAGTTACCCTACTAAGTTGAGCGACTTGTTGGTGCTGTTGAAGTTGTAGATTGAGATCTACCATTTCAACTTCCTTGACCCTATCTAAAAAGACAATCCCTCAACCTGTGACCGAACTGACCGCACCTAAAATATCCTTCTTTTCTAGTAAGACACTCTCTCGCATGATTCTTACCACACTTAGGGCAAGTGGTGTAAGTCTTTGTGCCTGAAACACTTCCCTGAGACATAGATCCTTGTGCTCTACCCTTCATGCCATACCTATTCTTAGAGAATGGAACATTAGTTTACGAAGGGACTGCAGCTACTGACACTGCGAGCGATTTCCACCACCTGATTTCTGCTGAAGATATTCATAGTTCCCTGTCCTAGCCTTCTTCTTCTCCTTATCATGTTCCCTAAGCTTATCACCCTGAGCATGAGTCATAAGCTTAGAGATGTTCATATCTCCCAGTAACATAGCATTTCTGCACTTAGCTTCCACCAAATCCGATACTCACTATAATAACTTGTTCATCTAAGCCCTTGAGTCAGTAACCATGTGAGGAGCATAATAGGAGAGTTGGTTAAACATCAGTCCATACTCTTCGATCATCATGTTTCACACCTTAAGTTCATGAATTCTTGGGCTTTGGTTTCTCTCAAATCCATTGGGAAAAACATGTCCATAAAGGTCTCACTTGAGTAATCCCAAGTAATAGGAGTTGCATTTGTACCGCTATTTTCCCTCCACTGAGTATACCAGATAAGAGCAACATCCTTCAACTAGTATGATGCCAACTCAACCTAGTCATTCCTAGTGACTTGAATTACCTAAAATATCTTCTTAATATCACCCAAGAAATTCTAAGTATCCTCATTAGTTTGTAATCCCAAAAACTCAGGTTGATACGTCCTAGCAAAGACACGGACCCTTGCTGCTACTGATTTTCCATTTTCATTAACATGAGGATGAACCACCCAATGGTTCTTTTTGGTCATACTCTGAGCCAACACCTGTATGCATTTCTCAACTCAGCATTGGAGACTTCCTGATCTGGGAGCAAAGGAGTTGCATTTGCATTCTTGGAATTCGCATTCCTGGTGTTAGCTCTACGAGGAGGCATGATCTTAAATTTAGAACGTCATGTTAGAATGAAATAAGATCATACCTTACGCACGATAAGAGTAACACAAAGTGAAGTTTTCCTAAAACATTTTGTGGCTTCTCTCTCATTAGATGTGGTGTATTTCACAACTATGAAATGGATTCTACTTAGTGCGTCTTTTTAGAGATCCTATGACTCTTATACCTAGTGCCATGATAAAAAGTATTGTCACACCTTGAGCTACCCCCAAGACGCGGACACGGAACCTAGGACCACAATTGATCCCAAGCTAACCCTGCTTGCATGATCATGATCATACTAAAGATAATAAACTGAATGCGGCAGCTAAATCATAATTTAAACTTAAAAGATCGAGAATACCCATAATCTATAACTGATGTATTTTAAAACAATGAGTTTAATACAAAGGAAATATTAACTCAATACTAAGTTTAAACTAACTATGTCTGAAGTAAGCCTCTAATTAACTAGAAATACAGGGAAAAGCGCCAACTAAGTCTAACATAAACTGATACTAAAAGACTAAAATAAACTCATGACTATTGTCCTCGAAGAATGAGGACTCGCCACTAAATCTGCTGAACTGAAGATTGGATATCGATCTAAGCGTGATATGGATGCTGAGAACCTGAACCTACATCACGAGATGATGTAGCGCACGTATGCCTCAGTACTTGAAAGGTACTAAGCATGTAGGAAAGAATAAATAGTAAATGAAACATAACTGAACAAGCACAAATGCAAGTATAATAATCTGAACATGATATACTGAATTTAGAGCTAACTGGATGCAATGACTAATTTATAACATGCTGGAATTGAATACTAAATATACTAATAAAAAGTCAATGCAATACAGTCTGACTGAACTGTGGGAGAAATTAATAACCCGTAATAAAACCACATGAGCTAAATGTGGAGTCCTATGTTTACGCCCAATCTAGAGGACCCAATATACCCTGCTAGAGGTATAAAGGAACGCTGGCGTGATCACTAAACTGATGCCCACAGAGGGGACTTACAAACTACTTGGCTAGTAGTTCTGGGACTAATTCGGTATGCTTAAACCTAGTCCAACTCGTTATTATGTCACTCCCATGATTTGTGTAGTTAATTGATTATGATTGAATTTCTGTAAAAACATGATAGCTAAAAAATAAACATGCAAACTGAGAATACAACAATTAATTTTGTAATAATGCAATTATAACTGAGGAATGTATATCTGATGTAAATGAAATATCTTACCTAGCATGTATAATTCAAGAACAAAAGAAATACGTAGATAGTGTTCTGAAATTTATGCAATAATCTAACTAATAACATGGTAATATGATTTGGAACATATAATTAATTAATTCATGAAGTTCTATTGAAGTTCTAGAAACCCTAGGTTTAAGCAAGATATCAAAATCAAGAATTTAAATGAAAACTAGGGAACCAATGAATTAAATGAACCCACTAGTGAAATTCAAAATACCTGGTGATGAAATTCACAGAGAAATACTTAGATTTTGGGGCTACAACTGCTGAACATTTTTTGTGTTCTTAAACTAGGGTTCTTGACCTTTTTCTCTCTTCTTGCTTCTAAATTTTTTAATTTTGATTAACGATTTGATTTAGGTAAGCTTTAGGTATGCTTCTAGTCTTGAATTGATTAAAATCAGATGATTTAAGGTAAAAATGATGTATATTAGAGTTTGAACGAAGTGCAAAAATCTCAAAATACCCCTAAGTTAGTTTCTCTCTGGATAAACGATGATCTGGACTAATGGTCCATCGTTAAATTGACGGTCCGTCGTTTGGGTCCGTAGATTGGGCTTGCTCGACAAGCCTTTACTAAAACAGGCTTAACTTTTTACTCGGACTTCCGATTTTACCATGGTCGGTGGCTATAAAAAGATAATTAAATTATCTATGTTTCTTTAGGTTATAAACCACCTAATTTTTTTACAAAGATTTATGATCATTTTAAGTTGACCCAACTGTATTACCCTTAACTGTCTGCTAACTTCCACCTACGGTTAGACCTACATTCCGTAGGTCCATTTACAGACTGTGCTGGTCAATGGTGTTTCTTGATATAGAGTGGGTACATGGGTATTGATCGACAAACGCATAATACGGATTGTAGTCTGACCGAAAGATCGTCGATTCGTCCGTCGTTCGACACTTATTTAAACTTTTTCTAGGCTACGATTTTGGGGGTTTCTAACTCTATCGAAGGATGTATAGGAAGGACCGTGGTTCAGGATACCGTCTATCGATGGCCACCGTTTATTGCACCTACAAATTAGCTTTGTGGTCGAAATGCTAGGAAGATGTAAAAGCATCATTGTTATTGATTATTGAAAAATTGAAAAGAAAGTTAATGGCACATTATGAAGTGACAATTCAGATATTATTAGGATCGAATCCACACACACACTTGACGAATAAAGAACACAAGAACATTAGAGAGAAAAAGATGAGAGATGTAGAGAGAGAAAGAGAGAAATGAATATTTCGTGGTAACACCTCGTGAGTAAACTTCCACAACGGTGGGGTATATATATTAACAAATCAGAGCATTTTTGGTTACAGAGAATAAATGGAGAATAAATAGTACATCACAACGGTGTGATATATTTTCTGTGATGGAGCAACTCTATTTCACCTTGTAAAAGAGGCCCTCCCCGGAGGTCCAGTTGAGGCAAGATGGATATATCCTTTTGAGAGGTTATTAACATATAAAGGTATATGTAATTACTAATAAACTTGTGATTCGTTTATTAGAATATATAGATATATACAAGCACAAAAATAGGCAGTTCCATGTAAACAATTAATCAAAGGCGAAATATCAAACAATCTGTTGTTCAACATGATACTACTAGAGAAAATGGTGATTTTTATCCTTATTACTTGGAAAATGATATGTGATGCAGGAGAAACAATCCCAATCGCAATGATGAAGGTGATGTTGACCCTTTATTTCAACCAATGTCAATTTAGAATCAAAATGGTCGAGGATCTAAAAAGCATAGAAAGCGAGGCTTTACTTTTAGGGAAATGCAATGAGGAGTGACCCATATTTTGCTTAATTGTCCAAAGATTCAACCATATCTCAAGTAAGTTTTAAAATATGTTATCAAATTAGAAACCAATAAGTGTTCATTAACTAAAAAGTATTTGAATGTACAATTAGCAACTTGTTCGTAAACACATGAGGTAACGAAGAAATCAATACATATTTTTCCAAATGGCTAAAAAATATGTGTAAGTGTGCAAGCTGTAACGACCCTCAAAATGAACAAGGATTAAATATAGACCTACATGGGTTTTATTACTTAATAACTTGTTAAAATAATTAAATATAGCCTTTGATGTTAGTTTTATAGAGTTTGGAAGTCGAACATCAAAAGACGACCAAGACGTCCGGAAACTAGTCTTCGGTGTGCTAATGTGTCTTCTTATGTTTGTCTTTCTTTTTTGTGTTTTTTGGAGTCTAAACACAGTGTATGTGATCCTAGTGTCTTAATAATCATGTTTAGGGTCAAAACGCACGAGTACGACTCTCCGAGGACCACCCTAAGGTTCCTCGAGAAGGCCCCAAAGGATTGGACTAGAGGCTACCTTGGCAACGTATGAAAGGTGGTCTAGGGAACTAGACGCAAACATGGTACTCCAAAGACCAAAAAGGGGTCCGCGATGAAGAGATGTAGCAGACCCTACTTCCCTAAAAATATTATCAAAAATCTTGTGAGAATAGCTGTGCGACGGGTAATTGTTCCCCAATGATAATTCCGAAAACAAAAGCTAAGTTTAACTTATTTAAAAAGGTAATATTAATGTGAGGTAGTTTTGTTACTTTGGGGTTGGTTATAAATGGGTTTTATATAATATTTACCCCCTATTCCCATGTAAAAAACACAAATACCCAATAAAAAAAATCCAAAACCCTCTTCTCTTCCAAAATTCTCTCAAAACTACAGTGGAGGCCAAATTCAAGCTCAAGCTATAAAATAGATTTTCAACTAATTTATTCTAAAATTTCATGGTTCTTCAATCAATAAGGTATGGTAACTCTTGATTCTTTAATAAACTTTCATGAAAGGAATTTTGTCAAAGATATTTCAAAGTGTTTCTATGATAAAAATTCCAAATTTTCAACCTAAGCATGATTTTCTTGTCAAATGATTTTACAAATTATATGATTATTTCCTATAGAATTTATTGAAGAACCCATGATCTCCTTTATCTCTCAACTTAGCCTATAAAGTGATTCTTGTGATCTTGATTAGATGTTAATGGAATTATGCTTAGATTGTGATGTATTGTTGAATATTATTACTATCGATATCTATTGATTATGAATTGTTGAGCATTGATCTATGATGATCATGGTAATGAGAATTGATAAGTTGACCTAAGATAAGTAACTCTTAAAGAAGTCATGACTAGAGATCACCTTCTTATCTTAGTACATTTTCTTAACTTTCGGGAGACATTGCCATAACCAACATAGACCATGTTACATGGAATTTGGTGTTCTACCCTAACAGCGAAAAGAGGGGATTCTACTTGCCAAGGTAGCAACAATATACATAATAGCTATCTTAGTGAATCCACTAAGCTAAGACCTACAGGGACACGTAATTATGGAACAAGGAGATTGGTACTAGAAACATTGATTTGTTAGACGTGGAGTTTTCCATATCAGGAGATAACATCTATGTTAGGAACCCAAACTTGCTAAACGTGAAGGTTCACTTGTGGAATGCCAAACTTACTAAACGTGAAGCACCCAATCTCATATTTCATGATCACTCGCTGCTAAGTTGATGATCATGGATTTTAGAATTCCTAAGTTGACCTAAAAGAAATAAGGACTATCGTTCATGTATGTTGATATGAATGCATGCTAAGGTTTATTTTACTTATGTCAAGACATGAATTACGATGATTCATTTGAATTACACTTATGACTTCGTAATAGGTTTGCTTAGTATATGTGGGGGTATGAGACTCAATATGTACATTGCACAAGTGAGCTTGTAAAGGGGTTTTAAGGGTGGTTTACCTATGATATAAAGTAAATGGGTTATGGCTAAGAGGTAATGAATGAATGAGTTCTTATGTGAACATTAACTAAGTATGTTGGTCTCATGTCTAATGATGAATGAACATGTTGTAACTTGTTGAATATGATGTGCCTAGTTTAGAGTGGCTTCCTACGATCACTTACTGTAAGTAGTATTAGGGGATGATAGTTGCACATGACACTAGTGCTACTTGGGGGTTGTCTTAGGTAATGGTTCTTATGTGAAGATTATGCCATATGATGTGATTATGACTTTACGAATATATGTGGTTTGATTGATGGATCCTATATGAAAGATCATCTTTTGTGACGTTAAGGTGATACATTATACTAAGTATTACTTAAGGGTTGCTTAAGTAAAGGATTTAATACAAAAAGGAAGTTAATGTATGGTATGTGTTGAATATACCTCAATTATGATAAATGGCTTCTATGTGTATATAACATATGTGCTCTATGCTGTGCCTATTGTGTCAATATTCATGATGTTTTCTAAAAAGGCATGATGCATTGTTTCAACCCAAATGTCCCTTTTAAAACATGTTTTTGCATGGTTATCAAACTTAGTGCATTCTTGTACTAACACCATTTTTCTTCATCTTTTTACCCAAAGTGTAGGTGGTGATGGCTTATGGACCTTTCCTAGAATCAAGATCTTGGATTACTATTCCCATGTTCTGGCGTGTGTTTAAAGATTCAAGCACCTTTATGTCAAGAGTTTTCTTTAAGTTCATTTAATAGATAGTAGTTGTTTTTGTATTATGAGGATCGTGTCACTATTGTGTTGTAGTTGTGTTGTAAGATGGCTACTTTGAGAAATTGTACTTCAATTGTATTTTAAAAAGGTTTTAAATGATATGACTTTTAGTCTTGTGCTATGTTATGAAAAAGTTTTAAATTTTGTGCTATTTTATGTCTATGCGTTGAAAGATGTATAAGGGCATGTATAAGACATCCGAGAGGTTGAGTACGTCGTGTGATGCCTAGAGGGTACTCCCGGGTCATTACACAAGCTTATATTAAATAAATAAGTGGTTAATAATGTAATCATGATATATTATATTATGAATTTTAACAATATATAGTTTTACGACTGATATTCAAATGTCAAACATTTGCAAACAGTGAATGAAGTTGCGTTTGGATTTGAATCTCAAATTCATACAATGAATAAATATTATATCAACGGTTTTATGTTTCTAACTGAAGAAGTTTCTAAGAATAAGAAAAAAAATTATGTGGTGTCCAAACTATTGAATATTATGGTGTCATTAATGATATCATTGAAGCAAGGTATCCAAGTTGACCTAAAAAATGCATATTGTTTCGGTATAAGTGGTTTGACCCATTACATAGAGGCACAAAAGTTGACTAACAACATAATGTAATTGAAGTTAAGCACACCACAAATACATAAGTTATGATCCTTTCATCATTGAACAAAATGCTAGACAATGTATTACACTTTATATCCACTATGTAAAGGAAAAGTTAATTAATGGGTTGTTGATACGCTCAAACTTACTTCTCAAATAAGAAGTAAAGCGGTCGTGTCAAGTAAATCACCCAACTACTGAGGTTGGGATCGTTCCCACGAGGAAAATAGTTTAGACTTAACTTCAATTTATTACTTCTATTGTTCAGTCAATTACTTCCGTGGAAAGAAAAAATGATTAAAAAAGGGGGGGGGGGTTTCTACTACTAAATAAATGAAAATAACTAGCGAAATAAAAGGAGACAACTAACAGCTTCGAATGTTGGAGTTTAATCAATTAATCAAAGTAACTTGGGTTTATGTGTTCCCCATAGGTTCATAACTTGATAAGTCTAAGTATATCAATTCTTTCCTAGTATCTTGCATGAAAAGTGATAAGTTATGTATTTCTAAATCCTTGGTCCGGCATCTAGAAAATTTCACTCCGCACCTTGGTCCGGCTACGTGTGTTGGTATACTAACCCTTATCTTTACCTCATATTAAGCATCGTATTCAATATTTGACTCAGTTATTACCTCGTACCAATCAATACTAGCCTATTAGATGCATACACAAATTTTATGTTGATAATTCTTTTCCTATTACCTACCTCCTTGGTCCGACAAGTAGCATTGAGGCGAGTTCTAACGTTGGCCATCCGTTAAAAAGACTTCTAAGCGAATGAATTATCAATAAATGCAAGACAACATTCTACAGTTGTTATTTTAGTTAGGTGTTACCTCATTATTTGCCTATGGTTCCCACAACCCTAGTCATGGAGTTTAGTTAGCCATAGTCATAATCATAAAATTCAAATATATCGTATAAGAATTCATGTACCTACTTCAATGATAAAGAGTAAAATACGAATGTTTGCTTGATTAATCAACAAAAATAACCAACAATCAATTCAAAGAATCTCAAAATAATCAAGAATCTAACAATAATCAAGGGCCTAACAAAATAATACAGAGTCTAACCTATTAATCAAGAGTGTACCCTAATAATCCAGAGTCTAACCTCAAAAACGAGGTTTTATGAACTATTTATAAAAAATTAAAACCTAATTACACAAGGACTCTATTTGCTGGAAATCTGTCAAAAACGCAGTTGGATCGACAGACATCGCGACGGATCGTCGTGGTCACGACGGATCGTCATGGACTCCGTCGTCCCATACTTGATGAAATTTCTTCTGCTGCTCTCTTCATTACCTTTGAAGGCAGGTATGACGGATCATCACAGGCACAACAGTCCGACGGGTCTCCATTTCAAAATACTTGAACTCTTGGAATATGGGTACTAGGACTACATCTGTGAACTTCATAAAGAACCTGCAGGACGGACCGTCATGGACACGATGGTCCGTCACGCTTTTCGTAACCCCACACTTGGTCAGACTTTCCCATCTTCCTTCAGCAGCTGCACTACGATGCCACCTACGGACCGTCACAGGCTCCGTAGGTGGTCTCTTCTGCATTTCTTCGCTCAAAAACATCTGCATTCATCTTTGGACAGATTCCGTGCAAATAAGGAGAAATTTATATAAAAATTAGAACAAAAGGGCTTTTGGACACACTTAACTTAAGGAA
Organism: Solanum chmielewskii; assembly: GCA_027704785.1. Lineage (NCBI taxonomy): Eukaryota > Viridiplantae > Streptophyta > Magnoliopsida > Solanales > Solanaceae > Solanum > Solanum chmielewskii. The sequence goes on from JAKWIX010000322.1 coordinate 14,488,260, forward strand.
AAAGTATTAATAATACCGTGAAACCACGGTATATCAACACTCTTAACTTAAATTCGTTGTTTGTCCTCAAGCGACGCACTATGACTCAATACACAATCTTTGTAAAATAGTATCCATGTTTTATCCTTTGCAATAATTTCTCTATCAATCCCTATTAATCTCATCATATTTATGCATGCTATCTCTATTAGGCTTGAATTATGTGGGATCAGATCATGACAAAGACTCACCATGCACTAACACCTATCCTCTTCAATTTCTCACCGAGGTGCTAATATTTCTGGTATTTCAACTAGTGTCCTCACTGTAAAACAAAATCCTCATTTTTCACACAATGATTTCAGTTTGAGTATAAGGATTACTTTTCAACACTCACTCTCTGAACAAATTTACACTCATTCATACATATTGCCATAAACTTGCCCTTATTTTCACTGCTTTAAGTTGGCTATACAACCCTTAGGATCACGATAGGAATTTCTTAGCTTGTAACATATGCTCAGAGTCAGGTAGGGTATATATTTAGGTACACTTTAGTGACTTTTTGCCCTCCTTTACATATCGGCTAAACATACCATTTTCTATCATTTTATCTCGCACAGTTTCTCATATTCTTTCACCTTGCTATTTTCCCTTCTTTCTTCATTTGTGTGAGTGACTATCTTCTTTTCTTGCTTGTATTTCTTGTATATTTTTCTTTTTTCTTTACTTTTGTTTCAACTAATTCTTGAGTCACTTTACTTTTGTTCTTTCTCTCTATTTGTTCTTTCAATCCCACTTTCCATAGCATTCCTCATAATAGCCACCCTCAACTCATTGCTTTGCCATAAGTCAAAGTACACAAATACCCAAAGTTGGGTCAGAGCCATAAAAAAGGTTGTTTACTGCATTAGCCACCCTCAGCTTATGCTTTTGGCATAAGCTGAGGTGCACATGTCCAAGGAGGGACCAGGGCCAACACATTATTCCCAGAAAAGATCAGTTGGGGTGAGAAAGAAAGGTCTAATTTAAGCTCAAATCATTTGGATCTAAAAAGGATAAATTTCATTTGGTTTTCTTTTATTTAGGCTAAAAATGGGCTATATTGAATAAGGGTCTATGATCCTTTACTAATTGTCTATTACAACTTACTTTTATCAGGACTAACCAGGCAAGTTCTAGCTCAGTACAAATAGTGGACTATACAAATCTTCCTCACGCTCTTGACATCTCATCACTCTACAAGAATATCAAACACCTAGTTCGAATTTTAGACTTAGGGTCATGGAGTAGTGTACCTCTATGTCATGCTTGGATACACACATTTATCAATTACTATGCCTAGTCGTGCATCATTTTCCATTTTATCAGGATATTATTTAAGCCATCATGCTCCAGAATTAAACTATGTACACAAGATATAGACATGTCGGTTCAACAGAAAAAGTAATCAGTCTCTTGGGGAAAAAGAACACAGGCGAGAAAATCCCAAAAGAGGATAGTGAATTGGGCTACTCAGACTTCACCCTAGCAATCACTTTCCATTTACCCCACCCCCAACAAAAAGACATGCAATTGTCCCCAATGCATAAAGAAAATTTGAAATACAAGAGTGGTAGGTGAAGCAAACCTGGGGCGCAAAGCACCGACAATTTGCACGGACCGTTGTTATTATGATGGTCCATCGTCGATGTCTGTCATGGGACACATAAAAAAATGGAGACCCTTAGGAGAGGAGTCTCTCAGCATCATGACGCTTATGCAGGACGGACCGTCGAGAGTATGACGGTCCGTCGTGGATGTCCATTGGAGGACGCTTAGAAAACGTGAGAGCTCTAACAACCAGAACGGTTGTGTAGGACGGAACGAAGGTCCGTCGCATCTGCTGCACAGTGATTTTCTGCTGAATTTCCTGGTGATGTGCCTGTAAATTTAAAACCCATTAGTAGAAAATGCTAATATTACTAGAAGAAAAAATATATATATAAGTATTGGGTTAACTCCCAACAAGCGCCTTATTTAACGTCGCGGCACGACTGAGAACACTTGATTACTCAGCCTTCATCTAGATGGTATGCCTCTATCACTTCATTCACCGATGTTGTATGCCCAAAATAGAATTTTATTCATTCTCTATTAACCTTAAACTGCACTCCCTCCTTGGTTTTTAACTCAACTGCTCTATGACGGAATACTTGGGTAATCATCTAAGGGCTAGTCTGTTTGGAATTGAGCTTGACCGGAAGACAAGGCAACCCAGATCTGTCTAAAAGCACCAAATACCGAACCATAAACTCTTATTTTACAGTTTTTTGTTCATTCTCCTTCTTCATCTTTTCTTTGTGGGATATGGCGGATACCGATTAGAGATCATCACTCTGCCTCTTGGTCCTACAAACGTTGAAGGTCGTTTCTTCATTGTTCAACCGAAATTTTATCTGTCCCTTTTCCATATCAACTGAGGCTCAACCTGTAGCAAGGAATGGCCTCCCAAGAATAATAGGCACTTCAAAATCGACTTCACAATCAAGAATAACAAAATCTGCTGGAAATATGAATGACTCCACTTTTACCATCACATCATCGAGTATCCCTATAGGCCTTTTTACAGTTCGATCAGCCATCAGTAGCCGCATCGCAGTGGGTTTTGGGTCACCCACACCCAACTTCTTGTAAATCGAGAGGGCCATGAGATTTATGCTTTCCCACAGATCACATAATTTTTTCGGAAAATGTAATGACCCGACTGTACATGGAATAGTGAACGCACCCGGATCTTCTTTGTTTTGTACGAGAGATCTTGTAGCATTAGCACTACAATGTTGCAGTCTATCATCATCCTCGAAAGTGACCGATCTTTTCTTTGTAACAAGATCATTTATAAACTTGGCATAACCGGGCATTTGTTCTAGATCTTCTACCAAAAGGGACATTGATAGAAAGCTGCTTCAGCATTGTTATAAAACGCTGATATTCATCATCCTCGGTCTTTTTCACTAATCTCTGAGGGAAGGGTGGTTGTGGTCTCGGCATGAGAATTACCTTCAGAGGGTCTTCTACATCTTTTCCAGTGCTCTCTTCTGCTTCACCACTACCCTTTACCACCTTATCATCATCCTTTCTCACCTTTTCCTCATTAGACGGCATAGGTGGGTCAATGGTTTGCTTACCACAACGAGTAGTGATTCCAATACAGTGTGCATCGTTTTCCAGATTTTGGACAGTGTTTCTAGGAAGAGTGCCCGGTTGACGTGTGTTCACAGTCGCAGATAATTGGGCCATTTGCAACTCGATTTGCATAATCGATATTGCTTGTGTATCGACTTTTTGCCCAATGCCTGCTAAATCATGCCCCAACATTTTAATGTGCTCATCACTAGCATCGAACCTCCTCATCATTTTGTGCAACATATCCTCAACTCGCGTCATACTATCTCCACCATCCCTAGGAGTAACTTCACGATTTTGTGGAGGGACATAGGCCCCATTCCTATCATTTCTATTACCGTAGTTACCCTGTTGAAGTTGTTGTCGCGGTTGTAGTTTCCATCTCGGACATAATGACCCTCACGGTTTTAGTTACCATAGATCCGACCTTGGTTCCCTTGACCTTGGCACCAATTGTCCTTATTTGAGACTTAGGTGCTCGGTCAGAAAGCCCTCATCTGCTCAGTTACTGCATAGGAGTCCTCCGCATAATAGCATTAATCATTAGGAGGTGGTGGTTTAGGCAAGTAGTTAACTGCATTTATCTTTTCTGCACCCCCAGTGATATGTTATAGTACCAACCCAAGCTCATTTCTCATCTAAGACATTTCTTCACGAATCTCATCTCTGGCTGGGTTTTGAGTGGAATGTACTGTGAAGGTATTTCTCCCGGTATCTAACTTCTTTGTACTCCAAGCTTTATTATTCCGGGAGATTTTCTCTAATTTTTCAGCAATCTCAGCATAAGGGCACTCCCCATAAGATCCCCCTGCTATAGTGTCCAACAACGCTTTATTCTTATCATCCTGTCCTCGATAGAAGTATTCCTTCGGTGACTCATCATCTATACGGTAATTTGGGATGCTTCTCAAGAACGAGGTGAATCTATCCCAAGAACTACTAACTGAATCTCCTGGTAGTGCCAGAAAGTTGTTCACTCTGTCTTTGTGGTTTAGTTTCTTGGAGACCGGATAGTAGCGTGCTAAGAAAACATCATTAGTTGGTTCCAAGTGAAAATTGTGTTGTAAGGCAGCTCAGTGAACCATATAGCAGCCTCTCCCGTCAGTGAGAGAGGAAACACTCTAAGCCCTATTACATCCATGTCCAAGTCAGGCCTCCCTACACAAGTTTTACACACTACCCTTACCTTAGCTATATGGGCATCAGGATCCTCAGAAGGTAGCCCTGAAAAACTAACCTCTGGCAGTGACCATTTGCATCAGGCTACTACTTACCACAAAGGTGTGGCCTGGTGGTAAAGGAGGCAAGACAAGTGGCCCATCGGAGTCTGCTATGTTGTCATAGCCTCTGTACTATGCTTGGGGCCGTGGAGCGGGATTTTATCCCCTCTGTTGGTGTTCACTCGGAGTATCGGGTAATAACTTACCATGAACATCAACCAGAGCTGAGATGTTCTGGTTTGGATTATCATCATTAATTCCCAATTTTCTATTCATGTTGCATAGTGTACGCTCTAATTCGTGATCGTAGGGAAACAAGGGTTCTCTTTCTCTCCGTGTATTTGGCAAACAAGGAGGGTGGTTCTGCACCAACCAAAAACAATAAAACAAAGTAAAATCAAGAAAATATCAACTAAACTAGTAATAAGTTTAAGTAAATCTAAAAGCTACTTTCCCCGGCAGCGGCGCCAAAATTTGATACGCTCAAACTTACATCTCAAATAAAAAGTAAAGCACTCGTGTCAAGTTAATAACCCAACTAGTGAGGTTGGGATCGTTCCCACGAGGAAAATAGTTTAGACTTAACTTAATTTTTTTACTACTATTGTTCAGTCAATTACTTCCTTGGAAAGCAAAAATGATAAAGGGGGGGGGGGGGGTTCTATTCCTAAATAAATGAAATTTACTAGCGAAATAAAAGGAGACAACTAACAGCTTCGAATGTTGGAGTTTAATCAATTAATCAAAGTAACTAGGGTTTACGTGTTCCCCACAAGTTCATAACTTTATAAGTCTAACTATAACAATTCATTCCTAGTATCTTGCATGCAAAGTGATAAGTTATATATTTCTATATCCTTGATCCGGCATCTAGAAAACTTCACTCCGCACCTTGGTCCGGCTACGTGTGTTGCTATACTAACCCTTATCTTTACCTCATATTAAGCATCGTATTTGATATTTTACTCAGTTATTACCTGGTATTATCAATACTAGCCTATTAGATAGTATACACTAAATCTAAGTTGATAATTCTTTTCCTATTATCTACCTCCTTGGTCCTGCAAGTAGAATTACGGCGAGTTCTAACGTTGGCCATCCGTTAAAAAGACTTCTAAGCGAAAGAATTATCAATAGATGCAAGACACAATTCTAGAATTGTTATTTTAGTTAGGTGTTACCTCATTATTTGCCTACGGTTCCCACAACCCTAATTATCGAGTTTAGTTACCCATAGTCATAATCACAATATTCAAATATATGGTATAAGAATTCATGTACTTACTTCAATGATAAAGAGTAAAATCGGAAAGTTCGCTTGATTAATCAACAAAAATCACCAACAATCAATTCAAAGAATCTCAAAATAATCAAGAATCTAACAATAATCAAGGGCCTAACCAAATAATCAAGACTCTAACCTAATAATCTAGAGTCTAACCTAATAATCCAGAGTCGACCCTAATAATCTAGAGTATAACCTCAAAAATGAGGTTTTTTGAACTATTTATAAAAAATAAAAACCTAATTAAACAAGGACTCTATTTGCTGGAAATCTGTCAAAAACGCGGTTGGATTGTTGGACATCGCGACGGATCGTCGTGGTCACGATGAACCATCATGGACTCCTTCATCCCATACTTGATGAAATTTCTTCTACTACTCTCTTCATTACTCTCGACGGGGGGTATGACGGATCGTCACAAGCACAACGGTCCGTTGAGGGTCTCAGTTCCAAAACACTTGAACTCTTGGAATATGGGTACTGGGACTACTTCTCTGAACTTCATGACGAACCTGCAGGACGGACCGTCATGGACACGACTGTCCATCACGCTTTCTGTAATCCCACACTTGGTAACACTTTCCCATCTTTCTTCAGCAGCTGCACTACGCCGCCACCTACGGACCATCATAAGCATGACAGACCGTCACAAGCTCCGTAGGTGGTCACTTATGCATTTCTTCACTCAAAAACCTCTGCATTCATCTTTGGACAGATTTCCTGCAAATAGGGAAAAACTTATATAAAAATTAGCAGAAAAAGGCTTTTGGACACACTGAACTTAAGGAAAAAGTATTAATAATACCGTGAAACCATGGTATAAAAGTTGTTATGAAGACTAAACACGTGGGAAGAATTGAAATTGACAATGTCTGAGATGTGGTGCACTAAAACAAGGTTGCAATTGGTTAGAAACAAGTTAATGTTGAATAGGAAACAATTCTAGAACATCCTCAACACATTAAAAAATGTATCTGATGATGAGATAATAATAAACGTTGTGTAACACATAAATTAGAATGAGGAAAATGATTTATTTGATGATGAAGAATATTCCTATGTAATTTAAACAACTTAGTAGGAAGAACGGGAGAATGAATAAAATGGAAAAAGTGAGGAGGAAGGATCAATAGAATGATAGAATACATAGCTAGTATATAAGTTATTTATATTACAAATACTAATTTTATTTAATTTTTGATTTTTATAGATCATCCATCTATATTTCATACCCGATGTCATCAGGGGGTGAGGGTGAGAGATATCGCGAGCATCTTGGAGTTAGAAAGCCTAATAATACTAACAAGAAGAAGTCTAGGAGACCTATAGTACCTAAAGATATTTAAAGATTTCTTTCTTCTACCTCAGAGTGCATTACTCATGTTACACATTTATTGGTTGTTCCAACAGCTAGGATGGATCCTCTCCCATATCATCAGAATTACTGTCGACTAGTTGATGCTTTCTTTATTTGCACAGTCATTGCCTCCACGGATCTGCAAGGACTAACCCGTATAAGTTATTAATCGAGAAGGACGGTTGTCGGCAGGTAGGTCATCAGCTAGTACTCTACTTCCCTCTTAACCTCCTAGAGGTACATCTTCTCAACTATCTTTCATGATGATTGGAGATTCTAGTAGTGAGCAGTCAGTTGATGTGGCCGGTACACCTCTATTGACTCAAAATTATGTGTATCCTGGTCTACAACTTCAGCATTAAATTATAAAATGATCCTTCATTTTTCAAATACAAGTTGGAAGAACATCTCTCATCTTAAGGACTTCAATTTAATAAGCTAATCATATATGCATATATATACAAAGGAAAACTACAATGGCGCCTACGTGGCGCTCCCATTATCCAGAAAGTCCTTTATTTTATTCCCCAAAAATGCCTTCCCTTTTATAGTCCCCACATCAAAGGTCACATCAGCCCAAACAATCCAAACTATCTAGCATTCTTTGAACTCTTAACAAACACAATGCCTCACCACCTCCATTTATTTGTAAAAAGACTTCTCTCAACAGTTAGAAACAACCAACCCTTTCGCCTTTCCTGAAACATTGCGCTTTCGCACTACCGTGACCTATAGAAAACCTTCGAACCTTCGGTACACCAATTCTCCATCACTTATTTCTTCCATGACTACTTAAGTCCCAATTATGCTTCTACAATTCAAAAATCTGCAATGACTGGTTGATTAGGGTGTGACTCTAAAGGGTGTGGGAATTTATTAATCACAAATGAAACACTGGTATGATAAGCCTCGACTTGATACTTTTTGATGAAAAGGTATTGCATTGTTCTTACTCAAATTATACATCATTCTGAATTTTCTTATTTGAAACTTTCCTACATATTTACTCCTAACAGGGAACTTTGATGCACAGGGTAATCTGGAAGAACCAAGTTAGCAAGTCCCAAGATAAGTTGAGCGAGGGATGTGCAGTCATTATTAGAAACTTCAAAGTTTCAGAAATAACTGGTGAATATGGACCAGTTATGTAGAATTAAAAATAACATTCGTGCGGATAACTGCCATCCAAAAACGCCTTGACGATATTATTCACATACCTACAAATGGGTTTCAGTTTATTCAACCCAAAATGATTCACTCGAGGGTCAACAACAACATCTTCCTATCAGGCATATCCGTTGTTGCCATTTATGTTACACACGGTTGTCAACGTAAACAATAAGTAATCTCCTCCTTAAATTGTTGATATGGTTATTTGCTTATGCACAATGGGTGATCTTGGCAGTGTGGGTTTAAAGTGGAAGAAGCGTGATATACCCATTCTTACTGATCTGTAATATTATTATCTCATTTACAATATATTGAAATGCTTTATTCATCACAAATAAGCCGCATATGAAATCATATTGATTCACAGATAGTAATTACAATTCTGTTTTAGTGAGGACAAGACTATCAAAGCTAGAATAGATTTGTGGGAGGATCATGGCGAAGCATTTTACCCCTACATATATGCCAACCACTGCGGACCATAGATTGTCATCCTTACTGCTATAAACCTAAAAGAATTTGGACGTAACTATTTCTTCTAAACATACTGGAACATTTTAATTATCAAATAGATACGACATTTTGACATTTATTTTTTGTTCTATTCATAGTAGGTGAACTGACTTTTGCCACCACTATAGCAAAAAAAATTATCTTAATCTTAAAATGGACAACATCACCTCATTGCTTCATAAGTTCTCAAAGAAGTTAGTTGATGTACAAACTATAGGGAGTACAAATGGAAGTACCATTCCTATTGCAGAAGCTATGATTGAATTAGGATGACTATTGTAGAGTTAGTATATTCCGAGTGGAGTTCGGACATATAGGTAAATTCTATAATACCCCTTTATACCATAGGCACAAGTTATTGTATCAACATTCTACACTTTAATGTGATTATGTATGTGTGTGTGTGTGTGTGTAAATATATATATATATATATATATATATATATATATATATATTTGTCTGTGTGTGTGTGCGTGCATTTATATATATACATTAAACTTCATTTTTACATATTGTTGGTGTGGTTACACTTCGGGAGCAAATTACTGAAATAAATATCTTTTTTCATTACTATTACATTTCGTATTACATCTGTAACAAGAAATTGAATTTTCAAATGGTGTTTACATATGCCAAAAGTGCAACAAAATATGTGACTTACCATTGGTTAGGTAAGCAACCAAATAACATTTCAACCACAACTTACATTCAACAGAACGCTAATGATTTCTCCATTCACTGGTTTTAGATACACATTAAGTGTAAAGACACTAGTGGACAAACTACTTTGTCCTGTTGCATGGGGTTGCGGAAAAACTTCTTGATACTTCTGCTCACAAGTGGGTTAACTGATTGTCCAAAAATGAGACTCCTGCACCGTCACAAATTCACAATCTTTGCGGGGTGGACTTTTTCTTCAAACTAAAATTGAATTATTTCAATTTGTAAGAGGTGCTAGAAAACTATACAGTCACAAAAGTTTATGTGCCATATAAAGAATTAGAATTGAAGCATGGCCTAAACATAGAAAAAAAAGGTAAAGAAGTACTCTGTTATTAAGGTCTTAATACATATGCTCCTGAAAGGTACATGAATAACCTTCAAGACAATCCACTTAGCGTACATCATCATTAATTATTAGATTGGATTTTTACCAACACGGAAAAGAATAAGTAGAAGATTCACCTGAACAAACAGATTGTAATGTAGGATGATCAAACACAGACGACTCTAATGAAATTCCTAGTGGAGGGGAGGCTTCCACTTCATACAGAATAGTTTCTTTGAGAAAGTTGAAGATGATACAGAACTTATTCATAGATGAAAATGAAGAGAGTGACGTAGACACCATAAATATGGTAAAGTAGAGATTTTCCCTATGCTAGGGACCTTATTATAATTAGTTTAGATCAAGTAGTGTCTATTTTGTTAGTTCAGAAACTTTTCATGTCCGAAAATGGATAATTGTATGTCATATGTTGATGATGTTTGTTATGTTAGGGGATTTGGTTTTTTCTACAGCAAAAAAATCTACACCTACTACAGGTACATGTATAAAAGTTGTGTAGTTTATGTGACATATGTCGATCCGCATTTATGCTCTTAAATTTATTTGTTGCTACCTATTCCTACTCACTAGGGTGTGAATAACTCATTCAAGCAATGACATTTTTAAATTCTAAAAAGAAAAACATATCACACATTTGAGAAACGTAAAAGTCTATATTTCAACTTTAATTATTTACTGAAATTAAACTTGTTACACTATTCACATTTCAGAATACCTAGCCTTAATAATAAAACTATATTTACTCATATAAATCAAGCCTTACCATCACATACTTAGTTTTTACTCACAGAACGCTGGTGCCTTATGTTCTATAGTACATTTTTTTCTCTCGAATTCAATTCCTTCATCAATGCATTTGAAAACAAAAGAAAAGTGATTGGTTCATTCTCCTATGATGGAACTATAATAAATTACAACACGGTACTCCAAAAAAGCAAAAAAAATAGGATACATGATTTGATTCGGTTTAATAAGAACCCACCAATTGGATTTCCAAATTGTTGTAGCAACTTCAAATCTCTAACTATTCACATAATTTCAAAGTCAAATGATTTGCCCAGCTGTGTAATGTCTCTGTAAATCTCAAGCACAGTTTCATGTGCTACAAGTAGTATAGCAACAATTTATTGAATAAAAGCAGCTATGTAACATGTCATACTCAAACAATGTTTTCTCCTACATATAAATTACACTGTTGTTGGGCAAAAGATGTTGAGAGTTTGTCAAGTAGATCAAACTACAAGGGGGAAAATTGCGGTGCTACGGATTTATTTGGTTGGTCATTGATGATATTTCAAAATTTAACATTATTTTTCTAATACATACAATTTTACCACAAATTTTTCACAATCAATAGTTACTGTAAACCGTTTCTCGATCTTGCAGGAAAATAGTAATCACATAATGGGTTTTTAGCTATGGATCTGTTATATTTGATTCACTAACCACGACAATAATATGCCTATTGAATTATCAGGCAAATAGTTGGGGTTAACCCAATGAAATCGAATGAATTATATTCATTCCAAAATATAAAAACAACAAACTTCACAAACTAAAATCATGATTGTTTACAGTCTAAACTGATCCAACTAAATTAATTGGCTCCAAAAAGTAGAAATGATTAACTTTACAAAAAAAACAACATTGTTATAAACTGTCTTAATTGACTATTAAATAACGTCTCCCCCAAGCGGTGCATCATTTCACACACTTATTACAGAAAATTGCCAATGGTATGAATCATGAAGTAACACATACTTTTTTTCACAAGGCAATTCAAGTACAAATTTGATAAAGTTCAACGAAATCTTTATATACAAAGACGAATAAGTATATTCTTCCTCCACTTCAAACATCAATGCAGGTAGTCTTGGAAAAGTGTCATGACCGAAACAAATATACATTCAAATAAGTAAAAAAAATGTGGGTGATCGTCAACCCAAAATTACAAGGATATTTTGCAGATCATGGGGACAGACATAATGGATTTTATAGCACACACCATTAAGGCATTTTGTGGATCTACAGATATTCATGCCGATATTAACGAACTATAACTTCTACCACAGTTAGAAAGGAAATGTAAGAAGTTTATTAAAAATAGGATGAACTATACATTAACAACAAACAAAAATTAGAGGACCATAGAATTACTAAATATTCAAATACTGCTTAAGTATGTCCGTCTTATGCGGAAACTCACATTGGTTCAAAGGAAATAAAAAGATCAACCACAAAAGCAACATGATTTGGTTATACATTTTCTCAAAATATTGGCTAACGAGATAAAGGTGGCAAATGTCACAACCAAAAAAGTGCAACAACAAATAAATGGTATGGTTCAATTAACCCCTACGGCCACGATAGGTCCTGCGAGTTAGTCTGTATACTACTAAATACATGTAAATATATTTTAAAGTTAAAAATGGATGCATAAAATGGGTTACAACCATCCTTATATATATAAGCTACACATACACTAAATTTGTTAATATGGTCCACCCTCTGTTTATGTTACATAAATTCCCTAATGGGTCATTGGAGATCTACACCAATAATCAGCTTACTATTACTGTTGTAAATATATACAACCTAATATTTTCTTACATGCTACATCCCCAATGCACAATACTTACTAAAAACATTGTCAAAACTACTTTACGGGGATCAACCTAACAAGTCATGTGATTTGGTTATGGAGGAAAGCAATAACGACTCAATTGCAAATCATCGTCTGACAAGCAAATGCGTAATCATGTGCCAGAATACAAGTACATTCTGCGTAACTTCAACAATGCATATAATTAACTAAAAACCAAACTCTATATTGGATAATCAACTGAAATGTTCATGCATATAACACTTATAATAACTACCAAAAATCTGTTGTGGAATGTGAATACAAGAAAGCTTGGAATTTAGGGCCTCTAACCCACACCTGCCAATATTGTGGGGTCATACTGTGGTATGAAGAACGGATAAACAAAAGTAAAAATACATGACAACAATAATTTGCAATATGTTGTATGGAAAGTCGTATTCATTTATTGTTACTTACTAAACCATAGCCCTACCTTCAATATCTCTTAGGAACTGAATTCAGACAACTGGGCATACACTTTTGGAAAAATATTCGGGTATACAACTACATGTTCACATATACATCTATGGGCAGTCGAGTGGATAGATCAATTAATCGTACAAAAATTCCTTATGTGATCAGAATCATTGGTCAAAATTATCATCATATTGGCTCTCTATTACCTGAAAATGGTAAGACGCCACAATTTGCACAGCTCTATATATATGATACTGATAATGAATACAAAATAGAATCATCACTATAATGCATGAAGAAGTTTAAATAGACATGTTAGTGGAATATATGAAATGCTAGACAAGCATAATGTTTTGGTAAAATCATTTTGTATATATATATATAGACAGAGAGAGAGAGAACAACCACAAATTAAGTTTTGCCTACCTCTCCTATCATAAAGGAACACCGATGGTCGACATACAATATACCAACGACTTTTAAAATAGTTGGATTGATCGTTGGCGATCATACAAATGCTAACTTAGAACGATGTTATTGTAGAATAATGCAAAAACGGCCTGCAAAGGATCACAAATTTACACCCAAGTTTCATTTCAATGACTTACCCATTAATACAACCATATGAGGAGGATGGGTATAGTCTAGGAATACGGTTGGTATTTGAAAGCCAAAAAACATATACGCGAGAAAACATGATAATGAGATAGTTTTATAGATATCGCATGCAACAACGCCTTAATGAGGGGCACACTCTTATACAATCTGACAGGCTACTTCAATAGTACATTGAAGATGGTTATATGGCATTGAAGAAGAACGATTTAGGTATATCCGAAATAACCAACCAAAACTTAGTGCTGATATTTTTTGGGCTTGATGGATGCTATTGTACGTGGAGATTTTGATTGTTCACAAGTAGGGAAAACAATTATATTACCTTCGTCACACATTGGCAGCTTCGCTACATGGCTCAAAACTATCTTGATGCAATGGATATATGTAGAGAGGATGGATACCCGAACTTATTCCTAACTTTCATACGCAACCGAAAGTGGCAAGAAATAAATACAATGTTGTGCCTCATTGGCCATGCAGATTGTAGCCAGATTGACATCATATGTAGAGTTTTCCAGATCAAGTTGGCTCAACTAATGCACCAAATTAAAGAAGATGAGCCCTTCGGGACAATCATGGCATGTAAGTTCTGACTATCAAATGCTTTTACATACCTTGCTACTTAATCACACTATATAAATCATAAGATATATATTGGCATATTATACTATAGAGGAATATATAGTAGTCAAGTGCACCATCCAGTGAACCAAAACAATTAACAATGTACTACTACAAAAATGACCACCAATCACATACATGATAAACATCAAAAAACAAGGGGAAAATACACAACCCAATTACAAAAGAAATAATAGGCTGATAAGCCATAGTTTACACATCGGCACACACTAAATAAGTCGCGCATGAATAGTAGTAAAAGATAGTGTATCCAACAATTGCTACCCAGTGGAAAACATGCCCAACAAAAAAAAATTAAATGACCAATTGGATTGAAATTATTTAATATGAACTTCACATGACTGGGAAAATAGGAATACACTTATTAATAATTATAGAACAAACGGACAATGTGTACTACGAAATAAGACACTTCAAAACTTAAATGAGTTACTAAAAAAAGAAAGGTTGGGCATGCACACCATGTAAATGAAAAAACTCAACCACTGTAAATGACATACATTAGAAGCTATATTTGTAGTTCATAACGTACTACTACATCATACACCTACTAATTCTAATACAGGAGAAATCCTAAATAAAGAAACAAACTAATCAGATTGCCAATACTAATAATTATGAAGGTATATATACAATTGACTTCAAGAAAAGAGGCTAGCCACATGCACATATACTGTTTTTCCTTCATGAATCACTAAAAAGTCCAACACCAGAACATATTGACATATTAATATCCGCTGAAATACTTGCGCTTGAAGAAGATCAAGATGGGTATTATGCAGTCATGAACTTTATGATACGTAGACCTAGCGGACAACTCAATCCCCGTTGCCCATGTATGAGATAGGGAAAATGCACAAAATATTTCCCAAAAAAGTTCAATGACCGGACAACTTTTGATTTTATAAGCGATTGAACACGGGTATTGAAGCGAAGAAAAATGGAGCTAGTTTAGACAACGATATGTTGTGCAATATAATAGGAACTTGCTTGTGCAATTTTATGAACATATGAATATTCAAGTGTGCAATTACCAATTACCTATTCAATTATGTTCACAAAGGGTCTGATAGAGGAAAAGCAATAATAGAATTATCTAGCAGAACAATTGACAACGATGAAATTAACAAGAACCTACAATGCAGATACATATCGGCTATCGAAGCTTGTTGGAGGATCTTCTAGTTTGACATACATTACAGAAAACCAACAGTTGAGCGCTTACCATTCCATTTAGAGGGACAAAACACCATAATAGTTGAAGGATCAAGGTGAGCTGAAAGTGTTCTGAGAAGATTAGATATTGATAAAATAATTTACAAAATGGTTTGAGGCAAATTAAGAATACCCTGATGAAAGAGAGCTAACATATTCAGATTTTCTGATGCGTTGGGTGTGGAATAAAAAAATTGACTCAGAGGAAAAAGGGTCAAGTAGTTGGTAGAATATACTTGGCACATCTATCAAGTGGAGAGCGTTATATTTACGCATGCTCTTAAATTTTGTAAAAGGTTGTACTTCGTTTGAAAGCATTAGAAGAATTAATGGAGCAGATCATAGAACATATTGAGAAGCTTGCTATGCATTAGGCTTATCAGATGATGAAATGAATCGGAATGATTGCTTGGCAGAGGCAGCCCAAGTGGAAGTGCGAATGAATTGCGAAATTTGTTTGTAACTGTAGCTATTCATTGTCAAGTCTCTGATTCGCGTAAGCTTTGAGAGAATAACTATGAAATATTATTAGAAGATATCACATCAATGTAGAGAAAGAGATTCAGATTGAAACATTTACAACTAACTCAAAAACAAATAGAATCGTATTCACGGTTAGACATTGAGAACATACTTTTAAAAAGCGATAGAAGTTTGAGAGACATTGAAGGAATGCAATTTCCAGATACTTCTTTAATGCGCAATGTACAAAATCGGCTGATCAATGAAGATCTAGACAATGACACATGACAACTCAAAAATGTGCACACAAAGTCATTTGCCTTGTTAAATAGTTGTCAACTCTCGCCATATAAAGCGATAATATCATCGGTGGATACTTATTAAGGTAGATTCATTTTTATGCACCGACATGGTGGTACAGGCAATACATTTTCTATATAATACAATTATTTAAAAGATCAGATCACAGTAAAAAATAGTTCTCCTGCTAGCAACATCAGGTATAGAAACTTTTTTGTTACCAAATGGCAGGACAACTCATTCACGCTTTCATATTCCTCTTGATATCACGCCTATGTCAACTTGTGACATAAAACAAGACATCCAAGTAGAGGAACTACTAAAAAACATTATTGATTATTTGAGATGAAGCCCAAATGGCAAATAAATATTGCTTTGAAGTCTTGGGCAAGACATTGAGGGACATTCTTCGAGATAGGTATAAAATAAGCTTGGACAAGCCTTTTTTTTTGGGGGGGGGGACTAACAATCGTATGTGGTGGGGATTTCATATAAATACTGCCATTTGTTCAAAAAGGAACAACATCTAACATTATGAATGCATCCTTCAACTCTTCACACTTGTGGCCCTTTCTTCAATTTATGAACTGAAGGAAAATATGTGACTAACTACTGGGAAAGTGATTGGTTCTAAAGCCGTCAATATTGAATCTTTTGACAAATGGTTATTGGAGGTTGAAGATGGATCTATTTATGTAGATAACAAGAAGGAACTCATTAAGTTGCCACATGATGTATGCATTCTGACGTCGCACAATCATGTTGAGTCAGTTGTAGATGCACTATATCCATCGATATTAGAGAATTACAACAACCCTACGTACTTGAAAGAAAGAAGCCATACTGATACCAAAGAATGAAATGGTCCATGAGCTGAATGACAAAATTATGTAAATGTTACCAGGCGAAGGAAGAACCTATTATAGCTCGGACAATGTGTGCATAGCAAGTATGAATACTAATAAGGAAGATATATTGTACCCAACCGAAATCCTTAATAAGTTACTGTTCCCAGACATCCCTAACCATGACATACACTTAAAAGATGAAGTGCGGTTATGCTTCTTTGAAATCTAAATCAAAGGACGGCCTATGCAAAGGAAAAAGATTAATTATCACACATCTTGGAAAATGGTCTGTTAGCGCAATATAATCTTTGGTAAGAATATCGGCAATAGGGTCACGATAACAAGAATTGTCCTTAGTCCAAGTGAATCAAAGTGGACATTCAAAATGAACAGACATGAACTTCCCTCAGTACCCTCTTATGCGATGACGATCAATAAGAGCCAAGGACAAACTCTACAGAATGTTTTGTTATATCTTCAAAAACAGGTATTCACACATGGACAATTATATGTCGCGATATCACAGGTAACAACAAGATAAGGATTGAAAATCTATGACGCGGATGAGGACACTAAAGACCATACATACATTAAAATATTTCCTACAAAGAAGTTTTCCAAATATATGTCTAAGACTTGTGGAAACACACGAGGTATTGATTAACATATACTATTAAATTTAGCTTTGCAATACTATCCTTACATAGAAGAATAACAGAAATAGCATTAAAAATGACAGGTATTCGGATAACTAGTGATACAAATAAGGATGCGTGATAAAAAGACCAACCAACATAACCATATATCCGGCTGTATACAATATTGTAAACATAGAAAATGATGGATTAGTTGCAAATACATACATTGGAGGTCAACACCCACTTAACAAATGCTCATAAAAATTGTATGCAAGGATATATGGAATAAGACATAACCATGAAACACAGATAATTTAGGGACAATTGCATTGGCGGGGTCATAGGGGTTTTCACTAATATGAAAGTTATGATACGCATTAGCCAGGGAATACATTTAATTATATATTGGCTATGTAATGTAACATGGTATGATGATTTTTTAAAATATAAGGATACAAAAATCGATGTGATTACATCTTATACACCGCTATTGGATTGTCTATCTATATGTTACAATAGTATATAGTGTTGTATACCCACGGAATTGCATATTTAGACATGGACAAAACCACATTAACACAACAAAAAAGATTCTACACCATGTACATTGAGCCTTAAGGGTCAACTAAGGTCGTGCAAAGGTGCAACACATATATTATCATAAACCGCTAGTATATTAAACTTTGGATGCACAAAGACTGGGAGACATAAAAAAAAGGATAATAACTAAATATTAAAATTAAACACTTACTTAATAAAGATACTAAAACTAAAAAAAAACAAACACAAGCTGCAAATAAAAGACCCGCGCGAAGCGCAGACCCTTTTCCTAGTTTAAGATAAAGCTAAGGGAGAGAAGAAAACCTAACCTTGAAGAATCAAAGTTTTAGCAAGTGGGGTTTAGTCCAGCAAGGTAAGTCATGGGAATTTTCATTGCTCTCTTCTCCTTGCATATTTTGTGAAAGTTTTGTTTGTTAATGAGTTAAGGAGTGTCGCCTCTATATGCTGTGAACCTTGGTAAATTCTAGAAGGATATACTCTTGGGACAACCATGTGGTAGAGTCCCCTTAAAAAAAATTCTGGGATCATTTTGGGAATCTTAAATGTGATGTTAATTTCAAATAATGGGAATTTTATCACAAGCCATGAGTTCATATTGCTACATACACATTGTGATGCTTAGGATTGTGTTTGTGTATCATAAAATAAGGGGGTGTGGCTGGATATGTGCAGAGAATTCATGATTGTTAGAGGATAAAACATTGAAAGTATAGTGATACACCACTTAATTAAATGTTTTCTAAGCTGACTTCCTTCCATTCGTTTGTATATTTTTTCCAAATGTCATGAAGCTCAGGGAGTTTTGGAGCACCTTATCAGAAGGTTGTATAGTATATGAAAAACTTAGAGGAGAATGAACGTGAAGAACACCCTTGATGGGATCAATTCTTGATTTATCACCAATTACTATTTTGGTCTGATCAACTAGACAAAACTTGTCGATTTACTACCAATGTTAGTTTTATTATTCACTCCACTATACATAATTAATCTAAGAAGAAGGTGGTTAACTCATTCTAATATCCAAAGTTATGGTGGTTATCTCATTCTAATATCCAAAGTTGTACAACAAGGTATGTAAGACAATTTGATTACATATATTTTTGCATGATGTGTATTTCAAAAAATTGAGATATCTAAGTGATAGTTATGGTACAAGATACAATGTGAGGGTTTACACTTTCCAATGTAGCTAAATATCTTCTTGATACCGTCAATGTTTTCAGAAGTCTGTCAAACTACTTCTATACTTGTTCATTATCAAATGTTGGTCTGTTTATATTTCCAAAGTACTATTTTGACAAATGTACTTTAAATAGTAAGATCCATGAGTTATCTACCTCTTCAAATTAAGTTTATTGAGGCAATAAGATCTTCCATTATATATGATTCAAGTATTCATATGTGAGATACACATTATGTCCATTTTTCATATTATTATGTCCTTGCATACAATGTGCAACCCTTATTTAGTTCCTGTCAAGTGCTTAATAAGTTCAAATGCTTAGGAAATCTTTCATTTGACATCACATACGAAGCGTTTAGCTATAATATCATCGTATGCAGTCCTTGCCTATCCAATTGAGGAATTACGTCCCTATAAAAGTGCATGTGTGCCCACGCAAGAAGTCCAAATATGTTTTAAATTAAGTGCCTTCCAATCATAATCATTTGTTCACTTTCTTAATGAATCATTTGCTATAGGTTCTTAATTTCCATACAACTTCATGGACCATCTGTATTATTTTTTTCCAAATGAAGTTCACAAGTCAATTAATTTCCTCAGTAGAACACTAAAATTACAGTTGCTTCCTATATCAGTGTTTCTGCCTCGATTAATTCACATGTCTTCATAACTGGAATATAGACCTAAATATCCAAATAATTATGAATATTAGAAGAATATATCAAATATTTAAAATACAAGGTAAACTCAAGTTATGGGTGGTGGCTTATGGGTTAAAGTATCTAGCATGGGCCAATCTTAGTTCTTGCACTTCAAGGTGACAACTCATGGGGTGGTGATTCCTAGCATTGGCTTATCCAAGTACAAATTATTATGGGTGGTAGCCCTGGGGATAAAAGCCTAGCATGGGTCGATCTGATTTGTATATTTATGAGGATCGTATCCTAGAAGTTAAAGTGTCTAGTATGGGTCATCCTCTTTTATCACTGTCAGCTAGTCATTGTGTCACATGCTACAAGGTGTATAAATCATAGATGAATAAGCTAAAACAAACGATTATAATGTACATGAATCCACAAGTATAAGAAAAGGTGAAATGTGGTCTTTTATCCTTAAGGTTAAAGAATATTGAACATTTTTACTTGATTTAATTTGAGCCCTTATTTTACATATGTATACTTTGTAACTCACATATTCAGTACATTTTTTTATACTGACGTCCCATATGGAGACATTGCGTTTCATGACGCAGGTACATATACTCAAGCTAATATAATATGTCCAATAGAAGTACAAGATAATTAGTGGCCTTTAAGAAGTTCCATGTTGATTCGTGGCTTGTCGAGTCTCTAACATATTTTTGATGTTATATTAGAGTTAAGGTTATGGAGGGATCTTGTCCCGACCTAATCCATGTTTTTTTCTTTTAGAGGCATTGTATCAAGGCATCAACTCCTAGAAGGTCCATTTATTTTGAGTATATCAATGTTGGCCTTTTATCAAGGTATTTGACCTACACTTATCAAAATGTTTTAGTTATCATAGTTTCATGTACGATAAGCACAAGTTATAAGTAGTTTGTCTTATGCCTTTAAGGAATTAGGTGTCTATACATCTCAATGGGACTTGGGGTGTGACACTTTTAGAAACGATTTCTTTACCCCAAAAATCTAGGGATAAAAATTAGTATATCATTAATGTTGGATTTTATTTGTCCTAAATTTCTTACGATAAATAGGTTTTTCTTTTAGGAAAAGATTTTATATTGATTAATCCTTTTTCTAGTAGGAAAAGGTTTAGGAGTCTATAAATAGAGACATGTTCCTTCTAACTTAATCAGCATTCACAATGTAGTCTTAAAGTCTTTGAGAGTTTTGGTTAGGGAGAGAATTTATGGGTCACAAGCTTGATACGTTATCGCTTGCGTGAACCTCCCATGTATTCCGAGTTAATTGCTTGAGGTTGTTTCTCTCTGTATTTTGTAGTCTCATATTTATAGTGGATTTCTCATCTGCTTTGTGAATGTAGGTCGATTGACCAAACCACATCAAACCTTAGTGTCTTTTGGTATATTTCTCGTTGTCTTCTTACTCGTGGTCTTTTGAGGTTTGCTTTGCTAGCTTCCGCGTTTACACCTGCTTATTTCCGGTCCTAACAAGTGGTATCAGAGCCAGATTCAATGACGGAGTCAGGTTTAGTGGTTCAATAAACGATGATTGAACCAGGTTAGAAAGAGGTGTTCATCTTGAAGGGTGTAACTCTAGCCGCAACATTTTTTAACAGTAATGAAGAATTTTGTTGGAGAAATTTTTTTAGAGAGATTTTCTGTGTTGAGACATAAATTTTGCAAAGGAGATTATGGAAAAGAGAAGCAAGTTTTAGAAGATTAAGTCAAAAGGTGAACAAATTTATTTTGTTAGAAATTCAGGTCAAGGGGGGAGAATTGTTGCGTTTTATTTGCCCAAAATTTCTTACCATAAATAGGTTTTCCTTTTAGGAAAAAGTTTTGGATTGAATAATTTCTTTCTTGTAGGAAAAGGTTTAGGACTCTATAAATAGAGGAATGTTCCTTCTAACTTAATCAACATTCATAATGTAGTCTTAATGACTTTGAGAGTTTTGGTTACGGGGAGAATTTGTGGGTCACAAGCTTGATACGTTATCACTTGTGTGAACCTTCCATGTATTCCGAGTGAATTAGTTGAGGTTGTTTTTCTCTGTATTTTGTACTCTCATATTTATTGTGAATTGCTCATCTACTTTGTGGACGTAGGTCGATTGATCAAACCATGTTAAATCTTTGCGTCTTTTAGTATATTTCTCGTTGTCTTTTGAGGTTTGCTTAGCTAGCTTTCGCGTTTACACCTGCTTATTTCGATTCTAAAAAGTGGTATCTGAGCCAGATTCATGAAGGAGTCAGGTTTAGTGGTTCGATAATCGATGATTGAACCAGGTTAGAAAGAGATGTTCATCTTGAAGGGTGTAGTTCTAGCCGCAACCTTTTTTGACAATAATGAAGAATTTTGTTTTGAGGAATTTTTTCAGAGAGGTTTTCTTTGTTGAGACAAAAAAAATTCAAAGAATTTTATGGAGAGGAGAACCAAGTTATTGAAGATTAAGTCAAGAAGGTGAACAAATTTATTTTGTTAGAAATTCAGGTCAAGTTGGAGAATTGATGGGTTTTATTTGCTCTAAATTTCTTACCATAAATAGGTTTTCCTTTAAAGAAAAGATTTTATATTGACTAATACTTTTTTTAGTAGGAAAAGGTTTAGGAATCTACAAATAGAGACATGTTCCTTCTAACTTAATCATCATTCACAATGTAGTCTTAAAGTCTTTGGGTCTTTTGGTTAGGGAGAGAATTTATGGGTCACAAGCTTGATACGTTATCGCTTGTGTGAACCTCCCATGTATTCCGAGTGAATTGGTTGAGGTTGTTTCTCTCTGTATTTTTTACTCTCATATTTATAGTGGATTGCTCATCTCAATTGTGGACGTAGGTTTGTTGACTGAACCACGTCAAATCTTTGTGTCTTTTGATATATTTCTCGTTGTCTTCTTAATCGTGGTCTTTTGATGTTTGCTTTGCTAGCTTCCGCGATTACACCCGCTTATTTCCGATCCTAACAATTAACTCCCTAAATACAATTTGTAGAATTATCAAATATATTGTCATCGATGTTACACTTGAAGGACCTAGAGACCAATCTTGTACCATTAAAAAAGACATTTAGTATATATGTTAATGTTCCAGTAGTATTGTGGTACTCTTTTATTTAACCAACCTGCATGCATATTAATATAAAATCATTAAGTTTTAACTTTATCTGTTATATGCATCAACATAAACTCACTAATTTAAGCTATGAAAAATATAATAACTGATATCAAACATGTATGGTAGGATATCAATTATCACTAGAGTGTAATTTTGTTCGTTTAAAAATTTAGTCCTTACTTATCACATAATACTCTGAAGTCCCCTAGATAAATTTTTTATATATTTTAAGTATATACATATCTCTAATTTAACATCACAAGATTAAATTTTTTTTAAAAAATTTTCTTAAACAGTAACAAGTCAATAGAGGAAAAATCAAATTGACATGAAGGTAGTTGACATTAATTTATGTGACTATACAAAAAAGAATGGAAAAACAACATCTCATTTAGTTGATTGATCAATTAAGTGATTAACTCATCATAAAATTAGTCTCGAGATTAGTTCTTTCCTTAACCCTCCTACCAACCGGTTCCTTTATGTCGTATATTTCACACAACTTATATTGTTTATTTAATAATCATAATATCTATTTCCCATCACAAAAAAATAGATACCAACCATATGCATAAAATTTTGTATCCTAAATCCTGTCTCACATAGACCATATATATTAAACTAGTTAACTTGTATGTTCAGTTTAAACAACAGTTTTTGAAGATCACTAGTTGTTCAATCATAAAACTAATTAAAAAGTAGGTTTGTTTACTGGCATATATATTTTCAATTCAAATGTTAAATTAATCAAAAAGTTAAATAATTTACTCTAAGTATAGTACATAAAAGACAACATAATTACATATCGATCTCCTATGTTGATATAAAGTAGAAATGGCAAAATTAGTAGTAGTCATGGTAAACAAAGAAATATGTTCAGGTTCAGTGATGTTAACTATGATCAATACAAAGGGGTTGGGAGCGAAATTGGGTGAAAGAGGATAGTCAAAGAGGGACTAGGTTTATCTTTCAAGCCAATATATATCTACGATTTTTCCTTAAATCACATTTTTCGAAAGTCTCAAAAATATTGAAAACCTCGGTACGCAAGTTCTTGATCGAGTTTCAAAATCAATTGAACCAAATGACTTTAGAAAAGCTCCAAAAGTTTAATGAACATTCTCTTGTAAATCACAAAATCAAATGAAAATTGTATGATTCATGACAAGTGAATGCTTTTGAATTCTCCCTTTCCCTATTTTCAAGATATTTTTTATCATCATTTCCAATATTGGATCAGACGCTCAAAGATTATTGAGAGAACAAGTAACCATTATGGAACTAACCTCAACTCGCAAGATAGGTAGTAAAATAATTTGAACTGTAGGACTAATAAATTTAAATGCAGCATTATAACATCGAAAGATAAAAGCCCGACAAAAGAACATATTAAAACATTAAAACATGAAATCATTATTCAAAATAGTATACAAGTTTAGAAAATAACTATCTTAAAAGCATGTCTCATTGTACATAATCAAAGAAAACCACCAAATTTACGAAAGCAAGTATTATCCCTAATTCTTGATGAGATAGATAAAAGAACTCCCTTGAACCTACATTCACTTTGGTTTTCTCGGGGCAACGTAAGGATGATATTGGTCAGTCACATGTTCATTCGGGGATGGAATCGTTGGGTCAATGGGAAGGTCAAGTCGACCTGATGGGGAGACCACTTGCCACTTGTCTGGAAGAGTTTAAACATAATGGTAGGAGAAAAGAGGTAGAGCTCCAATATGGTTGACTTTAAGTTGGTGCAATTCTTTGTGGTGTTGCTGAACATCTAGGAGGCTTATGTTCTCTAATCACCCTTGAGAATAAACACTAAAACCATTCAATTAGAATCAGCACAAGTGACCAACGCATTGGGTTCAACCCGAACTAGTTCATCCAGATTCAAATCCTTTTCTTTTGGTTCTTCTTCAAGAAAATAAATGTTTCTTTGTTTGATGAGATTTGAACTTCGAATTAATTAGGATATTTGTAAGGATAAGTTGAATGACTTTTTTTTCTCTCTTTGGATTTTTGCATAAGCTTTCACATGTAGGAAGGTTTTGAAATGAGTGAAAATATATTAAAGCTTCGAGGTAATGTGAGGAATTTGGAATTCAAATTTACCAACTACAAAAGTGATGAAATTTAATATATTGGTTAAATTAGTTTATTTTTTAAATTCTAAGATAAAATAATCACTCGATTATAGATAATTATCAAGTAAAGTTATATTGTTATGAAACTATATAAACAAGAAGAAGAATAAAGTAGGAAAAAGATAAAAGGCTTTTTATTAATCTTGATGTATATTAAGGATTCATGAATCTTATTTACAATGAAGGAAGACCTCTTTGTTTATAGGAGAGACCTAAGTTGATCGAAGTAGGATTTCTAACTTTATCCGTAAAGGAATCCACATAATTAGACATTCACTATAATACAAATATGTTGATAACATTCCCCCTTAAATGTCGGTAGGTTATGTGCCTCGTTAAAATCATACTAGATAAAATCTAGTGGGAAAAAAAATCTAGTGAAGGAAAAAGAATATCATATCTAATAATACGCATTATGGATGCCTCATTAAAAACCTTACAAGGAAATCTAATGGGACAAAACCTTGTGAGAGAAAACGAGTATATCACGTACTAACACTCTCTAATGAGAACATCAATCCACGGACTTCAATATTCGTTTTCCAAACTTGTGCACCATTTGTTGCATGTTAATATCACCATTCTTGGGAGCTCATGAGTGTAACAAAATTTTAACGAAATATGCTTCCTTTTATCTTATTTTATGAATCTTTCCTTCAAGATCAAAATTTCTGCAAGTTCCTTACTTCAACTTCTTTAAGCAAATAATCTATTGCCTTTTGAAAACTCTTCAATAGTTTCAATTCTAGCCACCAACTTGCATAGCAATAATTATATATGGTTTATGCATTTTAATTTTATTTAATCGTTGTGAGGATTATAACAAAGTTTCCAACAACTTGTATATGCTTTAGATTTTGATCCCAACATATAGTTTCATATCAAATTTGTCAAGTGAAAACATTCAATATTAAATGTATGATATTTTCTAGTGCCTATATGGCAAATCAACTAAGCTTAACGCATAACAAGATGTATCATTTCACTTTTCACTTGATAATTGTTTCTACACCAATATGTTTTAATAGTTATAGAATTATATTATCATAATCTTTTACAATATTGTGCGCTATTGTATCAAATATATTGGCAAGGATATATTATTTTTGTATTATTTATAATACGACATAACTTATTGAGATCTCATATGAATCGATACATTCTCTCATTAATATTAATTTTAATTTATTTTTATTCATTTAAATAAATAATACTCCAAATAATATTCACATGTTCTTGCAGATTCTTATTTATTTGGGTAATAACTAGGACTAAATTAGACTATGGTTTATTGTTATGTGGATTTAAAAAGATAAAAAGATCATGTGAACAAGATAAAATGTATGTCGTGTTTTCTTGATAAAATATTAATAGGGTGTTTCCGAAGATAGATAAATAACTTCGGAAACTTTTTTGTCCCCCCCCCCCTCCCCTCCAATTAAGAGACCTTCTAAGTTATTATATCCTTAATCCCCCTCAACAACACACACACACGTAATATACATTTTTTGCCGATATATCATGTGTGTATGATTTCATTAATTTTACGATACAAGCTTTTCCTATTAATTTATTATTAGAGATAATAATGATGTTATAGCTAAAAGTAAATTAACAAGAATGATGAGAACACATCCGAAAATGAAATATAAAAAGAATAACAAGATGATACTTCTCAACACAAAAAAAAATAGAAATATTAATCACTGATTAATTTTAACAAAATCCTGTAAAAATTGCATTACTATTTTTTTATATATACTATAAGTAACTTTACTACGTTGATTACTCGATTAAAAGAACTTGTGTATTTTTGTTTATTTCCATAAATATATTAAATTTTATTAGATAAATAATTTCTCACACACATACCATATATATCAAAATAGTTTTGTTGCGCCATCTAAATGATTATATTGTGTAGAGGACATGCAATTTTCTAAGTATCTTATTATTAAAGATAATGACAAAAGTAAAAATATTGCGGTTGAATAAACTCCTTTTGTATATTTATGACTAGTCTTCGTATTTAGAGACCAAGACGACTTGAAAACTCAAGTAATGAAGGACCTTATAAACAACCACATGTTGGTACGCCAACACATAGTGCGGAATGATAAGCAATTAGCCTAATGAGCAGAAACCTTAAATTGACAAATGCTAGCAATATAATAAGGAAATGAATAACTCTTGGAAAGAAATGACATAACTATACATAATAATATTTGATCAAATCATTTGAACATGTGCAAGAATGAACAAAGCCACAAAAATGTGTACAAGATGGAAAATAAGAAAAATAGGTACATACTTGTAACGAATAAAACGACTAGTCAAACTTATGTACATATGAAGATGGGTAAAAATACTATGTCATTATCTGACCCTTGATCTCCAGATATCCAACAACTATGCACTTGATCAACGTTGTCGGCTTGAACTCAGATTTGCATCACAAAAAATAGTCGTTGATTCGGGGCTTGCCAAGTCTCTTTAACATATTTTTGATGTTATATTATAGCTAAGGGTATGGAGGGGTCATGTCCTGACCTAATCCATATTTCTATCTTTTAGAGTCTTTGTAGACTAAATATTAATGTAAAGTGTGATTATGTCTATTTATTAATAATTAAGGTATCAACTGCCTAGCATGAACATTTATTTTGTGTATATTAATGTTGGCCTTTTATCAAGGTATTTGACCTATACTCATCAAAAAGTCATAGTTATGATCTTTTCATATATGATATGCCCAAGTCATAAATTACTCTCTCAGGCATTAGGGCATCAGGTGTTATTCTACCTAAATGGGACTTGGGGTGTGACACTTCTAGAAATTGTCTCTTTACTTCATATATTTAGGGATAAAAATTAGTATATCATACGCTCCCTAAATACACTTTGTAGAAGTACACTAAATATATTGTCAATGATGTTACACTCAAAAGATCAACAGGCCATTCTTGTACCATTTAAAGAGACATTTAGTATATATGTTAATTTTCTCAATTGTATTATGTTACTTTTTTATTCAACCAACCTATATATATGTAAAAATAAAATCATTAAGTTTTAAGTTTATCTATTGTATGCCTCAACAAAAAGTCACTTCTTTACGCTACAAAAACATAATAACTGATAGCAAACATGTATGGTAGGATATCAATTGTCACTAGAGTCTAATTTTGTTAGTTTCAATTTGCTCATCTTATTTTAATTTTTAGCCTTTATAAAAGAAGATGGTCACTTTTCTTTTTAGCAACTATTTAATCTTTAGTTTTGACATAATATTTTGAAGTCCCCAAATTAAAATTTTGACATATTTTAAGTATATACATATTTTTAATCTAAGATCACAAGATTCAGTTTTTCATAAATTTTCTTAAACTATGTAAATCAAAATGAAATTAAGGTACTTGACATTAATTTATATGACTATGCAAAAAAGTATGGAAACCAACATCTCATTTAGTTGATTAAACTCATCATAAAATTAATCTCGAGATTAGTTACCTCTTTTTCTTTAACCCTCCTACCAAGCGATTCCTTTATGTCGTATATTTCACAAAACTTATATTGTTTATTTAATAATCATAATATTTATTTCCCAGCACACACAAAGATAACAACCATATACATAAAAAATTTTTGCCTAAATCCTGTCTCACATATACCATATATATTAAACTAGTTAGCTTATATGTATAGTTTTTGTAGATCACAGATTGTTTAATGATAAAAATAATTAAAAAGTAGGATTATTTGAAATCATGAAATATTTTTAATTCAAACTTTAAATCAATCAAATAGATAAAAGATTTACTTTAAGTATAGTACATGAAAGATAGCATGATTACATATCGAACTCCTATGTTGATATAAAGTGGAAAGCAAAATTAGTAGTAGTCATGGCAAACAAAGGAATAGGTTAAGGCTCAATGATGTAAACTAGTATCAATGCCAAGGAGCCTGGAGCAAAATTTGGTTAAAGAGGATAGTCAAAGAGAGACTAGGTTTATCTTCCAAGCCAATGCATATCGAGGATTTCTCCTTTCATCACATTTTTTGGGAAATCTCAAATATATTGAAACATCAGCACAAGTTCTTAATCTAGTCTAAAAATCAATTGAACTAACTGACTTTTGAAGAACGCCAAAAGGATAATGAACATCCTCTTGTAAATCACAAAATCAAATGAAAATTGCATGATTCATTACAAGTTAATGCTTTTGAATTCTCCCTTTTCCTATTTTGAAGATCTTTTTTATTATCATTTCCAATATTGGATAAGACAGTCAATTATTATTGAGAGAACAAGTACCCACTGTGGAACTAACATCAACTCGCAAGATAGGTCATAAAATAATAGGAAATATAGGAATAATCAAACTAAAAGTAGTATAGTAACATCCAAAGATTAAGCCCGACAAAAGAACATATTAAAACATTAAAACATGACACTATCATTCAAATGATTATACAAGAAGAACTATCTTAAAACTATATCTCATAGTACATAATAAAAGAAAACCACCCAAACAATGAAAGCAAGTAATGTCCCTAATTCATGATGAGAAAGATAAAAGCACTCCCTTGAACCTACATGCATAATGGTTGTCTCGGAGAAACATAAAGATAATCTTGGTCAATCACAAGTTCATGTTAGTGATGGAATCGTTGTTTCAATAGGTAGGTCAAGTTAACCTTATGGTGAGACCACTTGCCACTTGTCTGGAAGAGATGAAACATAATGGTGGTAGAAATGAGGTAAACTCCAATAGGGTTGACTTTAGTTGGTGCAATTCATTGTGTCATTGTAATCTTCTAGGAGGCTCATGTTCTCTAATCACCCCTTATTAAGAAGAAACAATAAAACCCATTGAATTAGAATAAACACAAGTCACCAAAGCATCGGGTTCAACTCCAACCGGTTCAACCATATTTGAATCATTTTCTTTTTGTTCTTGTTTAACATCTCTTTTTATTGATGAAAAATAACATTCTTATTTTCAAATTCTCCGAGTCTTCAGGTTTCATTATCACGTGAAGCTAGTGGATTCCCCTCAATACTTTTATCCAATGAGATGCAACCAACAACAACAAAAAAAAAACAGACAGATATAGAATGGGGATATGAGAAACCAGGTAGGCGGAATTATATATAGAATGGGGATATGAGAAACCAGGTAGGGGGAATTATATAATATTAAATCATGGAAGGATATATATAGGGCAGGGTGATATAGAAGGTGGATCAGTCGATTTTGAGCTATGCAATTATTTATCAGATTTGGGCTATACTAGACAAATTTTATGTCTTGCATTTGTGGAATTTAAATGAACCAAATGAGACATTAGTTCAAATTTAATTTACAAAAAAAAAATGTATGATAAATAAAGGTTTATGAAGGGTTTTTGGTAGATTAAACTTTATGAATATTAAACTTAATAAAAAGTTACACAAATTTATTCTTAATGATTTTAATAAAAGGGTATTCTTTGAAATAATGAAGAAAAACAATAAATACAAAAAAAAATTAGTTTTTCTTTTGAGATTGAGTCAAGAAAATAATTGTTTCATTCTTTGAGGAGATTTGAAATTTGAAGGAATTAGGATATCTGTTAGGATGAGTTGAGTGATTATGTTGTTTTTCTCATTGGAGTTTTGCAGAGGCTTTCATATGCAGGAAGGTTTTATAATAAGTGAAAAATGTTAATGCTTCGGGGTGAGGTGAGGAATTTGGGATATAAATGTGCCAACTAGAAAATTGATAAAATGTAATAGATTGATTAAATTAGTATATTATTTAAATTATAAAATCGAATAGTCACTCAATTATAGATAATTATCAAGTAAAAGTTATATATTTTTTTTCATTTTGCAATAAGAAAGTAAATCCACATTGATTATATCTCTTTACAAGTCACCTTATTAATATTTGAACGAGCATAATGCATTATGGATAGTCCATAAGATCCTTTTACTTTTTTTTTTATCAATTTACATTGCATAATCAATAACTAAACCTAACCCTACCAAGTAATTTAAATTATCCATATTCTCTCGGAAAAATATCGTGACGAAAAATTGAATTTTTTCTCTGACTAAAACTTATGTTATACATATACTTCTTTGATGCAAATATCAGTGAATACTTTTATCACATGTATCACTTCTTAATTTCATGTCTTTCTCTATACATAGAATCTCCATTTGATAGAACACAACAAATTCTATTATATAGATTCACACACACATATATATATATGAATCCATACTTTCTCTCTTTAATATTAATTTTAAGTTTATTTTATTCATTAAATAAATAATAATCAAATAAAATTTACATGTTCTTGCAAAGCCTTATTTATTTGGGTTATGACTAGGATTAAATTAGACGGTAGTTTATTGTTATATGGATTTAAAGAGATAAAAAGATCACGTGAACAAAATAAATGTATGTCATGTTTTGTTGATAAAATATTTATAGGGAGCTTTCGAAGATAGATAAACAACTTCGGTAACTTTTTTGGCTCCCTCCTCATCCAAAAAAGTGCTTGACATTGTTAGATAATTACCAAAAATTAAGTGACCTTCTAAGTTATTATATCGTTAATCCTCCCCCTCCCAACACACACACACACCCACATAATATAATTTTTTTGTCGATATATCATGCTATTTATGATTTCATTAAATTTACGGTACAATTTTTTTTATTGATTTATTATTAGAGATTAATTAAGAAGTTTTTGTAATAATAATAATAATGTTATAATATAAAAATAAATTAACAAGAATGATGAGAACACATCAGAAAATGAAATATGAAAAGAATAACAGTAGATTGCTTACGTCGTGGCCAGTTGATGGCCAGGCATCGATGGCCAATACTCTTATCGATGCCCCGTCGACTGGGAGAATTTATACACACTTAGGTGTGAGATAATCCCCTAAGAAGGGAGCCTGAGTCACCACCGATGGAGTGCAGGAAGACCCATCACTCCATTGACGCCCCGTTGTTCAAGGCTGTCGTTTGAGCCTGCAACCTACACTGCCTGCACACTGTCCACTTTCACCCCACGCCCTTATTAGAATATAGACGGTTTATTGAAGTGTTTTTGGATAATTGAAGTTAGTATATAAGAATTAAGTCTTATTTAGGATTCATTTTTCAAATCTAATCTTTCCCTCTCAAACCAAACTCTCCTAAAACCCCCAAAACACCATTGAAGACCAAGCTCAAGAACAAACTATGGAGGTGGATTTTTGGAGCTGTCTTACCATATTTTTGTTGGACTTTTAATATAGAATGTATGGTAATCCTTCATCCATAGATAAACATTCATCTATTGAGACCTTTTAACGATTTTTTAAATATGATCCTAAGTAAAAAATCTCATCTTTCAATCTAGCCATGGGTTGATTGCTAAAGTGATTTCTAAAGCATAATAATGTTGAATACTTATTTATCTATGTTTTTAACATGATTTTTACTAAAATTCCATGAAGAAACCATGATATCTTTATCCTTTCAAATTATGATACGTTATGGGTCTTGTGATCTTGTTAAGATGATTATTAGATTATGTTTAGATTATGATGAATTGCCTAGTTCTATATTCCTTAATGTCAATTGATTATTGATTGATGGGAATTGATCAAGATGATCATTAGCGTGGAGATTTTGTAAATTGACCTATGTCCTCTTAATAGCTTAGATTGTGTGTTGAATTGTGATGATTAGTATGGTCCTCTAATGGTGGCGGTGTTTACATTCTTGTACATATTTATGTGTTATGATCATGGCCTTAAATATATTAATTGTAACATGAATTGATATGATGATTTCATGTTTAGGAAGTTGAAGGATGTAGCCTTGAAACTAGTATCATGTCTAAGTGAATTAGTGCTATGTGATGTTATGGGTATAGTCTTCAACACTAGTTGTATGATTTAGGTGTGTCGATTATTTGTGTATATGTGATGATCATGTTAGTTTTAGGTGTAATCTAGATTGCTAATGATGAATACATTTATAGTATGACCCCTACACATATGAACCTTATACGAATGTATGATCAAAGTATTTAAGCAGTCTTCTATTCTAACTATGAATATGTTATTTTCTCCTGTGATAAAATGTGAGTTTGTGTAGTCTATTATCATTAATACTATATATATGTGTATGACTTGAGACTTGAGGAACGTTTTACATTTGTTGTGATCTTTAGTGGGTGGCTTTATCAATGTTATGTTATAGCCATTATGTGATCATGTTGACCAATGTACACAAACTTCATCCATGACTATGAATAGCGTAGATTCATGATGATTAAGTAAAGTATAGTTCTCCTATGCATCATTACCTTTTTATATGCATGTATTTCAATGATTAATGAAGTTATGAACATATGTAAAAGGACATTCTCACATGAAGTGGGGTCTTTGATGAAAGGACATTCTCTATTAGAAACCCTTCAACTATACGATATATGAGTGAGCAAGATCTTAAAGCCTTCTTTATGAACTAATGCACTAAAGGATTTAATATATTTAAAAAGGGAGTTTGATCGTAGCACCGTGTAAGCATGATAAATGAGAGCAGAGGCTTTACATTATTAAGTTCGGCTTTCAACAAGAGAACCTTCACATTTAGCAAGTCCGAGTTCCCAACATAGATGTTATTTCATGAGATGGAAACCTCCACGCTATTAATTCAAGGTTTCTTTTAACAATATTCATGTTCCATAACTACGTTCCCCCGTAGGATATATCTTTTTCTTTCCACCTAGATAGCTATGCATCATCGGTTACACCTTAGGCAAGTTTTAACCCTCTCTTTTCGGTGATGATGGAGAACATCAGATTCCATGTAGCTCACATAGTCTATGTATGTTATGGCTATGTATATCTAAGTAATAAATGAAATAAGATAATATTATTGACTATAATCATAACTCCTTGAAGAGATTACTTAGTATAGGTAGGACTTTATAACCAAAATGACTTAGATGAACTAGAGACTAACATGTTTGTCATGGTGGTCAAAAGTCCTAAAGTAGTCTAATATATGGCATTGAGTCAGTCTAAGAGTTTAGGTTCTTTGGAAGTCAAACGTCAAGAGACGACCAAGACGTTCAAAAAATGTGCCTTGAAAGGACCGGTGCTTCTAAGCATGTTTTGTTGAGTTTTACGTGTTCGTTTTTGGTGAAATTCATGTGAGAGGTCCTAAACTGATATACGGTCATGTTTGGGTATGAATCATCCAGGAAAAACATCCCCATATACCATCCAAGGGTCCTTGAGGAAGGACCTAAAGTTTGTGTCAAGGCTGCCCAAGACAGCCCAAACCACGGAGGCAATTGACGAATGTAGGGACCAAGTACAAGCCTTAGTCCCAGAGCACAGACCAACATGATGGTCCGTTGGTCAAGGGACGGTTCGTTGTTTGGCTTTCATCGATGGGCATTGCCCTGCGTGCAACTTTAGTGTTAAGTGAGGGGTGAAGTTGTAATTTCACCCCACTTCCTAATAAGTGTATTGGAGCTTCCTTAGGGTCTGTTAAATATTATAAATGTGTTTATAATCCTAAAACATTAAGAAGATTTCATTCTTCCAAATCAAAACCCGAATCCCTTGAATTCTCTCTAGAACTCCATTAGAGTCAAAACTCAAGGAAGGGATTGGTTTGACAAATTGAATGGAGATTCATCATCAAATTGAAGAATTATATTCATCTAGGTATGAATTTTGATCCTTGAAATTCTCTTCATCAAGGAGCCCAATTCTCAAGAAGTTTTCTGAAATTTTCAAGTTGAATTGTCCAATTTCATAATTCTACCATGGGTTCTTGCATTAATTCTTTTTAAACATTTATTTGGATTAAGTTGTTCTTTTATTTATGATTTTAACCTAAATTAAGTATGAACCCATGAATTGGATGAACCCTAGTTTTTTACTAAGTTATGGATTACTTGATATTTTATCTAATGTTGATGAATTATGATGTAGATTTCTATGGGTTGTCTAATGATGTAATATTTGTAATAAAATTGATATATAGTTTGTATTGGATTGATGAATATGTAGTAATTTTACCTATTTCCATGAATATTACAATAATTATGTTGAATTGTTGTTATGGCTATGAGTAAGGGCCTTGTGATATCGAATTTTGGGTGATTTGGCATTGAATTGTAATATTGAGGATGATGTGGTGGTAAGCTGCCCTATGTACTTTATTTTTATGATTATTAGACTTCAATTATGTTCTGATTGGTATGATCCACTTATGGTAGCAGTGTTATGTGCTTTACTTTCAATAGATGTGGCCTTGTCGGCGTTAGTTTAAGTAATATGACGATCATGGAATTGTTGGCAAAATACTTGAAGTAATGTGACTAATTGTATAGTTGATTATATTACGTGTGATTATATCTATCTACATGTTAAGCAATATGAAAGTATATGTGTTCTATTCATGTTATATAGGTGATCATGTTAAACTATGAATGTGGTTTTGTGTGTATAGTCTTAGGGTTGATATATGTTATTCCTACTTGACTATATGAGTCTATGATGTTCATAATTATGTTGATATGATAGTATATACAATGACTTGAAGATGATAAGATTTATTTTCTATGTGCTTCTAGAATGACATGAAGTATGAGTTAAAGTGAAGTATGTGGTGTCTTGTCTTAGTTTACTTGTGTCCCTTGCTTGATGTATGTACGAATGTGATATGTGATGTCTGGACTTAGGATGCTAAAGTCTCTTCCTCTTGAATGTATGAATGACATGTGACCTTAAATGAAGTTAAGAGGGTCTTTTATGTGAAACATTGAACCTAGTATTAGGGTTATGAATGTTAAAGTCGTTATTGGTAATGGTATCCTTCAAAGTAAAGGAATGATAGACTTAAGGTTAATTGTATAGAATGGTCAATCATATTAATCATTAGGAAAGTCATCATGATCTTCTTGTCGCCATTGGGAGGTAGCCCTAGTGGACCTATCTTTGGTAGGGTAAATGTGATTGAGTAATTAACTTTATATGGAACCCCTTTATATGAACTATAAGTGTAAATTAATGTATGAGAACGAAGGCTAGCACTGAGTGACTAGGGTAAGGGAAGTAGTTCTAGTTAAAGAATGATACTATCTTACAAAACATGCCCTTCATATTCCTTAACCATGTGCCTACATGGGATGTGTCTAAGTTATACCATTAGCAAGAAGAACACCCTCATCGGAGTAGGTTAGAACTTCTGATTCCATTTCTTGATATCATGGTTTATGTAGGTTATTGCCTATTATCATCATATGGAATACCTATTAGCATTATATAACTTCTATGAAGGTTATATGGTGGTATGGGATGCTATCTACACATTGCACAATAGGTTTTGAAGGTTTAAGGTGGAATTCCTAGGTCTTGTCCAAGACCATTAGTTGAATGTACATTATGTGTTAAGTGTCTCCTAAATGAACTAATGAATATAATGACTTAAGTTAAGAAAGTATGTTAATTGAATAAGTACTTATCTAGAGTTGTTAAGGGTTGCTTAGTTAAGGTGTGAAGGGGGCATAAGAATGGTCACTACGTATCTTACCTAGATGAGTGATGGACCGTGATTTCACAATACTTTCAATGTCTTTTCCTTAAGTTAAGTGTGTGTCTTAAGCATTTTTGTATTGATTTTTTATGTAGGTTTCTTTTTATTTGCAGAAAATCTGTCCAAAGGAGAACGCGGAGGATCTGAGCAGAAATTGCAGAAGTGACAACCCACGGAACCCACGACGGTCCATCGTGACTGTGACAGTTGGTAGGTGGCACAATAGTAAGAACAAAATGGATGTTGAAGAAAGTTAGGGATGTCTGACAAAGTGTGGGACTACGGAAGCTGACGGACCGTCATAGCCGCGACGGTCCGTCCGGCATATTCATCATGGTTGTCAGAGAGTATTTCCAGTACTTAATTTTAAGAAGTTTATTAGTGTTGTGGAACAGAACCCCTCGACGGACTGTCTTTCTTTTAACGGTCCGTCATATATGTCCTTCGAGGGTAACAGATAGTTGATGAAGGAAGAAACAGAAAATTATGCCAAGTATGGAATGACAGAGCCTACGACAGTCCGTAGTGTCCATTACGGTCCGACGCAGGGATCATCGATTCAGAAGCGTTTTGGACAGATTCGCCTTAAATAGAGTACTTATTTTACTATAAATAGTTCAAAAAACCTCGTTTTTGGGATAGACATTTGGATATTTTTTAATTCTCTTGTTTGAGTATTGAACTCTTGATTTCAGTATTTGATCATACTTTTCCGGAATCAATTGGTGGTGTTTTTGTGAATTATTCAAGTGAATTTTTGTTTTTTCTTCATTCTCATAAAAGTAAGTGCATGAATTCTTATTTTATCAAAATGAATTGTGTGATTATTAGCATGGGTAACTAAACTCCATAACTAGGGTTGTGGAAACCATGGATAAATAACAAGGTAAAATCCAGCTAAAATAACAATTTTAGAATAATGTCTTGCATGCACTGATAATTCTTTCGCTTAGAAGTATTTTTAACGGATGACCAACATTAAAACTCGCCTTATT
Organism: Solanum chmielewskii; assembly: GCA_027704785.1. Taxonomy (NCBI): domain Eukaryota; kingdom Viridiplantae; phylum Streptophyta; class Magnoliopsida; order Solanales; family Solanaceae; genus Solanum; species Solanum chmielewskii. The sequence continues at coordinate 14,526,099 of JAKWIX010000322.1, forward strand.
ACTACTTATCGAACGAAGGAGGTAGATAATAGGAGAAGAATTATCAACATAGATTTAGTGTATACTATTTAATAGGCTAGTATCAGTTGGTACGAAATAACAACTTAGTCAAATATCGAATATGTTTCTTAAAATAAAGTGAAGATAAGGTTTAGTAAACAACACACGTAGCCGGACCAAGGTGCGGAGTGAAATTCTCTAGATGCCGGACCAAGGATTTAGGGATACCTAGCTTATCACTTTGCAAGCAAGATTCTAGGAAAGGATTGTTATAGCTAGAATAACCGAGTTTGGAGCCTGTAGAGGACATTTACGCCCTAGTTACACTCATTACTTGATTAAACTCCAATACTTGAACCTCTCACCTGTTTAAATTAATTTAGCTAATAGCTTTTATTAATTAAAACCCCCTTTATTTATTTGTTTTAGGGAAATAATTTACTAAATAGAAGTAATAAGAGAATAAAGTTATGTTTGAACCAATTTCCTCGTGGAAATGATTCAACTAGTCTGGTTCATTACTTGATACGACCTCTTTTACTCCTTTTTGAGAAGTAAATTTGAGCGTATTAAATTTTGGCGCCACTGCCAGGGAAAGTGGCTCTTAGATTAAGCTTATTACCGAAGTTTAGTAAACATTTTCCTAATTTTACTTTTTCATTTTGTTTTTGTCTACTGCAGGTCTAACTTCCTTACATGCGAAACACACTGAGTAGAGGAATAGCTGTAATTGAACCTGACCCAGAACTAGAGCGCACTTTAAGAAGAACGAATCAAAATTTGGGCATCCAAGGTGATAAGGTCGACCCACAAATGCCACCATAGATCGATGCTCATGACCCTGTATTACTTGATATTAGTGGGGAAGATGAAATACGGAGAAAACCTCCTACTCCACACCCTCAAGAGTACTATAGGGTCTTTTAAAATACCATAGACTTTGATGTGCCACTCGTCTTGCCCCCTATATCACAAGGCCACACTTTTGTGGTAACTAGTAGTCTGATGCAAATGCTCACTGCTACAAGTTTGTTTTCAGGGCTACCTTATGAGGATCAACATGCCCATATCATTGTCCGTCATGATCACGACGAATCATCAACTGGTCCATCGTTCAACACAGAAACTATAGCAATTCAATTTCAGTTTTGGTTTTACGTTTTTATTTTCTTCTTTGCATGTATTGTTTGTTTCTACTAGTACTAATCGTTGTTCTTTTCATGTACTAATACTTATGGAACCAAAACTAGATCGCATGTACGCAGGGCTCTCAAAGTCCGTCGCCTTATCTGCCTTAGTCATTATTGGCTGTAACAATGAGCGCGACCCCAAATACATGCCCCAATGCACTTTCACTCCTGCATAAGCTGCACGTGTCACCAGAGCCACCCCCACGAAGGTGGTTCCCGGCGTAGTCACTGCCTCCTAGTCTGAAGAGGTGCACATACTGACCGGCATGCCTTCTGGATCTACCACACACTCCAGCGATGCTACTAGTTCTGAGGAAGTATCGGGTTGTGAAGAAGTCTCCTGGTCTGAGGAGGCTTCTGCTCCAGCCATTTTATCTCAGTCTGCCACGTTTGATGAAGTCAATAGTGCTGAATCCACTCTACCACCAATAACTGGAGTCCCCGCACCGGTTGCCGACCAGCCCAACGGTTGTGTGGTGAGGGGCAGTTTCAGGTGTACTTAGATGCCAAGCCGCCGAAAGATAAAGTGGTTATGACCCGGACCCTTACACTGGAGAGACAGGTCCTCACGGGGAGTCTCCTAACCATACCAGTAATCCATGCCTTCTTCACCAAGAACCGGCTTGAATGGATGACTCGTGATGTGGGAGGATACAGTGAGGAGTTGGTCAGAGAGTTCAATGCCTCTTATGTGCCGACTCTCTGATCCCAGGTAGACAGGCGGTCTGCCCCCACAAAACAGGACCCACTAGATCCCATCCGAGTCTTTGGAAAGCGGGTAGACATCTCCTTGACACCCATCCGCCGGTATCTATACGGTGAAAATGTTGATACCACCAGGACTCCTCTAACCAACGAGTTCGACTACTGGTGGAAACTACTTAAAAATGGACAGTTCTTGCATGAGCCAGAGTTGAGAGAGACCACCAAGAGGTGGATTGCCTGGTACTTGTGTGTTGATGGAGAGGCTTCTGATTGTGTTCTTGAGCTGAAGGGAGCCATCAAGAAGGCTAACCTGACCTTTATTTGCCAATTTTGTTTGGTTGATAGTCTGCCACTTTATGCCTTACCCTCCACTGCTGCAGACAATATTGTTACTTGGGACACACAGTTTTGATGGCGACAATTATAGTACGGTTCGAGCTGGATTTCGCTTTGGTTTTTTAGGCAATCATGCATGAGAGGGCTTTCTAGGTCACTACTACTTACCCATTTCCATTCATGGTGTATGGTTTGTGCAAGTCCGCAGGTGTTCCTATTTGGCACATCGATCAGATCAATACCCTGTCAGGAACTGTTGATATAGGCCTTATCAGGGACAAGGCCAACGAGTTTGCTAACATAGAGGGCCCCGTATGGAGGTACCTCTGCTTGGTGAGAATTGGTGAGAAACTGGTGCACACCGTAGAGAAAGCCTAAGCGATTATTCAGGCTACATCTGAGCCTACTTATACCACCCCGGTTGAGTCTATCTTGGGTGGTAGCACCGCTGCGAGCTCCTCTCGCTGGACTCTCGCCGCCACTCTAGTCCCACTTGCTAGGGTCCAGAAACTTGAGGCCCAAATGGCCACTCATCTGCATCACATCCAACCTTTGATGTAGAGTTTTATTACAGGGGAAGAGGAGGCCATAGAGCGGAAGATAGCCTAGCACACTTAGAAGAAGATCATGGAGGTTCATCAGAGTATGGACGCTTTTGAGTTGCGTCTGGTAGCCCATCCAGCCTCACGGATGGATGTGTCGACCGTCCAGGATGCTGTAGAGAGTCCGAGATCATACCTAGACACCATTATAGAGGCTAGGGTTCCCTAGTATAAGGCCCCTTTTGCAGATCCCGCCGAGGATACTGTTTTGGAGGCCTTATTCTCCACTATTGCAGTGCCACTACCTCCACCACGAGAGCATGCGAAGAGCCGTAAATGTCGAAATGAGGATGATGCTAGGGCACAAAAGTAGGAGCTACGAGAGTTGGAGGCTGCGAGGAGAGCCTTGATTGGTGATGACGAGGCCCGTCAATTAAGGTCTTTTGACTTGGCTACTAAGGCGTCTAGCTACGGAGTTGTTGAGGCAAAGAAGAGCACTACTGATAGTGCTGTGATTGTTGAGAAAGGAACTACTGAGGGTGTTTTTGATGCTGAGGAAACTACATAGGGTGTCCATACTACAGAGGGAGTGTGTTTCGGGACGCCGGACTCACAAAATTGCTGATCGACGACGCTTTGCACCTCAGGTTTGCTTCACCTACAACTTTATTATTTTAATTCTTTTATGCATTTGGTACAATTTCATATATTTCTGTTTGGGGTGGGGTAAATGGAGAGTGAGTTCTAGGGTGAAGTCTGAGTAGCCCAACTCACGATCCTCTTTTGGGGTTTTCTTTCGTGTGTTCTTTTCCCCCAAAAGACTGGTTATTTTTGTTGTTGAACCGACTTGTCTATATCTGGTGTACATAGTATAACTCTTAAGCATGTCGCTAAAACAGAAATAATATCCTGATGTAATGAAAATGAAGCATGACTAGGCATATTAACTGATAAATGTGTGGCTTCAAGCATGACATAGAGATACACCACCGCATGACCCTAAATCTAAGACACGAGTAAGTGTCTGATAATATTTCAGAGTAATTAGATGTCAAGTGAGTGTGAGGAAAATTTAAATAGTACACTATTTGTACTGATGTAGAACTTGCCTAGTTGGTCCTGCTAAAATAAATTCGTAATAGACAATTAGGAAAGGATCATAGTCCCTTGTTGAATGTAACCAATGTTTAGCCTAAATATCATAAAACTGAATGAAATTTATCCTTTTTTGATACAAATGATTTGAGTTTGAAATAGACCTTTCTTTTTTACCCCACCGATCTTTTCTAGGAACAATGTGCCGGCCCTGGTCTCTCCTTGGACATGTGCACCTCAACTTATGCCAAAAGCTTAAGTCAGGGTTGCTTATGCACAAAACAACCTTAGAGTGGCCCTTACCCAACTTTGGGTAGCTATCATGATGAATGATCCGGAAAATAGGGTTGATAGAACAAAGAGGGAGAAAGAACAAAAGAAAAGTGAAATAAAAAATAATAATAAATACATGCAAGAAAAGAAAAGAGTCACTTACACTAAAGAAAAAAGAAGGGAATATAACGAGGTGAAAGAATATCAGAAAAAGGGTAGAATAAAACGATGAAAAGGTAGGATGCTTAACTGATATGTCAAGGAGGGAAACAAGTCACTAAAATATACCTAAATATACCCTACCTGATCCTGAGACAATGTTAAAAGATAAGAAAGTCCTATTGTGATCCTAAGAGTTGTTATGGCAAACTTAAAGAAGTGAAATACGGGCAAGCCTATGGCATTATGTATCAATGAGTTTTGAAGTTGTTCTTAGAGCGAGTGTTGAAAAGTAATCCTTATACTTAAACTAAAATCATTATGTGAAAAATGAGGATGTAATTTTGATGTGAGGACACTAGCTGCAATACCGAAAACATTAGCACCTAGGTGAGAGATTAGGTTGTGAGTCTGTGTGATGGTCTGATCTACATAATTCAAGTGTAATAGTGATAAAATGCATGAACATAATGAGAATAATCAGGATTGAGATTCAAATGATTGTGAATGATAAAAGATGGATACTGTTGTACAAAGATTTTGTAGTGACTCATAGTGCGTGTCGCTTGAGGACAAAAAACAAATTTAAGTTGAGGGTGTTGAGGTACTGTGGTTTCACCATACTTTCAATGTCTATTCCTTAAGTTTAGTGTGTGTCTAAAGCCTTTTTTTGTGTTGATTTTTGATGTAAGTTAATCTTTATTTGCAGGAAATCTGTCCAAAGGAGAATCACAGGATTTGAGCAGAAATTGCAGAATTGACCACCTACGGAGTCCACGATATTCCATAGGTGGCAGCGTAGTGAGAAGAAAATTGTTGCTTAAGAAATTTTGGGAAGTCTGACAAGGTGTGGGACTACAGAAGATCATGACGGACCGTCATAGCTAGGACGGTCCGTCCTGCATGTTCATCGTGGTTGTCAAAGAGTAGTGCCAGTACCCAATTTCAAAAAGTTTCTAAGTGTTGTGGAACGGAACCCCACGACGAACCATCATGCTTCCAACGGTCCGTCATATCTGTCCGTCGATGGTAATAGAGAGTTGATGAAGAAAGTAGTAGAAAATTATGCCATGCATGGAATGACGGATCCAATGATGGTCCATCGTGTCCATGACAATTCATTTTAGGATCGTCGATTTAGATGAGTTTTACACATATTAACCTTCAATAGAATCCTTCTTTTATTAGGTTTTCTTTTATTATAAATAGTTTTAGAAACTTCATTTTTGGTGTTAGACTTTTTGAGATTTTTTATTTCTGTTGTTTAAGTATTGAACTCTTGATTTTTGTATTTGATCATACTTTTCCAGAATCAATTATTGGTGTTTTTGTGAATTATTCAAATGAATTTATGGATTTCTTTCATTCACATAAAAGTAAGTGCATGAATTCTTATATTATCAATATGAATTATGTGATTATTAACATGGGTAACTAAATTCCATAACTAGGGTTGTGGAAACCATGGGCAAATAATAAGGAAAATCTTGCTAAAATAACAATTCTAGAATAGTGTCTTGCCTGTATTGATATTTATTTCACTGAGAAGTCATTTTAACAATTCTATACTAAGGAGGTAGATAAGACGAAAAGAATTATCAACATAGATTTAGTGTATACTATCTAATACACTAGTTTCGGTTGGTAATAAGTAATAACTAAGTCAAATATCGAATATGATGCTTAATATGAGGTAAATATAAGGTTTAGTAAACCTACAAACGTAGCCGGACCAAGGTGCGGAGTTAAATTTTCTAGAGTCCGGACCAAGGATTTAAAGATACCTAACTTATCACTTTGCATGCAAGATACTACGAAAGGATTGTTATAGCTAGATTTATCGAGTTAGGAGCCTGTGGGGTAAATTTATGGTGTAGTTACTCTCATTACTTGATTAACCTCCAATACTTGAACCTTTCACTTGTTTACTTTAATTTAGCTAATTGCTTTTATAAATAAAAACCCCCTTTAGTTATTTGTTTTTGGAAAATGATTGACTAACTAGAATTAATAACAGAATAAAGTTAAGTCTGAACCATTTTCCTCGTAGGAACGATGCCAACCTCACTAGTTGGGTTCTTACTTAATCAAAACGCTGTTACTTCTTTTCGAGATTTAAATTTGAGCGTATCAATGAGTCTTAAGAATGACTTTAGTTAGGGAAAACTTTGGAAGTCTTAAGGATTATTTAGGTAGTCTTGAAGAGGCCGGTCATGGACGTTATCTTCTTGATTTACTTAAGTAAGTCTTTTGATAGCCTTTGGTATGTGAATGTCATATTATCTTATGTAGGTATGTTTAATGTCTAGTAATTGTGTATATGTATTATTATATGTGTTCTTGAGGGTCATTTAGGTTTACTTAGGGAGGTTGTATAGGCGTTCTCTTTGTGTTGATTAAGTGGATCTTAGGATAGCTTTTGGTGAAGAGACTACACGCTAGAAAGTTTTAAAAGGAATGAAGAGATACTTCACTATAACAGTGAAACAATTCATTGTATAGTGAATATAGCTCGCTGTTAAGTTAGCTAATAATTGTGTTAAATTGTTTAATGTTATCTTTATGTGTTTCTAAGCTGATAAATGTTAATTATAATATAATTTTTAAATGAAAAGATGCATATTTCTAATAAATGTATGTTTTCATGATTTTCATGCATTATGCCATACTTAGAACATGTGGTTATACTAATCCACACATTTATCTATCTCTATAGTTGTTGGTCGGTGAGGAGCATTTGGGAAGGAAGAATTGGACCGTAGCATTGTTCAAGAGAAGTTGAAGTATGTCCTCATTTGACTTGAGGGCATAAATGTATTTTATGTTTCCATTTGAAGTATTGTAATAGACTAAGTATTTCTATATTTCTAAGTATGGTCTATGTCCCAAGTGTTCTCGTATGTTATATTTGATGAGATTGAGACTTAGTATGTCTTATAACTTTATATGAAAGAGATTTAAATGCGATGATATGTTTCTTGAAAATTTTTAATTCCGCACTACTTTTCTTTATGTATATGCGATGAATGATATGTAAGGTCTTATACAAGACCTCCGAGAGGTCATGTACGCGGTTGCAATCTGATATTGCCCCTAACTTCTAGGGTGTGGTTTTGGATGTGACACCTACCCATGCATTGCATTAGTGAACAACAAGAAAGGATAAGATTAGTATTTCTATATGAGAAAGTAAGACTTATGTTATGTACGTATGAATTGTATGAATGCCTTTTAAGTGACCTTTTCTATGTTAAGACATGAATTATGAATATGTATGTGAATTGCACTTATCGATTCTAAATGATTTTACTTGGTATATGTGGGGGTATGGAACCCCATGTGTACATTACACAAGATTGTGAAGGGGTTATGACGGTGGTTTACTTATGGCATGAAGTAAGTGAATTATGACTAAGGTTGTAGTAAATAAAAGAATCCTTATATGATGCTATGAAGTATGTGCCTTATGTTTAATGATAGATGAAAGTGTTATGACTTGTTGAGTATGATATGACTAGTCTAGAGTGACTTCTTAGGTACTGTTGGTTGAAGTAGTATTATGGGATGCTACCTGCGCATTGCACTAGTGTGATTTAGGAGTTGCCTTAGGTGGTGGTCTGGATGTGCTTAAGACTTATGAATATCGGTGGTTGTGTTTATGAAGCATATATATGAAATACTATTGTAATGTGACCTCCATGTTATACATTGTACAAAGTATGCTTGAGAGTTTCTTAAGGAAAGAAGTAAGATAAAAGAAAACTAATGTACTGTATGCTTTAATATGCCTTAAATTATGATAAATGACTTTATGTGCTTTTATGAGTAGTATCCATGTATTTATGTTGTATGTAAATTATATTGTGCTTATTATGCCTATGTTTATGAAGTTTACTAAAAAGACATGTTGCATGAATTCAAATGAAACGTCCTCTTTAAATGCATGTTTTTGCATAACCACCATACCGAGTGCATTTTTATAGTAGTACATTCTTCTTCATCTTTTTACACAAAGTTTAAGTGTTGATGGCTAGAGGATGTCTCCTAACTGAAGAGCTTTGATAGATCTCCCAAGTTCAAGTAAAGGTAGCCTTATGATTCAAGGGTTGCCTTTGTCAAGATGTTCTTTAAGATTATGTAATAGTTTATACTTATATTTTATGTTGTTAAGGACCGTGTCTCTATTCTATTCTATTGAGTTGTGTCTTAAGATGGCCAAAAGAGTTAGAGTCTATTGATGTACTTATGATAATTTGTATATGAAGTGATTATTAATGCATATGACGCACTATAAAATGTTTTAAATGTTCTGCTATTTTTACGATTATTCAATGAAAGAAGTCTAAGGGCTTATATAAGTCCTTCGAGAGGTCAAGTATGCCGAGTTACTTCTAGGGGGTGCTCCCCGGTCATGACACTAACCATAACCTAACTACATCCATATAAGCCAAGAAGATAGACTTGTGCACAATTTAAACGATAAATAACCAAAAAAACATCCATAAGCCCGATGCCACAAAAAAGGAGCAAACAATACCAAAACTATGACTAAGTACTATCCAGAACTTTACGGATCTAATACTTGAATCACATTATAGGGATCATGTAGAACCTCATGGAATCATAATGTTAGCAATGAAATGTAACTAAAAGATATGCACATTCACAACTTTGGCTATATGTTATCCACACACTCGATTGTGGCTACAGTATATGGCGAATTAAACCGTGGCTACAACACTCCAAATAAAATTATCTCCAGCAACAATATACATTATTGGGGATTTCGTGGGTCGACACCAACCCTTAAGACAGAAATCTAAGTAATTACCCAAATCTAATACTTTTAAAAAAGGCATAATATCACAAAGTGAAAAAAATATGTACCCAAAAAAAATATGTGCCAACCACCTAGGGAGATTGGAGACTAAAATTTAATCAAGCAAGAGTTACCAGCGATCCAAGGATCCTGACTATTAGACGTAAGTGTCCTTAATCATTCATTAGTTATATAGGAGTGTTTGAATCAACGTCAAAGGATTTGTTGAATCACTACAACTCCAAATAACAATTATACTTTATTTACTAGACTACACCTAGGATACATAAATAAATGAATCACAAGTATAAAACAATAGGCATACAACTCAATATGAAACGATAGACATAGAAGGCAAAGTAAACATATTTATTTTTCCCAAAAATTATTTAAAATGAAGCTAAGGAAAGAATTTTACACAGAAAGCTGCAATCATTGAAACACACATCCAAAAACTATCTAACCAACATGTACATACAAACACAAGTACAATCTAAGATCATTAATTTGAAACCTACCACAAGGCCAATTACACATGCTCTAAAGTCAACTAAACAAGTTTTTTACCCTTCTGAATTTCCATTGATCACTACAACAGTATCAAATTATTGATCAAAGTGTTAATGTAAAAATTTTGACACCCAATTCTGGAAATTTTAAAATGTTACTAAAAATGAGTCAAAATAACAGTGTGGGACCTATTTGAGGAGTACAATTTATACTGTCAATAGTCCCATTGAACTTAACGGAACTTTCCCATAAAAACGGGCACAATCCAATATCATTAAAATAGGTTAAAAAGAACACGTGACACAAAATCAATAATTTGCCAATAAAGAAATAAATGTAAGAAATAGAAGGACACATATAGGCTAAACACATAGTGAATGACCTAGTGATTGACACAATGCACTATCCTATCTAATTCCCATAATAATCAACCATGGAACACAAAACTAGAGCCCTCAAAGGGTTACAATTAAAGAACATAAAATTAAATAACAGGTAAAAATAGACATATACGGCCAGCAATGACAACTAAAGCAGTCACATGTGTTGCTTAAGTAGTGGTCGCTAAAGTGACAGGCTCCTCACTAGCAAGACGTTCTAAAGAGATCCATTACAGCCACCTCTAAAGTGAGGCAAGACAACAAAGAACCGAATACTAAAGCTTTCAAAGACCTCTTAGGTTGCTACGCAAGAATATGCAGCACTGTAAACTTGAAAAGTCTCAATGGACTCTATTTATGTGCTCGGGATCGATTAAAATCTCCATGCACAGAAACAAACTATGCTTCCCTACAAAATTCAACATTTTTGACTTAATTTATATTTAAAATATTCCATCAAAGATCGTCTTGAGAAAAATTACTTCCATATCTACAAATCCATTTTAGTAATAAGCCATAAGGTTGATAAAAGTAATCTAGAAGCTTCAGGGTCTGAACTAAAGATCCATCAATACCCAATTTGATGTTTTGGAGGCAATGGAATGGTCTGAATTCCATTCTAAAGTCATTTACCTAATGTTTTAACTGATGTAACATTTTCAAACATCAAAAGATTTAAAATTGAAAACATTCATAAAAATCTAATGAATGACCAGATAATGTAATTCAATTCCAATAAATCGTAAGTTCATCGTGAATGTTTAAATTGTAATACTATGCCAATAAAGATAAATGACCACATGGGTCACTACAATATCTACAATTAAAGACTCAAGAAGTGACTAAGGCATAAAAAATGCGAGAATAGAAAATATACATCTCCTTCTTATTATCTAATGTAGCCTTCAATTACGACCGGGGAGTACACCGTAGGCATACCATGGCATAGAAGACCTCGAGAGGCCTCATATAAGACAATTATCTTTCATACTTGAGATAATAGAAAATTAGTAAATTTTAATTCATATTCAAAATAATAAATATTTCATAAAACGACGCAAAACTTTTATACAATAGTTTCAAAGCCATCTAATAGAAATAGTAAGTGGCGACACAACACATACAATTATGTTCAAAACAATTGAAAGACATAAGGAAATGGTGGTCCTATCCTCCAATGCTATGAGGACTCACCAATCATCAAGTATTGCCTCTACATAGCTTTTGGCAATGGGGATCAGACTCGGGAATTTCATACCCTACATTTGGATAAGAAAATGTAGGCAAGAGTATGCGTTAGTATAAGAATGTACAAAATATTATGGTCTTCAAGTGACGACCACTTCTAGGATTTAGACTCAGGGCGTGAATAACTTGGTATCAGAGCAAAGAGTTCAAGAGTCCCATGGAGTCTATGAAGCCGTATATGTAGATTTTTAGTCATCGATGTGAAGCGCGCCACATATATGATTAGGAGGCTACAACATTTAGGATTGTTTGACTTCTTTCATATTATTTTCGTGAGTTAGAGTTATGTCTAAAAGTGTCTATTTAATTCATGCTTACGATTATTTTCATATTCATCATGCCTCGATGAAGAGCAATTAGAGGTCGACTACCCTAATGAAATGTTGAGGAATAAGAGGTCCCAATGCACCGGATGTGCGAGCCGAAGGAGAGGTTACCAATGTCAAATTCCAGGAAGCTATCCTGATGTTAAGTTAAGTAGTAGCTAACCAAGTTGGGCAACAGAGAGAAGCTCGACAAGAACGGGCTGACACCTCAAGGGTTCGGGAGTTTCTGAGAATGAATCATCCAATTTCACCGGATCAAGCACTACTGAGGATTCGAAGAACTTTGTGGATAAGTTGAAGAAAGTGTTTGAGGTAATGCATGTGGTTGAGGTTAAGAGTGTTGAATTTTCTACATACCAACTAAATAGTGTGTCTGGTTCGACCAATGGAATGATGCAGAGTTGAGGATGCACGAAATCCAAGTTGGGCTTGCTTTGAAGAGCCTTCATCGGAGGTTCTTTCTTCAAGAACTGAAGGAAGCGAAGGTACGGGAGTTCCTCACTTTGGAATAGGAATCCATGAGTGTTCATGAGTATGGGTTGAAGTTCACTAAACCGTCTCGCTATGCTCTTGAGAGGGTGAAGGACATGAGGAGTAGAATGAGTTTGTTTATCACCGGTTTGAGTCATGAATCAAGCAAGGAAGGAAGAGTTTCTATGCTTATTAGGATATGGACATTTCAAGGTTGATTGTCTATGTGTAGAAGGTATAGGAAGAGAAGCTTTAGACAAGAGAAGAATATAGAAAAATAGAAAGCGAAGACTATAAATGTGTTTGGGCATCACAAACGTGGTTCAAGTATACTATAATTTAAGAAATCAAAGGGACATGCAACATCATGTGCAAGTTCACACGTGCCTACAAATCGAGGTGAGTATAGTGGCCAGAATTCACAGAAATTCAAGGATAAACAATCCCAATCCCAAGTGTGACACAAGGAGGTAGTGGGATTTTTGCATGTGGAAAATGTGGTAGAATCCACCATGGTAGATGTCGTGATGGCCAGACAGGTAGTTCAAGTGTGGTCAAGAGGGTCAATTAATGAGAGAGTACCCTAAGAATAAGCAATGTGGTGGAAATCTGGGCAATTGAACTCAATCTTCATCAGTTGCTCCACAAAACACGACTGCACTTAGAGGAGCCACTTCTAGTACTTGCGAAGGGGCAAACAGTCTGTATGCAATTAGTAGACACCAAGAGCAAGAGAACTCTCTAAATGTTGTTACTGGTATGATCAAAGCCTTTACTGTTGATGGCTATTCTTTGTTATATCTAGGAGCAAGTTTGTCTTTGGTAACCCGTTATGTTGCAAACCAGTTTGGGATTCTTCCTCAAAAGGTTTGTGAATCCTTTTACATTTCAACACTTGTTTGGAAGTCTATTTTAGCGAAAAGACTCTATCGTGATTGTCCTGTTTCCATCAGTCATAAGAACACAATGGATGATATAGTAGAATTTGACATGGTTGATTTTGATGTCATTCTAGGTATGGACTAGATCCATGCCTTTTATGTATCAATATATTGCAGAACTCGAGTTTTCAAGTTTCAAATTCCAAATTAGCTAGTCATAGAGTGGACTAGTAGGTCAATGGTGCCTTAGGGTCGCTTCATTTCTTACCTTAAGGCAAAGAAGTTAGTTTTTCAGGGGCTTATCTATTATTTAGTTTTTGTTAATGACTCAAGTTTTGAGGTACCTTCCTTCAACTCAGTCCTACAGTCAGTAGGTTTCCAGAAGTCTTTCTTAGTGACTACCCATATTCCCTCCCGAAGAGAGATAGAATTCGGCAAAGACATTATCCCAGACACTCGTTATATCTCTATTCCGCCATACAGAATGGAACCTGCAGAGTTAAAAGATCTAAAAGAGCTAAAAGGGCAATTGAAATATTTGTTAGATAAACGCTTCACTCGACCAAGTGTGTCACCTTGGGGAGCTCCGATCATGATTGTAAGGAATAAAGATGGGTCCCTTAGGGTTTGTATAGACTACCACTAATCGAATAAGGTGACCATCAAGAATAAATATCATCACCCAAGGATAGATGATGTTTTTTTATCAACATTAGGGTGCTTCTTGCTTTTCCAAGATTGACCTCAAATCATGCTATCATCATTTGAAGATAAGAGAATGTGATATTCCAAAGACAACATTAAGAATAAGGTATGGACATTATGAATTTTTGGGTTATGTCCTTTGGTTTGACAAATGCACCTGCAACGTTCATGGATCTTCTAAACGTAGTCTTCAAAACTTAGTTAGTTATGTTTGTCATCATCTTCATTAATGATATACTTATATAATTAAGGAGTGAAGAAGATCATGATAGTAACCTTAGGATTGTTCTTTTGACTTTGAGAGATAAAGAGCTATATGCCAAGTTCTCTAACTGTGAGTTTTGGATTAAGTCTGTGGCATTCTTAGGCCACATTGTTTCTGGTGAAGGGATTAGAACTGACACTCAAAAGATTAAGGCGGTTCAAAGTTGGCCTAAACCCACATCTATAAAAGATATAAGGAGTTTCTTGGGTTTGGATGACTATTATAGGAATTTTTTTGAAGGATTCTCATCTATCTCTTTTCATTTGACCAAGCTTACTAAGAAGATGGTTAAGTTTCTGTGGTCTGAAACTTGTGAGAAAAGCTTTCAAGAGTTGAAAAAGAGATTGACTACCACTTCTGTTTTGACCATACTAGAGTGTAGTCAAGGCTTTGTAATGTATTGTGATGCATAAAGAGTTGGATTGGGTTGTATTATGATGAAAATTAGAAAGGTTATAGACTATGCCTCCTGCCAGTTGAAGATTAATGAGAAGAATTATCAAACTCATGACTTAGAATTGGCTGCAATGCTTGTTGCTTTTAAGATATAGCGTCACTAATTGTATGTTGTTCATGTTGATATATCAACTAATCACAAGAGCCTCCAATATGTGTTCACCCTGAAAGAGCTCAACCTCAGGCAGAGAAGGTGGTTGAAATTACTAAACAATTTTGACATGAGTATTCTTTACCACCCAGGTAAACATAATGTGGTTATTGATGCCTTAAGTTGGTTTTCCATGAGAAGTACTTCCCATGTTAAAGAAGGGAAGAGAGGGTTAGCTATAGATGTGCACATACTTTTAGTTATGAGAGTCAGACTTATGGATTCCACAAAAGGAGAAATAGTTATGACCAATAGGGCTGAATCATCATTAGTGTCAGAGGTGAAAGAGAAGCAAGACCAAGACCCTATTTTAATTGATTTGAAAGCTAGGGTCCATAAACAAAAAGTATTCTCTTTTTAATAAGGGGGAGTTTGTGTGATGAAGTAACAGGGAAAATTATGTGTACCTAATGTGGATGGGCTCTAAGAGAGGATGTTGGAGGAGTCACATAGCTCCAAATAATCCATTCATCCAGGTTCCACCAAGATCTACCATGATTTGAGAGAGGTGTATTGCGGGGAAAGAATGAATAAGGATATAATTGAGTTTGTTGCAAAGTATAAAAATTTCCAACAAGTGAAAGTAGAACACAAAAAGCCTGGAGGTTTAGCCGAAAATATGGAACTTCCTAAATGGAATTTGCTGGGAGATGATTAATATGGATTTCATCAATGGCTTGCAATGATCTCAAAGGTAGAATTATTCTATTTGGCTGATTGTTTCTAAAATGAAAAAATCAACCCATTTCTTGGCGGTACGAATACCTATTCGGCCGAGGATTACGCTAAGTGGTACTTTCAAGAGTTGAACTTAGGAACTTCTTTTAATTCTTAGACCGACGAACGAGAAATGCGTACTATCCAAACCTTAGAAGACATGTTAAGATCTCATGTGATCGACTTCAAGGGGAATTGGAATGATCACATACCTCTCATTGTGTTCTCTCACAAAAACAATTACCATTCGAGCACCAAATGGCTCCATATGAATCTCTTTATGGGAGAAGATGCAGATCTCCTATTGGGTGGTTTGAAGTTGGTGATGCAAGGTTGACAGGACCAGATCTAGTTCACCATGTTATGGATAAGGTGAAAGTGATTCAAGAAAGATTGAAGATGGTACGAAGTAGCCAAAACTCCTACACAAATAATAGGAAGAAGCCATTAGAGATTTAGGTTGATGATTGAATTTATCTTAAGGTTTCACCTGTGAAAAGAGTTATGAGATTTCATAAGAAGGGGAAGCTTTGTCCCCAGTATATGGGACCTTATAGAATCTCTAAGAGAGTGGGCAATGTTTCTTATGAGTTTGAGCTACCACAAGATTTATCAGTGCTTCATCTGGTATTCCATATTTCTATGTCAAAAAAGTGCTTGCATGATCCTTCATTGGTAGTACCAACAGAGAATGTTAGGATTAAGGATAACCTATCCTATGAAGGAGTTGCAGTTCGTGTTTTGGATCGTCAAGTTCTCAAGCTAAGGACAAAGAAAGTTGCATCAATCAAGGTTTTTTTAAGGAACCAATTAGTTTAAAAAGCGACTTGGGAAGTCAAGGAGGATATTAATAAGACATATCCACATGTCTTTGAATCTGGAGAGAATGCACAACAAGGTACTAAATTCTCTACTTAGCACTTTATCACGCTTTGTATAAGCATCTTATTAATTACTAACATTTGATTGTTGAGTATTAAAATGATGTTACTGCACTTATCTTAGTGAAAGAGTTCTTATTCAAGGACAAACGTTCCAATGGGGGAGATGTTGTAACATCTCGTTACTTGCATTAACTAAGAATAAGCTAAGAAACCAAGAATGATCAATTTTGGGAAGAAGAAGGGAAATCTGGAAAATTTCTAGCTTTTAAAAGTTTTTTTTGGTCATTTTCTAACGGATGTAACTTCCAGATAAAAATGAGTTTGGGTAAGTTCTATGTATGGTTGGAAAACCCTTGGGAAGATCTTTCCAACGTTGCCGAGTTTTCACAAATCCGATGTCGTGTGAAGGAGATATGCCTTTCGAAAGCTGGGCTATTGGACTAAGGAAAGTACAGTCCGGATATTAGTAAGGGCTAGGATTGCCTATTTCTCTTTGAGGGTTATTTATGGGTAGAAATAAAGTCCCAATAAGTTTTACAAAAAATAAGAACGCTTAGGGCTTAGGAGAAATGAGAAAAAAAGAGGAAGATTAAAGATTATACAAGAAACGCCAAGAGTGTTGCGTGGATTTCGTAAGGGGTGATCCCTATCGAGGTATATGAGATTATTCGGTGTTGTGTCCTTTAACCCACACCCCAATTCGATTGAATACAGAATATTGGATCTTATTTGAATGAAAATCTTAATGTTCTTGATGAAAAGTTGAGAAGTTTTTGTTGGTTGAATTGTAGTTGATCTCTAGTAGGTTTGATTCATATTTTCGGACTATTTTCGGGTCTAATCCTTTTGGTAATGATGTATTTAAGGATTATAAGTGTTTGGGGTGCGATCCAGGGTTGTTTATGAAATTTAAAGATAAAAACTAGAGAATAAAAGTCCGAGGTCCCGTCAGATAGCCCTTGGGGCGTTGCGCTTTCCAAAGCCCTTCAGGGAATGCTCTTTCTAACACACCCGAGCGCACTGCAACTTTTTGAGTGCCCCAGAACAGGGTCTGTCTGATAGGCCCGCGCGCCTTGCGCCTCTTAGAGCGCTAAGACCCCCTAGAGACCTTGTTCATTCCCTATTTTGCGTACTAGTTCGTAAGTGATTCCTATCATTCCTAGTTGATTCCAACACTCTAAAGTGCATATAAACATCATGAAATCATCCATAAAGATGAAATCATGATTCTTGAATCCATTATTTAATTCAAGGAATGTTAAAATAAAAGTCAAAGAAGTTAGAAGTCAAGTTTAAAAGTTAAGAAGAAAGTCAAAGTAAGTTCTTAATGTTTTTAAAGAGACTTAAACAATTATTTTAACTTTGGTTCAAGCTCAAGTAGCAAGTCGAGAAAAGAATAATGAGTTGAGTGAATTTCTAAAAAGCTATAAGGGAACTAAGTATTTTGTAAGAGTGAAGTTTCAAGTTAATTAAAGAGCAAGTGTTGAAATCATTTCTCAAAAACTATAAGGGAACCAAGGATTTTCTAAAAGTTTAAGAATGTTTCAAAAATAAGTTAAAAAGGGAATATAAGAGTTCCAAGAGAATTTTGAACTAAAAGAGTGACATTGATTCCAAAAGAAGCCTTTTTAAAGTTAAATGGTTCAATAAATTATCTTAACAAAAGAAGGAAATTTTATTATAAGTATGTTCTAAAGTATGTTTTGGGAGTAGTATTGAGCACCGATGTGTGGATGACAGTTAATGTTAAATCAAGTCTCCTTATAAACCATGAAGCCATCATGGGAATTGACGGGCCATTATTTTTACATGATCACCACTTAGGCTCATAGTTGTGGTTGTCGATTTGAGAAACTCTATAAGAAATTATATTACTTTCATGTATAAGTAAAGTTGAGTTTATTTTTGTTGTATAATTAATGAACTAAGCGTTCACACACACACACACACACACACACACACACACACACACACACATATATATATATATATATTGCACATGTCTCTATTGCTTTATATTAATTTATCATTATGTGAGTCAAGCAGGACAAGGTAAGTTCATCCTTAATCCATTTCAAGCGTTATTGATGTGCTTAGCATTCAAACTCGCATACTCGTACATGTAATGTACTGATGAGAGTTGTCCTGCATTGTTTCATGATACAAACACATATGAGCAGGATCAGCACGCAACGCTTCGTTGATCCAGGTTGAGCTTCAGAGTTTGTGGTGAGCCTCCTTGCATAACGGAGGAATTCCTTTTCACTTGCTATACTAGTTTAGTTTTTAGGATGTTGTGGGGTCTGTCTCAACATCCAACTCAGTAAGTTTAGAGGTTTCGTAGATAGTTGGTAGGTTAGTTTAGAGTCCATTTTACTTGTTGAGACTTAAGTGCCATTTTGGCTAGAATATTATATGAAGTATTTGTTTTAAACATGCTTTACTTCTTGATAAAGTTGAGAGTAGTCTTCCGGTGAGTTAAATAAGACATAACAAGTTTTCTCTTGGGGACCAGCAATGATCTTCGAGTGCCAGCCACGTCCAGGGTGTAGGCTTAGGGCGTGACAGTCACACCATGAGACTTTACCATCTCTTTTACATTTTTCTTAGAATAATCTTCTGGCGAATAAGAAACTTTGATAGGAAAGAAATAGTCCGATTTCTCTATTCGGTCTACTATAACTCAAATTGAATCATATTGTTTTCTGTGTTATAAAACCAACTACGAAGTCCATATTCAAATCTTCTCACTTTGAACTAGGAATACTAATTTATTGGGATAGCCCTCTCAATTTTTGACTTTAACTTTAACTTGTTGGTAATTAGGACACTTAGCAACAAATCCCACAATATATTTCTTCATTTTATTCTACCAATAAACCTCTTACAATGAATGGTACATCTTTGTTTCTCTTGGGTTAATAGAATACAGAGAACCACGGGCTTCTTTCAAGTTCTGTTCCCTTAAGTCATCGACATTTGGAACACACAAATGGCCTTGATATCTAAGAACACCATCTCCCCCTAGGAAGAAAGCCTCTATGGACTTCCAGAGTACCCCGCTTCTTTCATTTCAATTAAACTTGGTTAAGGACATTTTTTAGCTTTCACATCATTCACAAAATAGGATTTGGACCAATTATTTAGGCAAGAGTATGCGTTCGTACAAGAATTTACACTATTATAGTTTTAAAAAATATCAACATAAATATAAGAGTTAGGGACTAAAAGACATAAGCATAATCAATGCATAAAGTGGATTATCATAACATAAGAGTGTACTTCATAAAGTAACCTCAAAGTATACTTTGAAAATTCATGGGTAATGCTCATCTAATCTTACTCATCATGGAAAGGCAACCTTAGCAATCATCCAAGTTCATCACCTATAATTCTTACCTTTAGCTTATCTTTTATACACATGTGGAGTCACTTAATTTCCTTCCTATAAAGGCTAAAGGGTACTCTCCTCTTGCCTTGCTTATATGGTCATGGGTATTCACATCCATGCCATTTTTATAGATTCATAGGCTTTAGACTCCATGCCCAACTTAATATAACAGGGGTATCTGCCTCTACATCATTTTATACGGAATCATGGGTATTCGCCTCAATGTACTTTCATCATAATATATGCGTATTAGCCTCCACATCTTATATCATCGAGGATGATGGGTAATTTAATTCATGTCAAACATTAATTAATAAGGGTTGTCGCCTCTTATACTCTTTTAGAGAGTATGGGAAATCACCTCATATCCTTATCATCTAGAGGTCACGGTTGATCACCTCTTCCCTCATTAAATGTGACTAATCCTTTCACATTCATACATAATCAATTCATGTGGGAACTATCCCTTCAACAATAATTACATCAATAATAAACTATTTATAATATAAGCTTCACTCTTAAACCTTTCATCTCATAATCATCATATACATTTCATCTCAATGAAATCAATACTATAACATCTAAAATGCCTTAATCCATGACACCGGATTACATGTTTAACTTACATGGTCTATGTCATTTAATTACTATGTTCCCTCATGTAAAATGCAAGACAAGAAAATTAACATTGACTAGGGTAACTTGAGGAGTTGGCTTAGTATAGGTAGTAATATTGGACTATACCTAGACATTGCACAAGTTGATTCTAAGGGAAATCCTAGGAGATTGTTCATAAGTAATAGGATGATATGAAAGATATATGTTTTGACATACGATGTTATTTTTATATGATTGTTGGCTATTATGATGAATATGTTATTTGGCTATATTTCTATGTTAATGATAACTAACTATCTTACAATTTATATGAAGCAAAGTCTTACTTACGGTCTGCTATCTTATCTACTCGGTTATGTGGAGTTATGGGGCTTCACATGACCATTGCACTTGTAGGTTGGGGAGGGGACGTTGGTAAGTGTTTTGTATATTATGTTTATTTGATCTTTGCAATATGTAATGTTAACATGATTCCATAGAAATGTTTCTTTGATTATGATTATGCTTTAAATGATGATATATTTTTCTTGTATATGTTATACGGTATGTGAATTGAGAAATTTTATATGACTTAGCATGCTTTCTAAAGATATGATAAAATAATCTTTTTCATGCACGTCCTTATGTGTTATGTGAATATACCCATACTTATTACATGTGGCATACGAACCCCATTACTTTATTTTACTACAACTGTCGGTTCCGGCCATTAATGTTATGTAGGTCAATTTTAAAAATCTTGGAACTCTTTCACAAAGTCCTGGTAAGTCCTCATATTCGCAGATGCTATCTTTCATATTCTAGTATACATAGATTTTTAGTAGTTTTAATAATATATTATTTCCATTATGTTCTTTGTATTCTTTTGTAATAATACCTATATGGCATAATAACTATTTTTGGCTGAGTTTAGATTTGCACTCTTTAGATGGTTTATGTATATGTGAGATAATAATTGTAAAATATCATATGTTTTTATAACCCTTAAGTATGAAGTCTAACTATACTTCATTAGTATCTTAAAAGTCTTAAATTTTATACAAAATTTAACGGTATGAGAGGTTAACAACACCGGTTGCAATTCGGATTCCAGAGTCTGGGTCATGAAAAACGTGGTATCAGATCATGAGGTTAAAAAAATCCTTAAGATCAATGTCTCACTAAACCACATTACCTACTATATTGTTTATGGTTGTGAAGCGCGCCACAATTATGGATGAGAGACTATGTGATTGTTCGGAAACTGTTGTTTTCTTGATACTCTTATATCGTGCCTTAAGATCTTTGACACTATGTGTATTTTAGAATCAAATCCCTTTTTTATATATATTGACCATGAACACAACAAGGACAGTCTCCAGAAGAGTAGGAGAAGATATTGTGAGTGCGTGAGCTATTCCCCAAGGTAAACGAAATGCTCCTGAAGTGCAAGCGCGACAAATGATAAATTTTTGGTGAATCCTCCGGCTATGATAAATTGTGAGGTGAGGGAAGCCCTATTCCAAATCTCCCAAGCCATGACCACCCACGCTCAAGCCCTCAAAGAACAAGCCAACAAGGAGGTTGCACCTCGAGAGGATCAACATGTTAGTACTATGGCTAGTCATATGAGAGACTTTACGAGAATGGATCCTCTAAACTACTTTGGATACAAAGTTGATGAATACCCCAAGACTTCCTTGATGAGGTCTATAAGATTTTGTTTTCTATGGGGGTGAGTACTAAAGAAAAGTCTGAACATGTTGCCTATAAACATAAGGACGTGGCTAATACATGGTACAATATGTGGAAGTATAGTAGGGTTTTAGGAGATAGTCTCATGACTTGGGAGGTCTTCAAAATGGTATTTGTTGACATATTCTTTCTAAGGGAATAAAGAGAAGCTAAGGTAGAGGAGTTCATCAACCTTCGTCAAGGCGGTATGAGTGTTAAGTAATACTCCTTGAAGTTCATTAAGTTGTCCAAATATGCTTCTTCTTTTGTTTCTAATGCCAAGGATGAGATGAGCTGTTATGTAACAGGCATGTCTGAAGAGCTTGAAGAAAAATGTCATTCAACCATGCTTCATGAAAATATGATCCTATCTAGGCTGCGATCCAGATTCAAGAATCTAGGTCGTGACAACCACGACCAGTGTTCTCCACCACAAGGCATCATGGTGGTAGTGGGAGGTGAGCATGGATATGTGATAGCTTCCCTAGCATCACTTCCTTAGTCTTTGACCTTCACACATAGACCTAGATTAGCCTACTAGATTGCGAGGCATTATACCTGCTTAATCTACCTACTAAAACTAACAATATAATGACCTCTTAATGAAACTGTCTCAAATTTCATCCAAATACATCAATTGGATCCAACGTTAAGGTCAAGATTAATCCAACTGGTATAAGTATTAGTGAAGCATTTAAGGCTCGTCAAAAACATACTAGCAAAGTAGAAAAGAAATATTGAAAAATTAACAAATAGTTTAAAAATCCAATTGATAAGGCCAACTTATAAGGAATATTACCAAGAGTCTAGAGAATATAAAAATGGCCCAATATTTTTTAGACTTAGCTTGCCCTCCTTCTAAATATCATTATGCCGTTCATGGGTAATAATAAATGAAGTATCTTTTCAATAATTCTAAATCTCAAAAGTCCCAGCCTATGTTCATCATATCTCTTATCCCCTCTATATGATAATGTAAGACTATCTTGAATCTCCGAATCATTGTTTAAATCCACCTGTAGGCTCCAAAGAGTTTAACCAACAAACTCGAAAGAGATACATTGCCCACTATACAAGTATTGGAATACCAAAATATGAATAGTTTAACTGTACATGTTATTCATAAATTCTTATAAGGCTAATAACTGATCACAATTACCTCTAAAATCAATCCACCTCCCCAAAAAATAATGGTCCACTACCTAATTAATATTTTTTTTTAAAGTCTTATGACAATGTCTAATCGATAATCCAACTCCTCCGGAAAGTCCTCTAGAATCTACAAATGAACTAAGAACCTCAATAAGATATAAAAGACACATGCACCACATTAATACGAAGTACAAAACATCACACGACTCTATCATATTTGGAAATCTTCCACAATTTTCCAACTACTTTTTATCTATCATTTGGGCTATCTATACAGTCTCAAAATTCAGTCCAAAAATAAATGTGCTAATTGTTTAGTGACATTAGTAAGGATCGTATTTTGGAAAAACTTTTTTGCTCTATATTTTAGGTGCTTGAACATAATTCGATGATGTAATGACTCTATTAATAAACTAGTTAACTAGAGCCGCGCATGTGAGTTTTAAGTTGGTTACTTGATTATATAGATAAATGACTTTTGAAGTTTAGTTTAAAGTGTTTAGAGGTTAAACGTCAAGACACGACTATAAAGTCCAAAAACTAGTCGTTTGAGCTAGTGTGTTCTAGGGCAATGTCGTTAAAGTTTGGTCTGTTTGCTGAGGTATAAACCTTTTACAAGTGACTCCTACACTTAGAATATCGTTCTCAGGGGTTAAAAATCCAGGTGTAACTCTCTAAGGACCACATAAGATGTCCATGAGAAGGAATCCAACAATGGCCAAACAACTGTCAAAACAACATAATCTACGACCCCAATTCTTGAATAATATATCAATCTATGACTCATGTATATTTGGTGTAGATAAAGACATAAAAGTATGAGTTTAATACCCAAAGGATGGACCCAATTCATAACCATTAGATTAATCTATTGGATATGGATTGGAACCGTTAATAGGCACTGCAATCTGTCTTTTGAGTCTTCTAAGTGAAGGGTGGTTTCGTAAAATTCCCCTTGCTTGGATAAGGGTATGGACGTTTGTTTTAAGTAATTTAAGGTATTATAAGAGTATTGAAACATTAATGTCCTGATTTATTCACCGGTGTTTAGCTCACATGATCTATATCGGTTAATTCTCACGATATGTTCTTGGTTCAGTTAGCCCTGAGCCACTCATTTTGGCATGGAGTGAACACTTGAGATGGATTCGCCTTAGACGTTAATCACCCATTTTAAGTGTGGGGCAGAGACTCGAATTCATGAGTAGCTCACAGGATCAAGATTCATTTTAACTAGTTTATCACCTCTTTTCACTATGGGAAAGACACTGGATTTCATGTTAAGCTCGCATGATCTTATTCCTAATGGTGTCACTATGAAAGTGACAACGAATGATGATGATGGAAAGTATGTTCAAAGTGAGCAATGAAGAAGTGCTTAAGAATGTCAATTGTCAATATCACACTCATGAAGTTTCAGCAAATAATGGGCAAAGCCAAATAAGATTAACTTATAATAACTTCCTATATGATGCCAATAAAAGGAAGTAGAAACATAATGTTAACTAAATACCTAATCGCTTCCCTAAGATAAAAGTAATGAAATAGATGGCATATCCATAGATAATGGCTTATGAAATGTTAATGAATACATACTGTAAAGAATGACTCATTATAAGATAGGGAAATGATTTCTTTGTCCTTGGATTAGTTGCATCGGTTCATTGTGTGTATGGGACTACAATGAATCATTGCACTTGTAAATAAAAATAGACTAAAGAATTATTGAACTACACAACAAGAAGAAGAAATAGATTGAAAATAAAACTAAGTATAGAGAGGTGATCTCTCGGGTTACGAATACCATTTTTTTAAATATTCGCCCGAGTGGTTCTAAAATTGTGTTGATGATACGAATGTCTTGTAATCATATAGAAAATGAGTTGTGCTCTTTGAATTCATTAAAATATATCATATTCATACCACAATTCACAACTAACGAATTACGAAAGTGTAATGATTAGACTTTCCAGAAATAGCATGTCGCTTAGCAAGAGCTTTTATTGATCATGCATAGCTTTATGTGTATGTGTGCATACATCCATACTTAGAAAAATTTGCATACTAAACCCCTACTATCTACTATTTATATTGGTGCATGTCCGAGGATAGATTGAACACTCTTGCAGCGGTTTGGACATCATCAATCTCCAAACCATTTGGTAGGTCCTCTTTATTTAGAGGATGATAGAATTTTAGTTTAGCCTTAGTTTTTGAAATATCTAGTGGATATTGTCCCAAACGTTTTTTTCACAGTTTATTTCAAAGATTTTTGAAATAAGGTCATTTTTGGCAAACGTATTTATGATATATTCATATTCAGTTTCAAATTGATTACTTATGATAGATGTTTGTTCTCTCATGTTGAGCTTAGTATATGATGTTACTAGTTCATAATTATGTGAAGTCTATGTATACTTCATCCATTTAATTTTTTTTTATTTTTTTGCAAATTTAACTAGATGAATGTGATGAATGCTAGAAGAGGCTTGTCTGCAACCTTCGAGAGGAAAACGAAGTGGGTGGCGGTCCGGATTCTAGAATTTGGGTCGTGACAAGGTACAATTGATTGGGAATGAATTCACTTTTGCTGACCTTAGTGTTGTTTCTTACTATAGATGGTGGTATTAGACGCTATCCATACATTGCACAATGTATATCCTAAGGGTTTCTTGAGGTGAAGGTCCAAAGGTAAAGGTAATGGTTTCCTTGTAATATTTTCCTAATGTGAAGTTATGACTTATATGATGTCTATACTTGTAAATGGTATGTTTTATGCTATTGTTCATGATATTTTAAGTGTTTCATAATGCATGGTATTGAAACAAATTGTCCCTTTAAGCATGTTTTTCCATAGTCATCATACTTAGTACATTTGTTGTTACTACCCCATATTTTTCATATTTTTACTAAAAGTGTAGGTTTTGACTAGTGATATTCCTTCTAGCTAGTTTGAAGTTCTGTATTTCATTCCTCTACGAAAAATTAGATGTCGTCATGTTTCGAGGACAAGACGTTATGTTTCGTGAATATATACAATAAACGTTCTAGTAGTTATTTTCAATTGTAAAGGGTTATGTCCCTGGTATGTCTAAGATTGGATCTTAGATGGCCATGTGAGACTAGAATTCATTTGTATTTCAAGTTTTATTTTTAAATGAAGTTTTAATATTTTAGACTTAAATGAGTTTTTAATTATGCACTATTCCTATGACGAATGGAATAAAATGCTATTAGGCTTGTATGAAACCTCTTAGGGTCAAGTACACCGTGCCATAACCTAGGGGGTGCTCTTGGGTCATGACAGACAATCGTATATTATTCTCCTTTTCTGAACGAGTCACCAATTACCACTTTTGTTCACCGTTTAATCCTCAATCTTGAAAAACAAAATCTTCAAATGATGACTAGCCAGATTCAACACAATATGAAGCTCATTATAATTTTTTTTCAAATGTAAGACCATGTTTGAGTAAATGCATTCAATTTTCATCATAACAAGAACGACTAAATGGTCTCACAAAGAAAATCAGTACTGAAACAAGGAATCAATGCAACTCTCACTCTCTTAAAAGAGAAATACGTGAAAGTTTGATCCTATAGTTTTCCCATATTTTCCAATCATCACACAACCTAGTTGATGCAAAATCTCAAGTTTTTTTTAGGTTTGGAACAGTGCTGAGGGTTAATAAAGGTCAATTTGTCTTATTGACATCACCTTCTGAAAGCACTGGTTCTATAATCTTCACCCTTTTCATGTTATTTTCATTCTTTATCATTTGATAACTGAAACATTGATTTTTCACTAACTTTATCTATAATTCCTTTTATTTTAGCAACTTCTCATTATTATTTCGATATTTCAAAATTATAACTCCATATTTTCTAGGGAGGGATTTGTTTTTAACGCACTTCAATGTGGGTGTGGTTTTTTTTTAAACACACTTCAAAGTTGAGTCTCATTTTTATCTTTATTTGTCTTTCACTTGGCTTTCATTTCTCCTTCCTTTTTACACCCCCAACTTAAGATTTTTACCTATGTTTTTTATTCAAGCATAACAATGCTTCGAAAAGGGAGTAGGCTGAGAAGGTGGAGACAATTTTGGCTCAAGAGGTTTCAATGTGGTATTTCAACAAATGGTTTAAGCTTGAATGTTGCAAAAAGGGATGTGAACATTTACAAGGTAGTCCAAATGGGTATGGAAATTTGTCTTCCCTCTTACCATTGTTGTCCAAGATCATGCCTGAAACATGCCAATGCTTAGAGAATTAGGGTAATGATATAACACTCAAGTAATCCTGATTTAATTCAAGGTTTAGATGATCATAATCTAGTATAAAACTCAAGGAAGATTACAGGTCGAATCCATAGGGAGCGGTAGAAGCTTGAATTCAGTTATGAAGTTATAAAGGGAGCGGTTAAAGTTTGAATTCAGTTATGAAGTTATAAATGTGTTTTAAACTGATAAAAAATAAAAAATATCACACACATTTAACTAAATTAAAAGGGATGACAGTAAATGTCAGATAGTAGGGGGTTTGGCTTTCAATTAACAGTTAAAACACATAAAAAACAGGGAAACAACAATATATAGAGGAATTTTTAGGATGTTATAGAGTATAGGCTAATTTCGCTATGTGGATAAATTCAAATTTACTAATAATGCCTAGATATTAGTAGGTAGGCTAGACTATCGATGTAATATATATCTCTCAAACAACTACTACGATTCAAGTGAGTTCTCTCGAACCTCAACAATCTTTCAGAGAAAAACCACCCCAAACCTTAATTTACCTACTCACATGAGCTAGATAGGTAGAATCAACTTCAAATTAACTCTCTCCTGCTGAACCCATATCAACCAAATAACTACAATCATTAATCTAAGGTTTTTGTTCGAAAACCTACTAATCAAACAAGCTAAAAACACTATGTTAGAATTGCATTCACAACTACAATGCGTACCTTAAAACACCACTATTGATTAAAGCACTTTAATTAAGCTTTTAAATTACTAAATAACAATACCCATAAGCTAATTAAGAAATAATCACATGATCACAACCAAATAATATGGTTTTAACTACACATCTTAAAAACATAAAAGAATTACCAAATAGCTTAGCCATGATATAGGTAAAAGTTTCAAAGTTTTCATAATAGTCCAAATTTAATAAGATCAAAAACCCACTTGAAAATCCCTAAAATTATTTCTCAGATGCTTCAAAGCCTACAATTGAAACTTAGAAACATAGAGAAAACTCAAAATCTCAAACTTAGGGAATAAAAAATGCTCTGTCCTTATTTTCAATTTCAATTTTTTCTCCTGAAAGGCTATTGGGGGAAGTAAGTAAGGTGTCGCCAACCTAGTTGAAGATCCACCATTTTCTCAAATCCATCACCAATTTGAATTGGCTATTTGTCATCCAAATCCTCTGACATTAGGCGATCACGGTTGACATCGCTGAGTCATTCCTCAATCAACTGACTGCCTATTTGTGTCGCCTACTTGGTTTTTTCCCAGGGATAATTCATGAACTTTTAGCTTCCTAAAGATCCTCTTAGCGGTACGCTTTGTGATCTTGGCGATAAGCGGGATCACATTACTTTACATATTTAGGTTATTTGCCATGTTTTCCTTGGTAGTGTCCTTGCATTGCTCCAAATCCTTTAAAACTGCAAATTAACACTTTAACATCGTCTTAAACCATATATTAGGCATTTGAGGACAATTATATTTTTAAAAAAAGCTGTAAATGATTCAAAATTTGTGACTCATGAACACCATAACTTAAACTTTTGCTTGTGCTGAAGTAAAACTCATGATCAATAAATTCAAAACGGATGTATACAAATATTGCTGCTTAAGATTCAACATAAATGCAAACAAAAATATCACAATGTTTGTTTCTTATGCAAGTTCAAGCTCAACAAATTTATTCAAAATCCTTCTCAAGAAAGATGCTTCCATATTCACACAAATTTCTCTTTAATTTAATGTCCCGGAATCATATACAAATCTCATACTCACAAAGATGAACACAAGCATGATTTTACCCATAGACTTGCCCTAGTTTTCCAATAAATATTCTTTTTGACTTGCTCAAGATCTCTAAGGTCTTTTCAGTCTAGTAATTGGGCTAAGTGTAATGGAATGAATATTTAGGTTTACTGGTTTCTACCTTCATGAAGTATAGCTCGGTAATCACTTTTTCTCCTTCTCTTTCACATTCAAACATTTTCATAATCAACCCCATTATTCAATTAAACATGAATCACCGGATACCCTATTTCGTTTACTATTTTCACACACTATATTAACAAATTTTCTTCATTTCTCAGTCCGTTTCTTTCCATTATTTTTTCTTTTTTTTTATGGAGTTGTTGCATATTTTTCAAAACAATCCATCAAAGGAAGATTTTTTCAAACTTCTTGACCTTTCTTTTTTTCACCACACGCCCAACTTATGCTTTTGGCCTAATTTTGATTTTCAAACAAACCAGTAAATCATAAAGGTTATAAGTGATGAGATAAAGAGGTCAAGTTGCTCAAGTTTCTTCCAATGAAAAGGAAAGGATCAGAGAGTGCAAAACATGATTCATACTTCTCACAAGGTTGGCCACAAAGAGTTATGGTGTAAAGTTGGTTCGCTCTTCAAATTTTTTCCTAAAATCATTTCAATTGCTTGCTTCACTGAATCATCAGAGCAGCAGGGAAAATTCTAAGTTTCATGAAGAACAATGTTCAAGAAAACATCACCACACAAACATTGACGCAACTGTGAAACAAGAATCCACACTTTCTAGCTAGTGTACAATGTTCATCAGAGACTTAATCCACAATCAGCTAGTCACAATGAGGTTCTAAAAGTTCATATATTGTCTATGTAACTTACATTGACTCATCATAGCCCCACATTTATTTATTTCAGTTAGGATCACTATTTAAGTCATCAATATTGACCAGAACTGACAAAAAAATTAGCACACGAACATTTGAAATCACACACAAAAGAGGTGGAAATTATTTTGTAAATCTCAAAAACATTTTCACATTAAAACATTGTCATAATTTATCAGCAACCAACAACAAAGATATATATATATAACAACACCAAAATTAGAACAATATTCACAAAAATAGCCCACAAGAGGTTGTATGGAAATTCCTCACCTCACCAAAAAAAAGAAGTAGTCGTCCGACCCTCAAATGCAAATTAAAATAGAAGCGGTATAAAAAGAGAACACAAAGAAAGATAAAAAGTAATCCTACGAGGCTAGGCCTATGTGAATTCTGCAACATATGTGCTTGGAATCTCAGAACTAGAAGGCACAGATGTACTTGAGGGCCTACCAGATTAAAGCATAATTTCGTGTATAGGCAACATATCCACATCAATCTTAAAGGGATTATCCATCAGTGATCTGTTCCTTTTTTAAGCCTCAGCCTAGTGGTAATTTTCTTCAATATGAGGATGTATGTAGTGGAGTTGGGTCTCATCTCGACATATTTCTTGTCATCTCTCGGAACATGATCTATTTTGTACAACTCGGTGATCAACACCAGATATAGGAGTAAGGTCATGCGTTGCTTCGCCCTCATTGCCATCTCCTGCTCAATTAGGAACAAAAAATTTAGTTACTAGCAATCAATGATAGACACAAGAGAAGTTGCTTTTGGATATCTGAGGAAGGATTTATTTTGGGATGGCATACTGGCTCTACTAATGAATCTTCAACAACATATGGAAACAACATTCAGGTCTTTCTTCTCTATCACGACAACAACTTCTATCCACCTTGGGGTGACATCAGAGAGAAGGGGTGCCAACAAACCCTTAAGATCTCTAACATCATCTTCTTGATTAGATAGATTTAATCATGCATAATGCTCATTGTACACCGCAGGAAAAAATTGATATCTTAGCAACGACATTTCACCTTCTTTCCTCTAACAACCACAAAGTCAACCAACTTGAACATCCTATCATTCGTGTTCCCTTTGAACACTAAATCTACATAAGTCGATTAAATATCTTGGACCCAAGAAGGTATAAAGGGGACTAGGGTTTTAGTAATATTCATGAACATGTGTTGAGATTTTTCCACACCTCTTAGTATCTATCCACCAGGTTGTCTGTCGACAATCTCTTCTACTCTAAGCTAGTATTCAAACCATCGGCCTTTAGTCGATTGAGTGACCGCGAAGGAGAACCCTAAACAGGTGGTGTTTGCATCATTGTCTGTGTTGGAGGAGGAGATGGAGATGAAGATTAGGGAGTAGGCTTCAGAATCCTAGATGAAACATGTAGAGACTTGGAGCGTAGGTCCACTCTACAGGCCTATAATAATTGGTCATCATCCTATTTGGAGAAGGAAGCCGGAGAGTCATCTTGTTAATCCCTCTTATTGTTGGAGATAATGTGCTGTGTTATGTGGACTCTCTCTCTGTCACATATTTTCTCCGTTAGTGTCACAACCACGGGTGCGTTGACATTGCCTTTACCTCTCTATGAAGGTATTTGTGTAGAAGTTGCCCGGGAAGCAGTCGATTCCCCATTTATTACAACTACATGTGCCCGATTTCAAGGTGGTATACCTTTACACAAAACTTTAAGTCTAGTCATTCCTGAAAAAAATAAAGAAAACATGAGAAAAATTCAGATAAATTTTAGAAAAGAAAATTCAGGAAGACCCACCAAATCGATCGGTGAGTCGGCGAACCACATTGGCTAGCCTGTTTGGTGTAGCGGAAAGTTATAGAAAAAAAATGCAAAATTCAAACTTGGTCAGCAATATCCAAGACCACTCGGTAGGTCACGTTATCAATCGGGTAACTAGAGGTAGCTAACCGAAAGTTATAGAGCTTGTATGGAAATTAAATGTGTAGAAAGGCGATGAGAAGAGACTTTTGGTGAATCGCCAAGTGAACTTGGAGAGAACATGAATAAACAAAAAAATACATAACTTAAAGCCTCAAAAGGGAGAAATAATAGGCGACCCAACAGGACTTAGGTAAACAACCAAACCACTCGGCGAGCTCGACCAAATTGGCAAAGTAGTCAAACATGTAAAATTTTCACCCCCAAACTTCAAATCAAGTTCGCATGCCAAGAAACAAAAATCAAACACCAACATATGCAAATGACCCTAGAACTGTATGACCCATTCCGTCGTAGTACTCAAAATTCCCCCAATTTTGCCAAAAATTGGCTAATTTACATCATTTACCCTTAAGAGTTATGTCTAATGCCCACATCATTGGGACAAAAAAAGTAGAAAACTTTGGGGCTATATTGACATCACTCGGCTAGACCCATCACACAATCAATACAACCTATTAATTTAATAGACAATAGACATGGAAAATAAGCATTTATGATCAATAATTAATGATTTCTACTAAGAATTGGAGAAATAAAATTTACACTATAAACCAAACACCTATACATAAATATATCATCAACAAAAAAACAATTTCATTTAATTTGAACCAATAATTTTGTTTGGGGTTTAAAAAACCATCCTTTTATGCTCAAATTTTTAAAACTAGGAGGCAAAGTAATTCCAAAATCCTTTCTTGGAAAATATCATAAACTAACAATAACAAAAATGAATTTTTTTGAAAAATCGAATATTGGTGTGAGAGTACGGGAATTTGAAAGGTTAGCGAGTTAAGGACTTCTGAATTTAACACCCTTTAGCTTTTTTAAACCCATCAATTTTCAGGCCATTCGACGAGTTAAGTTTAACTCGATGATCCATTTAGTGAAGCACCAGTGGTACTTCAGCCCGCTGATATTTTTAAAAAATCTAGCAAACCAGGTGGTTCAAAGGGCATTGTAAGTTGGTCGCAACGACCTACTAGACGAGTCTCTGATTTGACAATTGGCTCGCGTATTTGCCATTTTCTTAAAAATTCAACTTTTAAAACTTGTACATTCAACACTCGTTATACAAAAAACAAAATATAAAACCATTAAACCTAGGGTTGTCTTCCAAGACGAGCTTTATTTAACGTTGTGACACTGAATGTATACGCTTTCAATATTGAATTTTTAGGTTAGCCAAGGTATACTTTGTAGACCCTCTTTTGTCGTGTGGTTCAAATGAGATGAAATTTGACCCATTTGTATTTTCAATTGCTTGATAGACAGTGAATGTGAAGTGAATGTTTGATTGAGTGTAGATACATTCTCTTTCATTTCTTTAAAAACATTATTTGGCGATTCCACAATATGGAGAATGCATGAAAGCATGTTATACATGTGGACGTTCCTCGGTTCGTTAGGATTTTGACGCTCATGTGGTGGTACGTATATGTTCTTATCACCATCCCTTTCCTTTCAAGTTGCGTTATGATCATGACATTCTCTATCATGATATATCCACGAATCATCTCTATTCAAACCTTTATTTGCACACGGTCTTTTATTGTTCGAACAAAAACCTCCTCGATTTTTAGGAAAGTTCACTCTCATAATACATTTTCTCAAATCATTCTTCGTCGTGAATTTCTCCATGCATACCCATAACATTCACACCATTCAACCCACTACCCATCACATTTTTTGACAATAGATCTAGCTTAGTAATTATTTTGGTCATTATTTTGTCTCTCAATTTGATCTTTTTTCATCCTAAAAGTTAGAGTAGACAATTGGTCCTCATAAGGTTGTTGCCTTATACCAACGTGAACATGTTGATCTAAAATCCTTTTGATCACCGAGTCAAGGCTAATGTAGAATTATTGTAGATGCACGTTACTTGGAAGTCTTTGAGTTTGACATCGAAGTACAAAATTTTTAAATCTAAACTACATATCATGTATTAGTTAACCTTCCAAGAATTTGAACCCTTGAATACCATCTCTTAACGTCATAATTTTTTTTTTGGGAAAAGTACCTCACATAGAAAGCCATGGTAAGCTCATCCCATGTAATAATGGAATTCCTTGGGAGGTCACCTAGAATGTTTTTATCTTCTTCCATAAAAGAAAATGGAAATACTTGAAGACGGAATGATTCTTTAGGTATATTATTGAATGAGAACAGTCCACAAACATCGATGAAATTCTGAATGTTCTCGTATGGATCCTCATGATCCAACCCTCCAAACAATCCTTTTATTTCCAAGTGTTGAAAAATTGTTCTAGTAACATGAAAAGCAGTGTCTCCCCAGCAAGGGGTAGACACATAGCAACAACAACACCCAATTAACATGGGTCGTTAACATCTGTCAAGAGTCTCAAAATGAAATTCGGTGTGTATAACCTCACTTGTGCCTAAAAAGGTTAATAAAATGTTTATTAAGCGATTTTAAGTTTTTGTGCATTATTTTAAGTGATTTGGAGCTCAAACATCCAAGAATGTCTGAGACGTTGAAAACATAGACCATAGACGTGCTGTGTGTATTAGTGTGCCCGGTATATTATAAGCATTGTTTGATGCTGAAATTGATAAGGGAGGATCCAAACTGGTATATGGATGTATTTATATTCGAAACTATAGGCACCACTCCCCAAGGACCACCCAAAAGGTCCTTGAGGAGGACACAAAAACTGGCAGTACATTGCAAAGGAAGTGTCCAAACGACGCCTGGCCATCAATGAATGGTGCTGCAGTCGGTGCCTCATCCATTAGGGGCGTGGCTCAACAGTTATTCGTGATATATTAGCCCTCCAAGAAGGAATCCTCACTCACCATCCAAAAAATAGCAATATGGTGCGTTAGTCAATCGATGCCTCGTCCGTCGCCCTCCATAGATTGTACTTGCAATCCTTGCTGAGACGCTGCAATTCACCCTACTTCCTAATTAGACTCTAGATTGTTTATTTAAGTTTTTTAAGGTATTTTAAGTTAATATGTAGTAATTAAATCTAATTTAGTATTCCTTTTTCAAAGAAAAATCTTTCCCACTCAAAACAAACTCTCTGAAAACACCAAACCCCAATTGAATATAAAGCTCATGAACAAGCTATGGAGGTGGATTCTTGGAGCATTCTTCAAAATTTTTTGTTGTGTTTATAATTTATAAGGTATGGTAATTATTTTTAACTATATAATAATTTATCTATGGAAACCTTTCAAATCTTTTTTAAACATAATTCTATGTAATAAATATCATCTTTCAATCTATCCATCAGTTCATTGTTAAAGTGGTTTCAAAAGCATTCTAATGATTTAATATGTGATTAATATATGGTTTTATCATGATTTTAAATCCAATTGTATGAACAAACATATTTTTGTATTCTTAAATTATGATATGTTATGGGTATCGTGAGCTTTACTAGATTATTATTCTATTGTTATTGGATTATAGTATATTGAATATTCCTTGACTTATCTATATAAATTGATTATGAATTGTTGGGAACTGATCAAGATGATCATTATATTTGAGATTTGGTAAGTTGACCTAATTCCACTTATTAACATAGACTCTTTATTGAATTGTGATGATTGGTATGATCCACCTATGGTGTAGGTGTTCACATTCTTGTACATGTTCGTGTGTTATGATTATGGTCTCGAAGGCACTATATGCATGATGAATTGATATTATGATTTCATATTTATGAAGTTGAAGGAGGTAGACTAGGGTATAACATCATGTTTAAGGGAATTAATGTTAGGTGAAGTTATGTGTGTGGTCTTCCCCACTAGTTACATAATTTAGGTGTGTAGATGATGTTGTTCATACGTGATGATCATGTTAGGGTTCTGTGGGGTCTATACGAATAATTATGATGAGTACACTAGTAACATGACCCATACACATATGAAACCTATATGAATATATGATCAAGGTATGTTAGGAGTATTATATCATAATGATGAATATGTTGATGTCTCCTATGATGAAATGTGAGTATGTATAGTCCATTGTCCATAATACTCTATATGTGTATTTGACTTGAAAGTTGATTAATTTTGTACATTGTTTGTGATCTTTGGAGGATGGCTTCCTTAAGGTTATGCTATATCCATTATGTGATTGTTGACCAATGTACATACACACACTTCATGCATATTT
Organism: Solanum chmielewskii; assembly: GCA_027704785.1. Classification (NCBI taxonomy): domain Eukaryota; kingdom Viridiplantae; phylum Streptophyta; class Magnoliopsida; order Solanales; family Solanaceae; genus Solanum; species Solanum chmielewskii. The sequence continues at coordinate 14,562,125 of JAKWIX010000322.1, forward strand.
ATGAATAAGATAGATTCATGATGACTAAGGAAAGGATAGTTCTCCTATGCATCATTACCTATTGCTATGTATGTAAAGTATATGATAAATGAATTTATGAACATGTGTGACTAGAGGTGTTTATGTGAAGGTAGATATGACATTGTGCGCGCGCACACACATGATATTTGATTGTATGAATATCTGAAAGGACATTCTCACATGAAGTACGGTCTATGATGAAAGGACATTCATATTTTAGAATCCTTTAAGCAATATAATGTGTGAAGGAGCAAGCTCCCAAAGCCTTCTTCATTAACTAATGCATTATTGACTTAAATATATTAATGAAGGGAGTTAAAGCCTAGCATCGTGTGAACATGAAAAATGATAGTGGGGGGCTTCACGTTAGTAATCCCGGCTTTCTACAAGAGAACATTCACATTTAACAAGTCTGGTTTCCCAACGTAGATGTTGTCTTATAAGATGGAAACCTCCACAATAGTAAGTTAAGGTTTGTAGATGAAATCTCCATGTTCTATAAATGCATGCCGCTATAGGTTATAACTCGTGGATTCCACCTAGATAGCTATATATCATTGGTTACACCTTAGGCAAGTGTTAACCATCTCTTTTTTGTGTGGTAGGAGAATACTAGATTCCTTGTAGCTCACATGGTCTATGTCGGTTATGACTATGTATCTTAAAGTAAGAAATGAACTAAGATAAGATATTGGACTCTCATCACAACTCCTTTAGTGGATTACTTAGTATAGGTAGGATTATGGCCCCTACCCATGCATTGCACAAGTGAACTTTAACATAGGATAAGATTGGTACATGTGTGTAAGTAAGACTTATGTAATGTTATGTATGAATTGTAGGAATGTATTGTTAAGTGACCTTCTTATGATTAGGAAATGAATTATCTGTATTTGTGTGAATTACACTTGTGGCGTCTAAATGGTTTTACTTAGAATATGTTGGGGTATGGGATTCCATGTATACATTGCACAAGTACGTTTCTGAAGGGTTTATGAGTGTATTTTACTTATGGTATGAAATAAATGAGATAAGACTAACGCTGAAATAATTCAAACAATCCTTACTTGATGCTATGAAGTATGTGCCTTATGTCTAGTTATAAATGAAAGTGTTATGAATTTTTGAGTATGTTATGCATAATCTAAGGTGACTTGTTACGTACACTTGGTGGAAGTAGTATTATTGGATGCTACCAACACATGAAACAAGTGTGGCATAGGAGTTGTCATAGGTGATGTTCCTTATATCTAAGATGTGCTTATGACTTGTGAATACATGTGGTTATGTTTTTGAAGCATATCTATAGACTATTTTAAGGTAACCTCAAGGTGATATATTGAACTAAGTACACTTGAGGGTTGCTTAAAGAACTAGGCTAAGATAAAAAGAGAAATAATGCATTGTAAATATTGAATATGAATCAAAGTATGATAAATGGTTTATGTGCTAGTATGAGTAGTATTCATGTCTATATTATGTATGTGAACTATATTGAGCTTATATATTCCGATGTTCGTGAAGGTTTCTAAAAATATAGGGTGCATAATTTTAAATGAAATGTGCTCTTTAATTGCATGTTTTCACCTGGTTGCCATACCTAGTGCATTCTTGTACTAATACCATTCTTCTTCATCTTTTTACACAAATTGTAGGTATTGAGCGCTAGAGGATGTCTCCTAAATGAAGATCTTGGATAGATATCTAAGTTCAAGTAAAGGAATCTTTATGATTCAAGGGTTTCCTATGTCAAGATGTTTCTTTAAGATGATGTAATAGTTAGATTAAATATTATCTTTTTAAGGGCCGTGTCCCTATTCTATTCTATTGAGTTGTGGCTTAAGATTGTAAAGAGATATATAGTATACTTATGTACTTATGATATTATATATATATATATGTTATGGGCATAGTCCGACTCATGGTGACCTGGTTGAATTGGGGGAAGCTGTAGGTATTATTGCAGGTCAATCGATTGGAGAACCGGGTACTCAATTAACATTACGAACTTTTCATACCTGAGGAGTATTCACGGGGGGTACTGCAGAACATGTGCGAGCCCCATCTAATGGAAAAATAAAATTCAATGAGGACTTGGTTCATCCGACACGTACACATCATGGGAATCCCGCCTTTCTATGTTCTATAGACTTGTATGTAACTATTGAGAGTGAAGATATTCTACATAATGTGAATATTCCACCCAAAAGTTTGCTTTTAGTTCAAAACGATCAATACGTAGAATCAGAACAAGTAGTTGCCGAGATTCGCGCAGGAATATCCACTTTGAATTTTAAAGAGAAGGTTCGAAAACATATTTATTTTGATTCAGACGGAGAAATGCACTGGAGAACCGATGTCTATCATGCACCCGAATTTACATATGGTAATGTTCATTGATTACCAAAAACAAGTAATTTATGGATATTATTAGGAGGGTCGTGCAGGTCCAGTCTAGTCTACCATTCAATCCACAAGGATCAGGATCAAATGAATGCGCATTCTCTTTCTGGCAAGCGAAGATATACTTCTAACCTCTCAGTAACCAATGATCAGGCGAGGCAGAAATTGTTTAGTTCGGATTTTTATGGTAAAAAAGAAGATAGGATTCCTGATTATTCAGTCTTTATCGAATCATATGTACTGGCCAGTATAATCTCGTATGTTCGCCTATTCTTCACTGGAATTCTGCTTTATTGTCAGAAAGGCGAAGAAATAAATTCATCATTCCACTACAATCAATTCAAGAACTCGAGAATGAACTAATGCCCTGTTCAGGTATCTCGATTGAAATACCTGTAAATGGTATTTTCCGTCGAAATAGTATTCTTGCTTATTTCGATGATCCTCGATACTGAAGAAAGAGTTTGGGTATTATTAAATATGGGACTATAGAAACGCATTCAGTCATCAAAAAAGAGGATTTGATTGAGCATCGAGGAGTCATGGAATTGAGGCCAAAATACCAAATGAAAGTAGATCGATTTTTTTTCATTCCTTAAGAGGTGCATATCTTGCCCGGATCTTCTTCCCTAATGGTACGGAACAATAGTATCTTTGGGGTCGATACACAAATCACCTTAAATCTAAGAAGCCGAGTCGGTGGGTTGGTCTGGGTGGAGAGAAAAAAAAATGAATTGAACTGAAAATCTTTTCTTGAGATATCCATTTTCCTGGAGAGACGGATAAGATATCCAGGCATACCGGTGTTTTCATACCACTAGGAACAGGAAAAAGAAATTCCAAGGAATACAAAAAAGTTCAAAATTGGATCTATGTCCAACGAATTACACCTAGTAAGAAAAGGTTTTTTGTTTTAGTTCGACCTGTCATCACATATGAAATAATGGACGGTATATATATATATATATATATATATATATATATATATATATATATATATATATATATTAATTGAGGATTCTTGCATATCATGTACTATGAAAAGTTTTAAATGTTCCAGTATTTTTATTACGATTATGCAATGAAAGATGTCTATGGTCTTGTATAAGACCTCCGAGTGGTCAAGTACATCATGTTAATTCTAGGGGATTCTCCCCAAACATGAAAAACTTGGTGTAAGAGCATAAAGTTATGGAAAATGGTTTAGGGTCCAATATCTCATATTTCCATGTACAGTAGAGTCTTGTTCATTGCCTGTGAGTCGATACACATCTATGAGAAATAACTATATGATTATAGAGTTTCAATTTGTTGACTACTCTAATGTCGTGCCATAGAACTTAGCTTTATATGCTTTTTCTTTTATGTTTTCTTGTCAGGTGGTATTTTAGATATTATTTCTTTGAAAGGATGTGCAACACCCCTAAACAAAACTAGGTTGAACTAGAGCTCTGCATATGTATAATGATTTAATTTTGTGCTAAAATTATTAACAATTGTTTTTTTAAGCATTCCCCAAAGGTTGGTGTTTTTTAGAGGTCAAACGTCCAAGAACATCCATGGCAATCGTATGATGTGAATTAGAAAGTGCTTTTGTGTCTTAGCATGTTTTAAGTGTTTGTTTTAGTTGAAATTAATAGAAGCTTGAAATCAAGGAAGGGCTTGGAGGGTTGGTTGTGGTCAATTTATTCATCACAAATTAGTGGGTTCCTTATCATTGAGGTATGGTAGTCATCCTTGAACTTCCTTTCATTAAAAGAGCCACTTCTAAATGATATCAAAAAGGGTTTCAACTTTATTCTTTATTACTTGACTCTAAGTATAGGTCATTTTATGAAAACATTTTAATTATTAAAATGAGTTGTTTTTAGTTTTTAATGAACATTTTAAGGTCAATACCTCAATGGAACATGTTTATTCATTTTATTAACTTTTAGCTTATGCAATGGGTATGATGAGCAAGATTAAAGAATGTAAGAGATATGTTGTGTTTATGGTTATATTCAGTTTTAGCTATTTCCATAAGGGCTATTTTATAATGAATTATTGGATAAATTTTGAATAGGTGGTGAAGGTTTGGATGAATGGTGAGTTATCTTGTCTTGTTCTTATTATGAAATGTTTTTGAGAATTATGGTCCATCTTTTGTGGCGGTGTTTTATTGATGTATTTAAATATAAATTTACATATGTATTTTGAATGAGGCCACGAAGGCAAATTATGTGAAGTATGATAATAATGATGTTGTTCTAATTGATGTGCTTTAGAAGGCTTGTTTTGTGAAGTATGCTAGAGATTATGTTCAAGTGCATTATATGTTTATGTGATGTATGCTAGAGATCATGTTTAAGTGAATTATATATTTATTTGAAGTATACTAATGTGTGGGATGTGATGAATAAAGATGTAAATATGTTTAGAATTTGATGTTATATAAATGGTTATTATGAGAAAGGTCTGTTCACATGTACACCCACACACACTTTTAATAAATAAATGAATGAATAAATTCAAGGAATGTGAAAGGGGATTTTTGGGGTGAATACTCTTCGTGAGTTGAGATGTAGTGATTAGTAGTAACCTCACTACCTTTCAAGAGCTTTTCTAAAGTTGGCTGAAGGATGGATTACCCTTCGGGAGTTGAGATGTGCTTTCCATTAAGTTATTCCTTAACCTATAATAATGAATGTGTAAGAATCCCTGGGGGAGTTATGATTAGCACTAACAGGATATGAAGAAAAGGTGGATACACTTCGTGAGTTGAGATTTTGTATACAATGTACCTCTTGAGATGAGTACTACTCGTCACTACAAAATGAGTTACTTAAAAGCAATCTCCTTATCCCTTAACTATGTGCCCTCATAGGTGTAGGTATTACAGAATCCATGTAAAGGCGAAGAGAATGACCCTACCCTTGGCAAGTGAGGATCCCTTACCTGATAGGGGTTAATGTCGGGATTCCATGTGTATCTTGGATGCTCTATGTCGGTAAGAGATAACTCCCCACAAATTAATGTAATGAACTAAGTCTACTAAAAAGTGAACTACTTAGGGTACTGGGGGTACGGGACACTATTTATCCATTGCATAAGTAGACACTTAAAAGGGGAGTCATAGTCTTTCTTTATCTTTAATCTATGAAAGTATTGTTATGTAATGAAATGAAGTTTTGTGACTTAATGTAAAATGTTAAGAAATAATTTTGAAGTTATGTCTTGTATAATAAAGTTTATGAATGATGAATGTGGTAAACCTAACCTCATGTAATCGTCATGAAGCACAAAATGGGAGTAGTACTATGGGATGCTATTCTCACATTGAACTTTGTGTACCTAGCAAGTTCACCTGGGGAAGGGCACTTATCTGAAGTTCAATATGCAATTATGTTCCTCTAATGTCTAGTTATAATATATGGACTTGTTACCTCAACAAAGTAGCCTATAATTTGTAGTCTTGAGGGTCAATTAGGTGTGCATTGAAGGAATTGTACATGCGGTTCCTCCTTGTCTTACCTTAGTGAATCTTAGGATAACCTTGGTTAGAGAAACTATTACAGGGTGATTTCACTGTGTCTTTGTTTGAATTGAGGTCACTAAAATTTTTCTATTGCATTCAGTGTAAAGTGACTCTTTGTGTTAATTTCTTGAAACCTTTTCTATGTGCTAAAAAGTGACTTATGTGTTGTTTGACATTTGTATTCATGAATGTTGTAATTAATTGGCATCAATGCTTATTTCTACTAAAAAGTCTTTTTTGTATGTTTTTTGCATATGCCATACTTAGTACATTATTTGTACTCATACCATACTTTTCTATACTTTATAAGTATAGGTTGGAGGCATATTAAAGACTAGAAGGAAAGCTTGGGAATCAACTCTCTCAAGATTAAGTATGTCCTCATATATCCAAGGGTATAGTTTCATAATCTTCATCATTCTAAAGTCGTGCCTTGGAGTTGAAATCTATAACATGTCTTTCTCAACCTCTTATCTGGTGTTTATAGGACATGAATTCAAGGAGGACATCTACTAGAAGGGAGGAGGAAAGAGTAGATAATGAGACGATCCCTCCCTGTGGTGAGCAAGTCCCTATAGTTGCCCTAGAGGATGTGAATCAGGTGGTTCCCCCTCCGGAACCTCAAGGACCTTAAATTCAACAAATGACCCCCATTTCCCAAGCTCCTTAAGTTCCTTTTGTTGAAGGGGATTTGACAAATGGGTAGCTAAGGGCTTCCCTTATGGATTTGACCTTACTCGTGTCGACTCAAGCTCAAGTCTTCACTACAAATTTGGTTTCCCAAGATCACAAAGGAGGTGGACTTCAACCCAATGTAAGTACCCGCAGTTCTAGAATTTGGGATTATATGAGGATGCACCCTCTTATTTTTCATGGAACTAAGGTGGATGAATATCCACAAAGCTTCATAGATAAGATATTCAAGGGGGTGGATTATATGGGTGTGATCCGTAGAGAGAGAGCGGAGCTAGCCGCCTATCAATTAAAATGGCTTAAGTGTTGTTTGAGAATTGGAGAGATGAGAGACCCATAAGAGATTGTCCGATAGATTGGAAGTGTTCAAATAGGCTTTTCGTGATTATTCTTTCCCGTAGAGTGGAAGGAGAAGAATATGCTGGTATTTATGAATATTCGTCAAGGGGGAATGAGTGTGAAAGAGTACTCGCTCAAATTTACCAAACTCTCTAAGTATGCACCAACCATAGCAGTCAACCCTAGGTCTAGTATGAATAAATTTGTTATAATAGTGTATATCTTGGTGGAGAAAGAGTTTCATAACACAATGGTCCTTAAAGACATGCACATCTATAGACTCATGTTAAATGCTCAACAAATTGAGAAGTCCAAGATTATGAAGATAAGGCAAGAGGATAAGAGGCCTACGTATGATGAACAAGGCCAACCCAAACCTAAGAAGAGGTTATATCATCAAGAGCCTTCCATAAGGAATAAGTATAGGAGTTCGCAATCAAAATTTTAAAGGAGAAGCCATACTTTTGAAGGTGTGAGTGTAATACTTGTGGAAAGCAATACTTGGGTAAGTGTCCTGCCGAAACGGATCGTTGCATAGGGTGTGGTAATAACGGTCAAAAAATGAGGGACTGCCCTAGCATCAAGGCAAAAAGGAAAGAGGTCGCCCAAGCTTCTAGCGGTGGTACAGATCCAAATGCTCCAAGGTAGACTCGTTTCTTTGTTCTTGGAACTATAAAAGGAACTAATCCAAAATGAGAGCCCAAGTATATATTACTTCCTTATGGTTGTTAGTTTTACTTTAGAATAGTTTGTATGATCTTGTCTCTCATATTGTCATTCCTTCATGATAAAAATTCTTCAAAGATGAATTATTGAGTTTTAAGCATGCTTCAATGTTAAGGTTTGTTCATTCACCGTAGGGAATTTCATAATTTTAATTAATTTAAATTTCATGATTTATAGCATCAATGTGTTTATAAATGATGTATATAAGCATGTTTAAAGTTAAATTCCATTTGAACTACAGTTCATAGATTTAAAAATAGCTAATGATTAAACCCCACGTCAATTAAGTATTAAAATCAATAAATAACAATACAAATAAACTAATTAAGCCAATAATCACATGACTACACCCTATGAATTGAGGTTATAGATACACATCATAAAAATATAAAAACAATCACTAACTAGATTAGCCATGCACTAGTTAAATGTTTGCAAGTCTTTACAATGATCCAAATTGATTAATTTTTAAAAAAACACTAGCAAATCCTCAAACATAAGTCTTAAATCGTACAAAGAGTAAAATGAAAACTCAAAAACCCAGATAAAACTCAAAATCTAAAACTCCGGGAATCAGAAACGCTCTATTCTGATTTTAAATTTTAATTTATGGGTTCTCAGTTTTTTCCTAAAAGGACATTAGGAAAAGTAAATCAGGAATCGCCTACCCAGTAAGTGATCCGTTATTTTTTCGAACCCATCATCAGATTTAAATGTAAATTAATCCTCCAACATTTGTGACTTAGGCGATCACGGTTAGCGTCATTGAGTTTTTCACCGATCCAATGACTACCCATTTTGAATGCCAAGTCTATTCTTCCCCATGGCAGACTGGAACTTTAGGCAATCTAAAGATCCACTCGGCGGTTTGCCAAGTGGTCTTGGCAATCAGCAGGATCTTTCTTCTTAATTTAAGTAGCTTAGTTAAACATTTTTACCCGATAATGTTCTTGTCTTGCTCCTTATCCTTCATCGCTGCAAGTCAAAACTTTCACATATGTTTAGAGCATAAATTAGGCATCTGAGGACGCTTACTTATTAAAACAAAGCCCATAATGAGTCCTAAATGAGTTAATATCTCATATTCATCAACTAAGAAGGAAAATTCTAGGATTTCACATGGTTTCTAATGAGACATCAGAAAACATGGAACTTCAAATATACTCATTTAGCACAACCCCAAAGATTAAAAATTAGTATCAATGTTTATTTTAAGACTCAAATTAAAACGCATCTTCCCTACAAAAGATTATAACAGAATGCTAAGAAGTGAAACCTCATAAATACATTCTAGCAACATCAAGACTGTACATCATGCTCATCATGAGTATCATGGAAGCCATTATATTGAAAATATTCGATCTTTAAGACAACCCAGACATTTCACGATTTTCAAATATTATGGTCTATGAGAAAATTTTATCAGAAAGAGGTAAAGCTGGAACAAACTAAATGAAACACTATGAAAACAACATGATCATCAAAGATGTTTATTGGCACAAGTGCCATATTTTAAAAAAAATATAATAAAAATATAGTGTCCTTAATTCATAAAAATGAAAAAATAAATCGTAGAGAGAGGAACTCTCTAAATGTTTGAGAATTAAGCTCGCACAAATGTTTGGTAGATTTCCTAACAAGGTCTATAGCTGACCTTTCCTGCAGCTTAGGGGAATTTTAATTCCAATTCATCGGTCTGTATCATCACCATCTAAAGTTCATAAATGAATTGCCAGAATTCCATGTTCTCATCGCAAATTTTTGTAGTGTATCCCCTTGTTAGGAAAACTGAGTCAGTCTTTAATTGCATCAATGTATCACCTAGTTAGGGGTACAATCCATTGAATTTGATGGTCTTTACCTAATGTTCAGCTCCCTTATGGCGAGCTCATTGGAGCTTCAGCTGTATCCTTAAGAACAGAGCTAAATATCCCTCACAGTTGCTGATCATTAGTAAAATACTGCATAATTGACACCGATAGTATTGAAAACTACTAACATATAGGTTGCCTCTCAAGAATACCTAATTTAATCATTACACAACATGTATATGATCTAATTAATGATCCATGTACATCACATCAAAAACTCGCACATTAGGACTTTCCCCAAAGGTCACCTTCAACCTTTGCCCACTGACAGTGAAGTTCACCCCCTATGCATCTTCAATTTAAGTTGTTGAATTTCTATACATCTCCGTAATTATGTACGGACCAGTCTACTATGGGTTAAGATTCCGTGAAAGAGTTTCATCCTTTAATTAAATAGTAGGACTAGCTCAGCTACTCTAAACTCTCGAACATAGATCTTTGAAACATGGCAGCATTTAAATATTTCTTTAAAGATGGTTGAACTTTGAAATCTTATAACAAAAATTCAACAATCTTAAGTATTTGGCCACAAGATTCTTGGAATACAACTCAAATTTAAATTTATCTTGTTCAATCATTTTTAAATGCTAACTTTTATTGAGCCATACTAATAGGAGACTTGTATTTCGTGTTATAGGCTCAAAGTTCATCATTAAACATTCAAGACCAATCAATGTGATGGATATTAACCATTTTGGTTAAGATTCTATTTTTCTCTTGGTTTGAAACGTTAACTTTTTAGCTAGATTGTTGATTGTACGGTAATTACACTTTGTGCGTTACTCCAAACTTTGATAGACGTGATTCGAATTGGCAGTTGTAAAAATGTGATCACCAATCAATTATAATGGACCTTGGGGTTGATACAACTCATATTTAAAAAGATGAAAATTGTAGGTTTCTTAGATCTGGTGCAAGTCCCAAAAGAGTAACCAACGACCAATAGTCTTACCTATTGTCCATAGGTATTCTCGTGGTTGGCCATTCCATGTTCTTAAAAAATGTCTTGTATTTTCATACGGTTCACTCGGATGGACCATCGTCGAGAGACCAAATTATAGGTAAGTCTCATAGGGGAATCTCAAACATAATGAGATTTGATGTTAAAAAGTGTAAATAGATGGTGGGATGTCGGGCTTATTAATGGACCCATGGACTGTACATTGGTTTATTCGATGGGGGTCGAAAATGGGAAGTCTGTGATCATATACAGTTTACCAGGAAAGTGTATGGTCTGACTAGCGGACCATAGGTCCAGCCATTGGTGAGGCCCGATAGTTGTTTTAAAGGATATTTTGGGTCTTTTCGTAATCATTCGAATCCAATACTATGTAGTTATACCATTTACCAAAGACAAATATAATGATTTTTAACCCCCAAATCACCCAATTCAATTCATTCTCCTAAATTCCGTAAATGTAAAAAGTCCTTTCTTTATGGAAGAAGAAGAACTCAACTTAGAGTTTTACGATCAACTCTCCTAGTCCTCCATTGAATTAAAGATTTTGGCATCAATGTATTTTGGTCTTCATCTATGGAGTTGTTTCCTCCATATATTTCCTATATTATCCAATTTACATAGTTGGAAATCTGCTATTGATGTTAGGGTTTTGTTCCGTGTCATTATTTCCTTTCAATGGTGATCCAATTGATTGTTCTATGACTTTTAATGCATGAATTTTTTTAGTTGCATACTTTTTTGAAGAGTCCCTATGAACATGCATAATCCATGTTTTCTCATCCATGATGATATGTAACATGGTGACTCCTCATGTTCTATATACTCTAACCGTTATTGCTTATTGTCTTTATATTTCAATGATTTTAAGTGATTTATGGGTTATGGCCCTATCACTCTTGATGAATAGATTTCTTTCGAGACTATGTAGACTTCTACTTTATTTTGAAAAAACCATTTTACGATATAAACTGTCTTTTATACTCGTTAGATTATATTATTTTGTTTATGTATTCTAAATGGCCTGTGTAAGACCTCTTAAGGTCTTATACAACATGTAACATCAAGGGTGTACTTTGGATTGTGATAGAGTTACCAAACCTTGTGTAAATAGTCCTCTTGAGATTCTTTATGACACTTCTTCATTCATTGTTGGGTTATTCTAGTGCATCCACCCAATTAGACACATAGTAAGTATCCACAAGAATGTGCTTATTTCCCAATTATCTTAGAAAAGGACCAATGAAATCACCCAACCCCCACACATTAAATAACATAATTTCAAATTTTTTTTACAAAGGTGGTTTATGCCACTTGGAGAAACTCCCATACATTTGAGATTGAAAACAATATTTGCAAATGCTATGAGCATCCCTTAACATTAAAGAATAATAATAGTCTTATTGTAACACCTTAGAGGCTGTACAAATGGTCCAAAAATGTTCACATGCAGGTGAAGAAATATCTGCTTCTAATTTTTCATGCCTCTATACTTCTAACACACAACGTCAAATAATATTATTTGCACACTCTTTAAGGAGGAATGGTTCACCCCATAGATAGTTATTTACATAAAAAATAGTTTTTTTCTCATGATGGCCACTTGAATCATAGGTGACAACACATATACAATAAAATATGTGAAATCAACATACTAAGATACTGAGAGTGTAGAAATTAACTTTGTTAATTCGTTAGAGAAACCATCATAAATATCCATATCTTCAACACATCTAGCATCCCTTCAGTCCTCGATACGTTGCAAGCTACTTGGTTTTCATATCCATATCTATCATTTACTTCAAAGGAACATTCATAAAAGAGAAGCACCAATCATATCAGTCTTAGGGTTGCTTCTTGTTTTTGCTATTATTTAACATAGAGTAATATGATCAGTATGCATGATAACTTTTGTACTCAGTAAGTACTCTCTAAACTTCTCAAAATCGTACTCAAGATTCAACATCTCTTTCTCATTCATAATATTTTATTTTTATTATAATTCAAGGTTTTTATAGCATAGTAAATAAAATGAAAGAACTCATTTATGTATTTTTGAAGAATACCTCCAAGTGCCAGGCCACTAGTGTCGCACATCATATCAAAATTGAGATTCCAATTAGGTTATATGATAATAAGGGTCGAGATGAGTTTCTCTTTACAAATCTTGAAAGCTTCCATGTCACATCGAGAGAACACCCCTAGACATAACCGGCATCGTCGTCCTCGAAGAGGACTTAAACAAGCCATTTGCATTCGTTATAACATATTAACCATCATTGGTTTAAATACAAAAAAATATTTTTTTTTTGCATATAATATATGAAATATACTTAGACTTCTCCTTTACCAACATGATCAACATGGATACAATTTCTAAGAAAAGTGTCTGAAATAAAAACCATCTTAAGAGTACGAACATGAACTTAGGAAATACAATCTCAATATTCCACATAGGTCTTACTAAAATAGAGTTCAACGGAAAAGGAATAGAAGTGTATCTCTTGAACTAATACAATATTCATAGCTAGAATAATTAAAATATAGTATCCCCGAATGTGAGGACCCACCAACAATTGGAGAAAGAATTCAAACCTTATTCGATTGACCTTATTAAGCTTCAATAGTCGGACCCTACATTATAGATATTTAAAGGATATGGGTTAGTACTCCACTTCTACTAAGTATGGGTATATGCACATAAAATATAATAGGGCATATACAAGATAAGGATCAATACAACATAAAGCATGATCATAGCCAAAGACATATCATCATAAAGTCATATTAACCTTTCATGTTCAATAGTTCATACAAACATAACATACAAAACTTACCCATAATCTCATCTCAAGCCTACAAGTGCAAGGCTAATGTGAATCCCCATAATACCACGAAAACATGTAAACAAGATAGGAGACCATAAATAATGTTTTGCTTCATACAACTTATATCATAATACCACGAAAACAAGTAAACAAGATAGGAGACCATAAATAATGTTTTGCTTCATACAACTTATATCATAAGTACTCATTTAACATATAGCAATAAAGACCAATGCATGTTCATTAACATTACAAACATCATATAAATACAACATCATATATCATAAGAATTTGACATTTCATGTTCATAGTACATAAGAACAATATCCTAGGAATTCCCTTAGAGTCAACTTGTGCAATGTCTAAGTAGAGTCCCATAACACTACCTCTACTAAGTAGACTCCTCAAGTCACCCTAGTCAAAGTCCATAAACTTTAGTCTTTAATTTTACTTGAGGGATCAATCGCCTTAACCGAAATTAGACCATGTAATCTAAACATATCTGGTGTCATAAAACCCCACACCGAAGGAAGGTGGTATACTTGCCAAGGTAGAACCAAAACATGAACATTACATTCTAGGTGGATCTACTAGCAAGTATTCATATGGAGGCAACATAGTTAAAGAAATAGGAGATATATTAGAGACTCATAATTCCATATTGCATGGCATCCTCTATCTCATGAGAGTAATGTGAAGCTACCTTCAAACTTGGGAAGGGACACTTCTCCTATCTAGTTCACTTGGATCTTAGCCAAATTGCCTTTGTGTTACCATTAATAATAAATCCGATCATAGTCCATAAGAGACTAACTTATTATGTAAACTTGATCATTAAATCATTGTTTTTAGTAGGAGAATTTCCGTTCATCACAACCATTCATTTGTAAGATTAAAATATTATAGTCATATTATGCAATACATACGAGAGAAACATGATCAACCTTGCATAATCATACCTTTACCGTGATCCCACATTAAAAAATTCATAGCCCAACATATATTTATATCAAAATCATACATAATTCAATTGCATAACAACATAAATGGAGTAATCATAACTTTAGAAGCCTTACCTATTGCTACCAAGAATCTCCATGAAGAACTAATGCTCAATTCACAAAAATTATACAATAATATAGGAAAATACACAATAACATAACCAATCACACATATTCTAGTTATATAAAAGAACAATAAATAGTTATGGTTAACAGAAAGGAGTTCATTTATTAGTTCATTCAAGAAATAGTTTTGATCCCAACATTGCATGACATTAAGTGAATGATATAGCATAGTAGAATCCATTATTTAGCAAAAGAGCGTGCTTCACACGAAATCCCACAATTCTATATCATTTATTCAACAATACATACTTAATTAGTCATACAAAATTATAATCTATCATAATTAGTCATAAACTTCAAGTTTGGAAGAAAACCCATTGGTAGAGTAAAAGCTCTACGAATTGAATTATTTAGAAGTCAGTTTGAAAGGACCTCTTTGGGAAAGTAATCCTATGAGTGATGAATCCATACCTTATTGACAATTAATCCACAAATATTGAGAAGAAAAGTTTAGAACTTGACCTTCTTCTCAAAGATCCCATTGCTCTTCAATGGTGGTTGAGTAGAGAGAGTTTTGAGAGAGATGACAGTGATTTTGTAAATCTAATTTGGAGTAGGTAACTTAAAACTTACCTAGAACAACTATATACTCGTCCCCTAAATAACCAAAATGCTTCTCACTTAATTGGGTCTTTTTGTGAAGTTAAATTGACTTAAAAATGATGCGGACGAATCAAGAAAGTGGTTGCGCGTCGTGGGGGCAACTCCTATTATTTTACTGAAAAATTGGGTCAAGCCAGTGAGCCTCTTCAAGTCCCCGCATCGTGAGGAAAAATTTACCTTGCCACTGATTGCTGAGTAACGCGCAAGGGAACTCGCATCTTCGCTGTCGTAGGCAGCTTCAGCAGCTTGCTCGCTAATGTTTGTGTCCTACTCAAGGACCCTAGGGGTGGTCCTTGGAGAGTAATGAATAGATGTTTGGACCCTTAATAGTATATTCTACCTATTTAAAGTATTTTTACAAGTTTTGGACTTTATTTAACACTCTCAAACCTTCACCAAACAGAGGGAAATTGGCATACACAACCCTTCGCTATCATCTTACAAGTCGTCAAGCAAGAAATGGTTTGAACCCTTGGCATAGAATCCCCCCCCCCTTACACTCTAAATGGGTTCATTTGGAAATTGAAACTTCACTACCCTTGTTCTACAATATATGGAAGCAAAACAAGCATGAAGCCAATGCATACCCAAAATGATATCAAAATAAAAAATGTCAAGTTCTAACAAGTCAACAAGAATAACTATATTGGGAAGGATTACAGGACATTTACCATAGACTCTTTTTTGCAATTACCGAGTCACCCATTAGGGTACAAACCGAAAAGGTTTCAAACAAAACATTGGGAAGTATATCAAACTTCCTAGCTACCAAAGGTGTAACAAAAGAAAGAGTAGCACCGGGATCAAGAAAAGCATAAAAATTAATAGATAAGAGTTGTAACATACCGGTAACTACATCGGGAGAGATCTGTTTTTCACTCCTTGCTTTGAGTTCATAAAAGCGATTCCTTTTTGGACTTCAGAGATAGGACCGCTTGGAAGAACTTGTCTATTCCCCTTTCCTTGGCCCTTCACATTATTAATATCTTTCACCATATGACCACTTTTGCCACAATCATAGCAATTATTTGTTCCAATGAGGAATTCACCCACATGTTTCTTACCACTCTTTCAACAAGTTGGTATTTCTCTTGGTGAATAAACATTTCTCCACTTTTGAGAATTAGGATTAGACACCCTATAATTGAGAGTCTTGGAGAAATTTGATGTAAGTTGCATTGAATACCTCTTTTTGAACATAGTCTTGTCTTGAATGTCAAGCCTATTCATAGAAGAACCACTTTAAAATGGCCTTGCCTTCTTAGCTTCTCTATTAATATTCCTTAGACGACTCTCCTCTACTTGTTGTGCATGAACTGTCAACCTAGAAAGATCCATGTTGTCATGAAGCATAGATGCATGACATTCTTCTTCAAGATCTTCGGACATGCTTGTTACATAACAATTTATTGCATCCCTATCATTTGAAACCAAAGAGTAAGAATATTTGGATAACTTCATGAACTATTAGGAGTCTTCCTTAACACTCATACCTCCTTGACGATATTTAATGAACTCCTCTACCTTATCTTCCCTTTGCTCCCTTGGGAAGAACCTATCATGAAAGACCTTCTTGAAGATCTCCCAATTGACGGGACCACCTCTCAAAGACCGACTATCCTTCCATTGATTGTACCATGTCTAAGACACGTCCCTGAGTTGATAGGAATCAAACTCGGTCTTTTCAGTAGTACTCACCCCCATAGCAAACAAAATCTTATAGACCTTATCAAGTAAGTCTTGGGGGTATTTATCAACCTTTGATCAAAAGAACACAAGAGGATTCATCCTCGTAAAATCTCTCAAAAGAATAGCCATGGTACAAGAATGTTTGTTCTCTTGAGGTACGACCTCCTGATTAGCTTGTGCCGTCATGGCTTGAGCTTATGTAATGATGTCCTGGGACATTTAGAGAAGGGATTCCTTTATATCACCATCTGTTATGGACAGAGGATTGACCGAAACTTTATCATTCATAAGAACTTGATATTGAGGAGGAACTCAATTGCCTTGGGTAGGAACTCTCTCATTAGCAATCTCTTCTTCCACTCTTCTAGAGGTTGTACTTCCTGTGTTCATAGCGTATAACCACAAGAAATATATTAGATGATAAAAGAAACATAGTGTCAAGTCTCTAAAGGCATGACATAAGATTACCAATAAAAGAGAATTTTCCTAATCATTACATAGGGCATTCATCAAGAACTATCTCTTAATTCACCACAAATAAAAAACAATATAGTAAAACATACAATAACATAACCAATCCCATATTTCTAGTCATATACAAGACAAATTCATAGGTAGGGTTAACAGAAAGGGGTTCATTTATGAGTTCATTCATGAAATAGTTTTTAGATCAACATTGAATGACATTAAGGGAATAATATAGCATAATAGAATCCATTATTTAGCGAAAGAATATGCTTCACATGAAATTCCACAATTCCTTATAAATTATTATACAATGCATACTTAATTAATCATAGAAAATCATAATATATCATAATTAGTCATAAACATCGAATTTTGAAGAAAACCCATTCGTAGAGTATAAACTCGAGGAATTGAATTATTTTGAATTTACTTTGAAAGGACCTCTTGGGGAAAGGAGTCCAACGATTGTAGAACCCATAAATTATTGAAAATTAATCCACGAATCTTGATAAGACAACTGGAGAACTTGACCTTCGTCTCTAATCTTCCAATGCTCATCAATGGTGGTTGAGCAGACAGAGAGGTTTGAGAGACATGAGTGTGATTTTGTAAATCTTATTTTTAGTGAATGATAGTTGCTTAAAACTAACCTCGAACCAGAATATACTCGTCCCCTAAATTACGCAAAAGACCACTCAATTAGTTTTATCTTTTTGTAAAGTTAAATTTAATACAAAAATGACGCGGACGAATCTAGGAAGTGGCTGTGCATCGCGGGGGCAACTCCAATCATTTTTTCTTTTAATTTTGGGTTGACGCATTGAGCCACGTAAAGGCCCCATATCGTGAGGCAAAATATGCCTTGCTAGTTCTAGATGCGCGAAGCTCAATGGGCTTTGTATATTCGCTGATTGATGGCTCACCAGTGTTAGGGTCCTCCTGAAGGACTCTTCGGGCTGCCCTTGTGGAGTCGTGACTGGCTGTTTGGATCCTTTATACTATATTCTACCTATTTAAAGTCATTTTACATATTTTGTACTTCATTTGACACTCCCAAAACATCACCAAACATATGGAGGCCTACTAGTGCAATTTAGCTAGTTTCCAAACGTCAAGGTTTTCTTTGTTGTTTTGGCTCTTACCTATTTTAATTCAGTTTAATAAATTGATATAGGTATTTAAACATCTAACAATTATTTAATAGGAAAATCTCTAGTCTATATGATGAGACTTTTATAGTGTTACATTCCAAATATGTATTATATATTAAAAGTAAACGTGCTTTCTTTTTCATAAGCATGCACAATGGAATAGCAATCTTCAGAAGTCTTTAATGAGCAACTTATAGTACCCAACATTACCAAAGAAACATATGAGGATTGATTATCTATTTGATACATATTAGTGTGTTGCATTGGTTTCAAATATTAATTTGAGATATGATAAACATTAGCAATTTATTTGGAAGCCGACATCCTTCAGACCTGATTTAAGACTCGTTATAGACACTATGAGTTCCTAGTGATTTCTTTTAGTTTTACTAATACCCCTCCTACATTTATGGACTTAATGACATGTCTGTTCAAACCATATAATGATATGTTCATCTTTGAGTTTATAGATTGCATTAAGGTGTACTCACAGAGCTTGACTTATTATTTATAGTATCCGAGGATTATGCACTAGATTTTTACAGGTTAGTTGATTTATGCAAAATACCAAAAGTATGAGCTCTTGCTAAGTTTGTAGCATTTCTGGGGTATGTTGTGTCTAAGGATTGAATTATCATAGCTATAGGAAATATTAAGGCTATTCGTAATAGGTATAGGCCCACTTAAGTTATGAAGGTTTAGAGCTTTGTATGATTCCACGCTACTACATAGTAGTATATAGAGGGTTACTCCAATTTGCACCAACTTTGTACTGCTTGATTTGCCTTGATGTTCCTTTTTAAGTTGCTTGACGAGAATGATTTAAGCTTTAAGAAGCTCAAGGAGTTAATTAATACTACTCTTATATTGACTGTTCTAGATAAGGATGAGGGTTTAATGGTCTATTATGATACATCAAACATTTTTTGGGTTGTGTATTGATGCTCACAGACTGACTTATTTCTTATGCATAAACGTTAACTTAGACTACATATGTACAAACACTCCACTAAAGATTTGGAGTACGCAGTAGTAATTTTTACCATTCAATTTTTTTTAAGGCACTACCTCTACTTATTTTGTTTGTAGATATAATCTAACAAGAGAAGCCTTCGGCGCATCATTAGAAAAAGTGACCTTTATTTGAGGCAACATCACTTGATTAAGCTTTGAGGAACATTAACCTCTCCATTGTCTATCAATTGGGTAAGGAGAATGTAAATGTGAATGCTTTGACCTAAAAAACAATTAGTACGGGTAGAATGGACTTCTTGTCTACCATAGAGTTACCTTTATCTTGGGAAATTAAGTTCTTAGATAACTAGATAATTCACTTTTATGTTTTAAAATCTAGGAAGATTCAAGTCTATGTGGGAGTTCACTTCTCATTTCTTCATCAGATCTGTAACCACCAGCTTGAGGATGAGGTCTTGGCAGAAATTAAAGATTGGGTGTGACCAAGTAATGTCGGTTAGGCTACATTAGATTTAGATAGGGTATTGAGATTAACAATTCTTATATGAGTTTTGAGGGTTAGAGGTTTAATCTTGTAGATACTTCGTATATCCCATGATTTTAAATATTGTATCCATCTGGGCACCACGAATATGCATTCTGACTTCAAGCATCATTTGTAGTGGGTAGCTAGAGGACGAATTTTCGAGACTCTATGTATATTTCCTAAGTTGCCATAAGGTGAAAGGCAAGCACTTAAGACCTAGTGGTGATTTTCATATATTATGCATTCTTGAATTGAAGTGGGATCACATGTGGACTTTTTCCCCTTTCACTACACCATTTTACGCCAACAACCACCCCTATGAAGTGTAGTCTAAACTAGCCAACAGTGTGGCGTTCGATAAAACGATACACTTGTTGACTTTTAGCAACACATTTAGGGGGTGACCTAAAGAATTGTAACCTTTGACATTGGACAACTCTTTTGAAATGTCGCCAAAGCAGTAACACTTGAAAAGTGTGGACAAAGAGGTATAAAGGCCACATTTTTAGTTATTTCATTAGCAACACTTTTATCTACTATACTGCACTTACAAGTGTGACTTTTACTTTGTTATTGGTTACACCTTAAAAGTTTTGCCATTTATGTCTCACCGAAAACAACACTTATAAAGTGTAATTTTTCGTATGTAAAACATAAAATTTAAAACAGTAAGTCACACTTTCAAAGTGTTGCAATATTGTGTAGAACTTTTGCATCAACAATTTAGCAACAATAACAATAAAATTTAGTTTGCATATAATCAATAATAACAATTATATATATATACATATATATATATATACATATATATATATATATATATAAAATTAAATAAACTTCGAGCACATGTCTCATATATATAGAAAGCAAATACATAATGATCTCTACTCGCAATAGAATCCAAATGTAAATTTTAGAAAACATTTATAATAATAGTACAAAAATTCTTTATTTTTCACTACAATAGTTTGATTTTATTTTTGTCCTCTATACATAAAATTCAATCAGTAGCATTTTCCTGCACATCAAAAGTAAATTATAAGATAAACAATCATGTATTTTAGATGCTCACTATATATTTCAATTTCCAGCCCCTTCACACGCCCTTCATAGTTAAATGATCCCCCAAACATGTACAAAATTTATAAAATCTGGAAGAAAACAATAGGACTTGTATTACAAGAGTGTCACAGTAGGCAAATATGAATGATTACATAAATATAGGAAAAAACAGTAAGCAAAGAGTTAAATGATCTCAAACAAGTACAAAGCAGACCAATATGAATGATAAAACCTGGAAGAAATGAATTGGCTAACATACAAATGTATAAAAACATGTGATCAAATACTCTTATAAACTATTGACTCCAACTCTCTATTGGAAAGAGAAGAAAATCAGCACCGCAAATGAACAACTCAACTCAGTCTACCTTGGAAAATATACAACATAATACAAATCATTAAAAACAATAATCAGTAAGACTTGCATTACAGCATGTGAAATGCAGAATATGGAATACTAAGAATAAAGAAATAAGAAAATTGCTCTGGTAATTGAACAATTTCAGACATTGAATATTCAGCCTGCAATTGTTGGTCCTGTTGTTGGGTAAGACAGAAGGGTCTATACATGGCTAGCTTTATCTTGTAAATTTATTGTATCCGCTAAGAAATTTTCTCGATCAATACGTGCCATCTACATTTTGTTATGGACAACAGTTATCGCTTACATCTGATGAAATATTTTGTGTGCCATGTCTGTCATCCTAATGCACTCTATTGATTCTGTACAGTTGTTGAATTCTATGCACCCATTCAAGATTTACAACATTAATAAAAATGATAATGTATGGCTTTAAGAAAATAATAAGATGAGTTATAGAGTACCTGTGTTGATATTCTAATACATAAAATATCATTGTATTTGTACAAACACCAAAATGATAGCATTAAACCATAGTCAAGAAATCGAAAATATGTGGTGCAAATGTAACATGTTCAAGGAGGCATGAGAAACATTATAAGCACTAATAGTGTTGTATAGGAGTTGAAACATCTCTGTATACTATACCCTCCACAGGTGGTGCCTATGGAGGGTGTAGTCAATGCAAACCTTACACTTAACTTATGAAGGAAAGGAGACTGTTTCCAATTGATCTTCAAACTGAGGAGATGATGTAATATATTACTTAAACATATCAGATATAGCCATTGCAGCAACGCGTTAACATGAATGAGAGAACAGACATGTCTCCAAGAATTAGAGTCTCTTTTATTCTACTCATTTTAGATTGATAACCTCCATAAAACATATGCATTCTCACAGTGGGAGGTCCAACCATGAAAGATTACCATGCTTGAACTTCATACTTTGACACATATGATACAGAGGGAGCGAGTGTGTGTATGTATAAACACTAAAACAAAGACACTAAGCTTGAGGGAGGAAGTAATACACATAAATATATATTGTTGATTAAGCTCCACTGATATCAGATGATATTGTAAAAATAGAAGCGAGATTCCAAAAAGAATAATCAAAAGGATCTGATGTATTCACAAAAGAAGTTTTTCACCCTACAAAGATACATATAATGTGATGGACTTACTAGAAAACACAATTGCCACATTCTAGTTTGATACATGCATTCCATCGTTCTATTAATTTGATAAAGGCATACACTCTTAAGTATATGTCACCAGGACATCCATATATAGTTGTTAAGATTCTAATTTCATACACGTAAGTAGACATAGCACAAGCAGTGGTCTTCTTAATAATTTTACATTCCATGATTACCTCTTGTTATGTATATTTATGTTCACTTCATGAAAGAGTTAGTAAGACAACTCAATACATGTAACATTTGAAACTCATTAACTATTTGGGGTACTCAATACATGTACGAACTCCATGGCTAAAAGCTCCAAATTTTCACTCCAATTTGTACCAAATTACGTTAATACAGAGAACATTAGAAAAAGTTTCAAATCGCCATAGCTAAAAGCTCGCTATGAATAGTTATGACTAAAACCTAATTTGCGCTACAAGTTTTAACAGATTACGCCAATACAAAGAACATTAGAATGAAAACCCAAAAATATACAATGAAAAACTAACCATTTCTGGTCAACTATATAACAGGTAACTTATGAACACTAGAAAAAAATTCTAATCGCCATAAGTAAAAACTCTATATTTTTACTCCAACTTTTAACAAATTACGTTGAAACAGAACACATCAGAACAAAAATCAAATCACAATGGCTAAATCTTGCCATTTGCGCTTCAGATAGTACTCACCCATTAATCCATGACCAAAACCTTTAATCATTACAAACTCATCTGTGATTTGCCGGCAAGTTGGTCATAAAGGGGTGCTTATATTCACTTACATGTCCAGGAACACCAAGTTTATTGACAAATATAGCGTATTCACAACCTTTGTTTAGAACAGTCACCCCTTGCCAAGAGTTTCACTTTCCATCCAAATATGTCCCTCCATAAGATTTACAAACCTGTTTTGTGGCCCATTAGAAGATGTGTCAACACTAAATACAGTAAGATTAAGATAATTGAATATGAAAAAATTACAAGCAATACATATAAAAATGAAAATCAAAGTCGGAAAAATACACCTAAAAATATGGGTAGCCCGTACCTGTGCATTTGTGATGTTTTCATGTTTTAGATCAAAAGAATTAATTGGCATCTAAGATCCTATGGATGTGATTGCGGCTTGGTTTTAAGGATGAAGATGAGAGGAATCTTTCATATACTTGAGACTCAGAGTGTTTTTTAATTAGTTTTCTTTTTTGTCAAATAAAATTAGAGGGAAATTTGAATTTGTCAGAGAGAATATAACATTTTAGTGAAAACTATAAGGCCACTGTTGACAAGTGTTGATTTTATAATTATAAAAATAGCTCACTTTAAAAGTGTAGTCATATATATAAATAGGTGTGGCCAATTACATCATGAACAAACTACACTTATGAAGTTTATCCTATACTAATAAAGGGCACACATTACAAGTGTTGCCAACATTAATTATTGTGGCCAAAAGCTAAAAACTAACGTTACACTTTTAAAGTGTAGCCTAAAAAGATTTAGGCAACATTGCGTTGTCTTGATTAGGTGTGGCTTTATCCTAAAATGGTGTAGTGTGTTTCCCAAGGATTGTAGAGGTATTGAAACAATTTGGGTCATCATTGTTTTTTTTAGGAAGTCACTGCACTTTCTTTCTATTTAGTCTTCATTCAACGCTAAGAGGTTAGACGTATCTACGTTTGAGAGGCAGATCGCATCCATGGTGAGCTCATTTCTATTATACAAGATCGGAATGTACATAGTTAAGTTATAGAATTTGGAGGACCTTTTTGGAAAAGTTTGACACTCACATTGACGTTAACATAGTTTTCAACAAATAAATAATGGTCAGTTAGAGTGCACTATCAAAGTTTTTAAGTGTATGTAGTGGACTAGTATTTTTGAATTTGGTGGTTAATAGGACCGAGTCTTACTTGTTGCAAACTTTTTATAAAACCACATCTACCACTCTATCTTTATGTTGGCCCAATTTATGGATTTATACGGTGAGCGTTATCTCTCTTTGTTCGGTCTCTTTGAGTCTACAAATCCTAGACAACGTGGTATTGACTTGAGTAGTTTTTTTTTTTGACTAGGGGAGGGTTATTAAGGATAATCTTGAGACAATTAAAAGTATAAAGAAGAGTTATGTTTATCATAGGTGGAGGCATTTGAGATTTTTAATTGTATCTAGATTCATCCTCACTGTTTTCCATGAACAAAGAGAAGATACCTAGGAGGCATGGAAACCTTATCCCAAAAGATAAAGGGCGTTTTGAG
The DNA here is from genome assembly GCA_027704785.1 of Solanum chmielewskii. NCBI lineage: Eukaryota > Viridiplantae > Streptophyta > Magnoliopsida > Solanales > Solanaceae > Solanum > Solanum chmielewskii. The sequence continues at coordinate 14,586,890 of JAKWIX010000322.1, forward strand.
ATAATTCGGAGAGTTGGAGATATTGCATATGAGATCTTGTTACCACTAATATTCTTTGATATACATTAAGTATTTCGTGTTTCAATGTTGCACCTTTATGTTCATGATGACTCCCATGTGCTTCAGTATGATAGAGAAGATTTTGAGATCTTTCTGACCTTCGATAAGGAGTTAGTATCCTCTACACCCATAAATGTTTAGTGCTTGTGTTCGAGAGATACGATTGTGGTTTATGGAGTATTGGATGCATTATCTTGTTAAGGACCCTATGTAGGAGGTGGAGTAGGATATGTGGGGGAACTTCCTGGCTTATTTTAGCCTTCACTTATTTTTTCACTCTAACTTTTTTGGATGAATATCATTTTTAGTACTTAATGTAGTAATGACCTCCAGATCATTTATGTGTTTAAGCCTTATGATTGTAATTTAGGGGTAATTTTGTAGGAACTACTTGGAGAAATAATACATGTTTTATATATGGTATGTACAAGAGTTCAGATCATTAAATCATAGAAGACCCTTACTCACAACCCTTCCCAAGTCTACTAGTGCAACATCTATATGAAGTCTAATAATCCCTTATAGTCAAGAAAAGAAGGAAAGAGATTATAAACAATGCCTAACTTCACATAACATACCATCATGAGTATTCGTATGACTTCCCTCAAGGCCATCTAGTGCAATGCATAGGTAGAGTCTCATACCCCTATCTATACTATGAAGAACCCCTTAAGTCATCCTAGTTAGAGTTAACTTTATTACATTCATTTTACTTTTCAAAACAATTGCCTTAACCGACATAGACGATGTGAGATAAAGATGGAATCCGGTGTCATAGAACCCTACAGTAAAAAAAGGTGCTCTATTTGCCAATGTAGGACCAAAATTAACATAGCATTCTAGGTGTATCCAAGCTAGTATTCCTATGGGGAAACATAGTTCAAGAAATAGAAGACATACGAGAGAACCTCTTTACAAACAATGGAATTTTAATCTCTATATCATGATAACTAATGTGAACCTATCTTCCCACATAGGAAAGGGACACCTCTCATAATTAGTTCACTCGGTGCAATGCTAAAGTCCTTTTTTGAAATATCTTTATGTCATTCTTATTCATCATCGCTTAATATAGCAATAAGAGACTAAACCCTTGTTTATTTATATTCATTATCGCATTAGGTATTGCATGAGAGTGTCCTTTCATTACAACCCTTTATTTGTGATATTGACACACCACCATCATCATTTCATAGCAAGGCACATAAGTGATTCACAATAAACAATATATCATCATTCCTTAATCATAATCTCACAATTCATATAGTCAAGACATTTTAATTGCATTCATCATACCATTACCTACATAATCTAATCACATGTAATACCTCAAGTGAACATCATAATAAAGCATACACCATCACAATTGAAATAAGGATTCAAGATCACCAAGTCTTACAAATTCATCTTCAAAAGCGTTCTTCAATATGTTTCCCCAAATTCATCTTAATTATCAAATAACTCACTCATCATAATCATAATATAGTGAATTGATTAATTAAATAACCAATTTTAACAATCCTAATAATCTTCGAATCCAACTTATTACTACGGCTAGAGTAAATAATCTAATTAATCACAAACTAAGGTGATTATCAATAACTACTATTATTATACTATAAAATACCATATTATATCATTAATACTTAAAGGAAACCAATAATATTCATTTGAAAGATTAGTTTTTGAATAAGAAGAAAACCCATCTTTTGACATCTTTTGATATCAATTTGAAGGAGCCTCTTGGGGGAAAGAGATTCAAAGAGTGAAGAGTTCCCATACCTAAACAATCCATTAATGATGATAGAGAGAAAGTTTACTTCTTGCAGCCCTAATACCCTTGAACCTTTTCTTCGATGGTGTTCTTTGGTGGATGAGAGAGAAGGTCGAGAGATTTGAGTTTGGGAATTATGGTGTGTTGGGCTAGTTTTATTAGGTTTAGGCATTGTATAGTCCATTAACTAACTAAATTAGATAAACCCTAACCCTTATTTGATTAACTAACTTACAAACTAATTAATTCGCTACACTTAAAATTGGGCAGTCAAAAACAGACCCAACCTACGAGACCTTGACCTACTGTTTGTAGGTCCATAGACGCGACCGTATAGGCAAGGAGTCCACTTAGTAAGAGACTGGAATATTGGGGAATTTTGTTAAATGTATAAGCATTCACCTACAGAGACATCAACGGTTTATCTATCAAACGGCAGCCCGTCATTTTGCTCCTAGGTGTGCTCTATCAAGAGACAACTTTTTGGGTCAATTGGAAGGGTCCTCTACAAGGACTCGTAGTGTTATCCTTGGGGATTCATACCTAGACATTTAGAACCTAAACATACTCGAATACCATTTTAACACCTTTCTACCGATTTTCATTAATTTCCAACTCTTAAAAGGCCATGAAAAATGTCGAGGCACACTAGTGTACAATTCACAATTCACCGGACGTCCTGGAAGTTTTGACTTTGAAGATTCCTAAATGTTTCAAATACATTATTTTTGTCCTTCAAACAGTTCTATAAATCTTAGTTATGCATTTGAGGCTTTAGATTAAATCTTGCACTTCTGGAGAGGAACATTATGCCCACCTTTGGAGGATTCGTCCATGAATGATATTTAAAAAATTTATAAGGAGAAGATGACACAAGACATGCAAGCATCCCAACCAACCACAACATATAAAAACATGTGTCACAACTCAAATCAATATATGAACATGTCATTTACACATAGAACCTCTTATCACAATTTACCACTTATAAGAGCTTAGCATCACAACATGAGGAACTACATTCTCCATATAAACATGATCATCAAGTCACTAATGTCAAAACTTCTTTTACATGCATTAACATGTTCAATACTATTTTTTGAAGGTAACAATAAACAAAACACAAATAAGTGCAATTTAAGAGAATGAGAATTTTCACATGAAAACATATTTAGCAAGAACCAGTTTATCACAATTATGCCAATATTGTAAAACAAGTCAAATTAAAATTTATTCATTATTGTTAAGAGGATTATTACTAAGCTTAACATTGGCTTGAATTTTGAAGAAAAAGATGAGGTTATGTAACAACCCGCAAGTACACCCTAGAAGTTAGGAAAACCCTTAGGTCGTCACAAGGCGTGCTTGACCTCTCAGAGGCCTTGCACATGCCTCTTAACAATAATTCTTTACATAAAGTATGAAAAGGTGTGGAAATAATACTTTTCACAGGAATATAATAATAATAAGGAACATCTTATAAAAAATATAAGGAATAAGTCTTGTCGTCACAAGCAAACTTAAAGACACGACATAAATACCATAGAGACCCGAACCTTTATATTGAAAGTAATACATATGTAGTCTAATACGCGTTTTAAAGAAGAATTAAAGAAACATAGACTACACCATCGAATATATGAGGAAATACTTAATCTTGAGAGATTCGATTCCCATGCTTGCCTTCTACCCTTCAACTTGCCTCCAACATATACTTATAGAGTACAGAAAATTATGGGGTTCATACAAACATTGTACTAAAAGTATAGCATTACGAAAAATCAGGCAAAAAAGGAACAATTTAGTGGAAACATACAAGTCATGCTATTTTGAGAAAAACCTTTAGAAATTAAGTTGTAAAACATCATAGAGTATCAAAACTTATCACATAAGGTAAAACTTCAATTTTTCTTAACATAGGAGCATACTTGCTGTAAACCTAAAAATCGCTGATGAACTATCCGATCCTAAGTTTTTCCAGGGCTCCCTGAAGTAAAACATAAGGAAATTGCCCATAAAATATCCTCAATACCGACTTAAGAGATCCTTAATACTACTAAGGATAATCATATTTCTTTTCATTTATACAATTCAGCATTAAATATGAAATAGAGTAAGAAACATACGAATACTTAGGAGCTTCACATAAGAACCATCCTCCAAGACAACTCCCAAGTGAAACTTAGTGCCATGTGAAAGTAAAATCTCCATAGGAATTACCTTAGACTAGGCACATCACATTCATCACATAAATAGCTTTCATAAGGCAAACGATAATATGAACATGCTTCATTAACATTAGATATAAGTCACAATACTTTCAATTGCATTATATAATGATCCATTCGAACATTTCATATCAGGACACACCAAGAATCTATCCAAATGTCTACTTTTGAAATTAATAGGTGGCGTCCCATTACACCATTTACCCTAAGTAATAAACCCTTAAGAAGACTTAGTTTATTTACTTACATTTGTGGGGTCTAGCTTAAACTAACATAAACCATGAGAGCTTTACATGGAATGCCGATACTATGCTTACCAAATTAAGGATCTCTACATATCTAACGAAAGTTCATATTCTTTAACCTTTAGATGAATTCTCCAAAAGCTAAACCTACGTGGGCGCATAGTTAAGGGATAAGGATATTGCTACTAAGTAACTCATTCTCTACTAACGAGGAGCACCCCTCTCAAGAGGTACATTAGATGCAATATGTCTACTCATGAAGTGTTCCAACCTCTTCTTTAAATCCTCTCTATTTTAAGCATAACTCCCCCAAAGAGTCTTAAACATTGAGTGACTCTAGGTTAAGACATAACTTTTGAGCACCACATCGCGACTCAAGAAGGGTATCCGACCTCCAACCTATCTTTGGAAATCTCATCGGGAATAGTGAGGTTACTACCGAACACTTCATTTCAACTCACAAAGACTGTCCACAAAAAATTCCCCCCTTTTCACACTTTGAAATAGTAGGGATGGTTTAGACGTATCAACTCTACTCACGAAGCGTGTCTACCTTACAATCCCCCATTTTCATTTATTGACATCATTCATGTATTCATGTGTTTATGTGTGAGTACATATGGGAACACCTTTTACATAATAATCATTATTCATATCATTGAATTCTAGACATGCTCAACTCCACATTTATTACAATTCACACATTACCATACTTCCCACATCAAATACATACTTTATTTAGACATAAACCCTTCAAGATACTCATTTCAACCTCTTAAAACATATCATACATATACATATCAAACACATCACTTCACTTCACATATCATGCCTGCAAGGCCATTTTCACATACACATATATCTTCATAAACTTCAAGTAAACACGGACACCAAACGTTAACATTGCCACTTAAGAGCATTTCATAATAAGGATTAAATAACGTAGCCAACTTACAATTCATAAAAGATTTTACTACCTATCTACAATTTATCAAACTATTCATCATAAAACATGATTTAGGGCAGTAACTTATCATCAACAAAAACACCAAGAAATAATAACTTTTACATTATCCAATAATGCTCATTAAAACCTTTTTGTAAGCTAAAGGTTGATAAAAAATATCCATGATTCCATTGGGGGTTTGATATTGAATTCATCAAGGAATAATGAATTTTGAATTTGAAATCCTTTTTGAAATCTCTAAAAAATGGATCCTTGAAGTAGGAAGGTTCAAGGATGATTACCATACCCTAATATGAACAAACCCATGTATTTGGTGAAAAAAACGTGAAGAACTTAGTCTTCTTCCTTGGAGCTTGAAGCTTCTTGAAAATAGAGCTTTTTTTTGAGATATTTGATCTAATATATAGGGTTTGAATTAGTGGGTGAAATGAGGTTTAAAATGACCAAAGTAAGTCCAAAAATGATCCCCAATGTTCCAAAAAGACCCCTACACCATTTTGACACTTTTCCAAATTCAAATTTGAAATAAAATGATGCGGCCAAATCTGGGACTTGGCTGCGTGTCGTGGAGGAAGATGAAGATTTTGCCTCTCAACATTTTGAGGCAGTGGACCTCGTGTCACTCGCGTGACGCACATGTAGCTTCTGTACCAGGTGCGCCACACGAGGCTACCTCCAAATTTTGGCCTTACAGGCTTCCTTAAGCAGCTTTTTCTCCAATATTTGGGTCCTACTTGGGGGCCTTTCGGGTGGTCTCCGAAGAGTCTTACTCGAACATTTTGATTCTTCATACATCCCTATAGGTAGTAGGTCAAACCTACTTGTTTTTTACACTAAAAACTACCAAAAACATGCACCAAAATCAAGGAGACACTAGCACATTCCTAAGCACATTTACCGAACGTTAGGATGTTCTTCGACGTTTGAATTTCAAACTTCACCAACTGAACTCCAATGCTAAAATGCACTGTTTTAAATCATTATTAACTCATTAAGAACATGTGAAGCTCTAGTTTTACCATTTTCATTTTTAGGGTCGTTACAATCTCCCTCACTAGAACAACATTTTCCCTCGAATGAATCTAAACACTTCTAGGAACTTCAAGGACACAAATAGAATCATACCACACATGTCATCCAGGACATACAATTAATATATAATGCACCAAACTTTCAAAAGGAAGACTAACTTCATATCACTAAAAACTTTAAGCAACATAAGAAAATTTGGAAAAGTTTCCACAATTCAAAGCGGACAATTATTTCTTCATTTTTCATTTAAATTATGGAGAAACTAATTTCTCAAACATTTGACATGCTCATCACCTTATCATGAAACTCAACATGCAATAACCTTCAAATCACATATCGACACATAACATAAAAAAAACTTTCAAGCGATTAAGTATTATCATTAGCTAAACATTATAAAAGAGAGATAAATTAACTACCAATTTACTCATATAAGTATGATAACATTAAGAGCATGCAAAACGTGACATTATCAATGAAACTCATAACATAAGGAGACATGCAACACAAACTAATGCTAGACTCCATAACAAACCAAACTACCAAGGATTTTTGCCTCAATATTGAGTAAGAATAGAAAGAAGATAAGGTTATCAACTACCATCCTACTCAATCTATTTTCCCCCCACTTAGGGTGAACTCATCTAAAGCAAATAAAAAAATCATAAAGAACTGAGGACTTACCAAGGCCTTCACTCCGGATTAGTCCCCACTTTAGCTCCCTGTGCATAGAAACAATTCTTCTTTGGAGCATTGGTTGAACTCTTTCCCTTTTGGCTTGGGGGTAGGGCAATATATTATCTTATGAACTCTATTACAACATCCAAAGGAACCATCCATGCAAGAAAGATACCTACCCAAGTGTTTCTTCCCACAACTATTACACCTAGGACTCTCAAAAGCATAACCACGTCCCTGAGAATTTAGGTTGGAAACCCTAACCTTGTATCCCATGGAAGAGTCTTGATTATAGAACCTCTTCAAGATTTGAGTTGACTTGGATCATCCACCCTAGACCTGTTCCCATCACTATTTCTCTCCCTAAGCTTTGACTGTTCAATTTGTTGAGCATACACCTTGATCCTAGAGACATCCATATCATTAAGGAGCATTGTTGTATGACATTCTTTTTCCACCAACCTAGACACCCCCATCATAAATTTTTCTATCCTATACCTAGGGCTGGCTACCATGGTTGGGGCATACTTATATAGTTTTTTGAGTTTTAGAGAGTACTCTTTCACTCTCATTCCCCCCTTGATGAAAGTTCATGAATTCAACCAACTTTCTCTCCCTAAGCTCTAAGAGGTAAAATCTATTAAGAAAAACACTTATCAACACTTCCCAATCTACCGTACCTTCCCTTAAGGGCCTCTCATCCGTCCATAGTTCAAACGACAATTGTGCCACATCTTTTAGTTGATAAGCGTCTAGTTCAACATTATTTCTAGGAGTCATACCCATAACATCAACCACTTTGATTACCTCATCTACGAAGCCTTCTGGATTTTCATTCACTTTAGTTCCATGGAAAGTAGGAGGGTTCATCCTCATGAAATCTTGGATTCTAGAAGTGGGAGTACTGACATTTGGCTGAGGTTGAGGTCCAACACCTAGGTTCGCTTGGGAAGCCACATGATTAATGACGACTTGATCTTGAGTCATCCTGAGTTGGGTCATGACCCTAAGAGCATCCCTTATCTTCGTATTAGTCATATCTATTTCAACATAAGAAGTTTTAGGAACTTTGGGCATTGGTGTCATTTGAGGCACTTTAGGTCATTGAGTTTCTAGAGGTTCTTAACGGGGAACCTCCTCATTAGTATCCTCTTGGAAAACTATAAGGACTTGCTCACCACGGGGAGGGATCCTGTCGTTAGCTACTTATCCTTCCTACCTTCTAGAGGGTGTCCTCCTTGTATTCATGTCCCATTAACACAAGACAAGAGGTTGAGAAAAGAAACTTATAGAACTCAACTCTATGGCACCACACTAGAGTAATGAAGAAAGTGAAAGTTCTATCGTCCTATATTTCTCACTCATTTGTATGTCGTGACTCACACCGATCACCAAGACTCTACAAGACGTGGCTTGTGAGAATATGAACCCTAAACTACTTCACAAAACCTTACACTTTTATACCAAGTTTGTAATGGCCCCCAAGTACACCCTAGAAGTTAGGAAATCTTTAAGTCGTCACCAATTGCTTGACATCTTGCACAAGCCTCCTAGCTCTCATTCAATACATAAAATATGAAAAGTACTGCAGAATTAAAAGATATCACAAGAATATAATAATAAGAAACATCTTTATAAAAGCTAAGGAATAAATATCGTCGTTACTAGCCAACTTAAAGACATGACATAAATAACATAGAGACACAACCCTTTACATTGAAAGAAATACATAAATAGTCTAATACGAGTCTTAAAGAAGATTTAAAGAAAATAGACTATGCCATCTAATATATGAGGACATACTTAGTCTTCAAAGAATTGATTCCCAGGCTTGCGTTCTAACCTTCAACTTGCCTCCAATCTATACTTATACAGTATAGAAAAGTGTGGGGTTAGTACAAACATTCTACTAAGTACGACATTATGCAAAATCATGCAAAAAATTGACAAATTAGTTGAAACATACAAGTCATTATATTTTGATAAAAAACATGATGAATTAAGTTACAAAACATTATATAGTATCATCATTTATCACAGACGGTAAAACTTTAATTTTTTGTTAACATAGGAGCATACTTACTGGAAACCCAAAAATAAAATATGAACTACTCCTATGCTAAGTTATTCTAAGGATCCCCTAAGTAAAAACTAAGGAAATTGCCCCTAAAATCTCCTCAATACCTACATAATAGATCCTTAAGACTACTAAATAAGCATACTCCATTTCATTTATACAAGTCACAATTAAATATCAAAGACACTATAGAAACATATACTTAGGAACCTCACATAAGAACCATCCCCCAAGAAAACTCCCAAGACACACTTAGTAAAATGTGAAAGTAGCATCGCATACTACTACTTGTACTTATTGTTCCTTAGGAATTACCTTCGACTAGGAAGATCACATTCATCACATAAATAGCTTTTATCAAGCAAAACAAAATATAATAATTCTTCCTTACATTAGTTATAAGTCACAATATTGTCGATTGCATTATATAATGACCCATTCATAAATTTCATATAAGGAAACACCAAGACTCCCTCCAAATGTCAACTTGTGCAATGGATAGGTAGTTTCTCATTCCACCACCTACCCTATGTAGCAAAACCTTAAGAATACTTAGTTCATTTACTTACATTTGTGAAGGCTATCTTTAACCCACACAGACCACGAGAGCTTGATGTGGAATCCCGGTACTACCCTTACCAGAAAAGGGATCCTTACTTGCCTAAAATAGGGTCATATTCTTAGGCTTTACATGAATTCTTAAATAGCTATACCTACGCGGGCGTATAGTTATGGGATAATGAAATTTATACTGAGTACCTAATTCTCTAATAGCGTGGAGCACCTATCGCAAGAGGTACATTGGATACAACTTCTTTACTCAGGAAGTGTACCCACCTCTTCTTTAAATCCTCTCAGTGCTAAGCATAACTCCCCAACAGAGTTTTAAACAATAATTTACTCTAGGTAAACAGATTAATATTGCACACCACATCTCCACTCACGATAGGCATCTAGCCTCTACCCAATATATGGAAAGCTAATCGGGAATAGTAAGGTTGCTAATGAACACTTCATACTTAGGAATAGTATGGATGGAATAGACACGTCATCTATACTCACAAAGAGTGTCTACCCTACAATCCCCCATTTTAATCCATTTGCTTCATTCATGCATTCAAGTGTGTGTGTGTGTGTGAGTACATGTGGGCACACCTTTTAAATGTCTCCTTGAAAGAAAGAAGGTTCTACCATGATTAATATAAATTTATATGAAAAAACCCATGAATTTTGTGAAGAAAATGTGAACAACTTGGTCCTCTTCCTTGGACCTTAATGCTTCTCGAAAATGGAGGTTTTTTTTGGAGAAAAGGTTTTTGGGGAAATTTGATTTGATCTTTAGGGATTGAATTGGTGGTTTAAATGAGGTTTAGTATGATCCATATCAGTTCGCAAATGATCCCCAAAGTTCCTAAAAGACCCCTACACAATTTAGACCCTTTTCAAAAAATCAAATTTGACTTAAAAACGACGCGGCCAAATCTACGACTTGGATGTGAATCGTTGAACAAGGTCCAGATTTTTCTTCTCAATATTTTAAGGAAGTGGACCTCGTGTCACTCTCGCGACGCACATGCACCTTCAGTGCCAGGCGCGAGGCCACCTCCACATTTTGGCCTTACACATTTCCTTGGGAAGCTTCTTGTCCAATGCTTGGGTTCTCCTTGGGGGCCCTTGGGGTAGTCCACGAGGAGTTGCACTCAAATATTTTAACCCTAGGTACATCCCTCTAGGTACTATGGCAAACTATCTGGTTTTAGACACAAAAAACTACCTAAAAACATGTACCAAAATTAGGACACACTAGCACATTCCAAGGCACATTTTTCGAACATGTTAGAAGTTATTGGACGTTTGACTTTAAAACTTCACCAACTGACTTCTATTGCTAAAATAAACTATTTTAAATCATTAATAACCCATGAAGCACATGAGAATCTCATTTTTGACCTATTTAATTTTTAGGGCAGTTACAGGATAACAGGACTTCATGTCGGCCTCCGCCTCCCATGTTGCTCCTTTAACTAGGTGGCTTCTCCATACGTCTTTTACGGAGGCCACCTCTCTGTTTCTCATTTTCATGACTTGGCGATCTAAAATTTCTACTGGACCCTCTTTATATGAAAGTCTCTCATCAAGACCTAACCCTTCAATAGGATGAAAGGATACTGAATCACCAATAAACTTCTTTAGGATGGAGACATGAAATACCAGATGAACTGAATCTAGTTCACTAGGTAGTCTTAACTCATTCTCAACCTTTCCAACCCATTCCAAAACCTCATAAGGACCCACATACCGCGAACTTAACTTTCTGTTTTTGCCGAATCTCATCACCTCTTTCATAGGTTAAATCTTCAAATACACCACATCACCTACTTCAAATTCGAGATATCTTCCTCTATTGTAGGAATACGATGTTTGCCGTCTATAGGATATTTTCAACCAATAACTTATCATATAAACCTTCTCGAAAGCGTCATAGATTATTTTGGGATCAAGGAGTGAACACTTAACAACATCAAAGCACCAAATCGGAGACCTACACCGCCTGCCATAGATTTCTTCAAGAGGTTCCATGATATACTCAAATAGTAGATAGTATTACAGGAGAACTCAATGGTCGTTATACACATCCACATAAAATATATCACACAAGATCTTAACATGACTTCTAGGGTTTGTATAGTACGTTATTCTTGACGATTTGTTTGGAGATGAAAAGCGTTGCTAAGTACACTTGAGTACACAATCCTTTTTGGAAAGACCTCAAAAAACTGGAACTGAATTGAGCACCTCTATTCGATGTACTCACAATTCCATTAATGTATACCCTTGCATAATCCTCCACCGTATAAGTAGACTTAATGGGGATATAGTGAGCTAATTTTTCTAATCTATACACTCTAGACTAAATTGACTCGTTTTTCCTCCGGGTTCGAGGCGACCCAACAACAAAATCAAGATTAATTTATCCCATTTCAAAGTAAAAACACCCATTTCTTTCATTATACCACTAGGCTTTAGATGCTCGACTTTTTCTTGTTCGGAATTTGGAAACTTGGATACAAACTCTGCTATATACCTTTTCAAGCCTTCCAACCAATATAAATCTCTAAGGTCACAATATATTTTGGTAACACCCAACTGAATTGAATATTCGATACCAAGAGCTTCTTCCAAAATGTTTCCCTTGAAATCATAAACAGCTGCTACACACAATCTACCTTTGTACTTGAGAACACCATGCCCCCTTGGTAGAATGACTCAATCAACTTTTTAAGTACCAATTTCATCAAATCCATTAATATTGGGTCAATATGTTTCTTAGACTTTAAGTCAATAACTAATGATAACTCAGAGTTATTATGAAGTGCAAAACCACCAATTGGGTAATCTTCCAACCGAACACTTAATCGAGCCAACCTATGAACATCTTTCACTAGATATTTCTTCTCATCTTCTACATGAGGCACACTACCCATTGTAATACAACTCAATGAATCCGCAACCACATTGGTCTTGTAGGGGTGGTAGAGAACACTCATGTCGTAATCTTTGAATAATTTCAACAATCTTGTTTCTCAGAGATTGAACACCTTTTAACTAAACACATATTGAAGACTCTTATGGTCGGTATACACATTTATATGAACACCATATAAGTAATGCCTCCTATCTTCATAGCAAAAACTCAAGTCGCTAATCAAAGATCATGAGTTGGATAATTCTTCTCATGACCTTCAGTTTTCTAGAGGCATATGTTTATACTCTCCCATGTTGCATAAGGACACAACCAAAACCCACTCGGGGTGCATCAAAATATATAACAAAACCCTTGGCACCCTTTCGTAAAGTCAACACTGGAGTTAAGGTAAACCTATCTTTTAATATGGGGAAGCTTTTTTCACATGCGTCCAACCACTCAAATTTCAGACTCTTTTTTTCTAGGTAGTGAAAGGTGAAGTAATGGACGCAAACCCATCCACAAACCTCCTATGGTGCCCCGCTAAACCAAAGAAATGTACATTATCGGTCGGAGTCAGCAGTCTAGGACAATTCTTAACCGTATTGATTTTCTTTATATCGACATCTATACCCTCACTCTCGATAATATGACTAAGAAACAAGATCGATCTCAACACAAATTCACACTTGCTATACTTGAAAAATAGTCGGTGTTTCTTATGAACTATCAATACTATTCTAAAATGGCCCATGTTTTCAATGTTATTCTTCCAATATACCAAGATATCGACAATGAAGACAATCAAAAAGGAATATAGGTAATGTCGTAAAACCCTATTTAGAGGGTCCATGATGATCGCCGGGGCATTTTTGATCCCAAAGAACATTATTAGGAACTTATAGTGACTACCTAGTTCGAAATATCGTTTCAGGTACATCCTCACCTCTCACTCTAAGTTGGTGATACCTCGACAAACTTAATTTTAGAAAAGTAGCTTTTCCTTTGGAGTTGATAAAAAAAACTTTCTATCCAAGGGAGAGGATGCTTATTCTTAGTGCTGACCTTATTGAGTTGACAATAGTCAATGCACATCCTAAGGTACCCATCCTTCTTGTTAACAAACAACACCGGAGCTACCCATTGTTAAATACTAGGTTGAATGAAACCCTTGTCTAATAAGTCTTTGAGTTGAAGCTTTATGTCTTTCAACTCACACGGAGCCATCAATTAAGGAGGGATTGAATGGGATTTCATATCCAGTAACAAGTCATGACCAAAGTCTAATTCCCGCTCGGATGGAATTTCGGGCAAGTCATCAGGAAAGATTTTCAGAAATACCTTCATTAAGGGAACCGACTCTATTGGAGGAATGTCAGACTCAAGATCTTTGACTCTTACAATATGGTAAAGAAACACCTTAGATATCACTTTAAAAGCTTTTACACAAGAAATGATATTACCTCTAGGAATTAAGTTACCCCTCTTCTACTCTAAGATGTGTTCAGTAGGAAAAATTGATCTTACCAATCTTCTTCAACAATCAATTTAAGAAAAAAAATGCAACCAATCCATTCCAAAAACAACATCCCAGCAAACTTTTCAAGCTCTATACAATCCACCCACTTAACTCTATTGGGCAATGATATAGGACAACTCATAAATAATCTCCTAGCCACAATGGAGTAACTCATTAGGGTTGTGACCGTAAAATTGTTCTACCAAAATATCAGGTAGAACATCAAATTTTTTAGCTACTAGAGGATTTATAAATGATAATTTAGCACTGGGATAAAGTAAAACATAAACATTAATTGTGAAAACATGTAATTGTCACCTCTGGGAAGACCCCTATACGCAACCGGCATTATCATTCTCGGAGAGGACTAAGAATAAACTCTTAGCATTCGTCATTAAATTCATAGGTTAAAAACGCAAAATATTCTGAATTTTTAATGTATCATACTTCTTGAGATTTACTTAGAACTCTCTCTTGCACAAAATATATCCATATACAGTACACCTAAACCCTTCATATAAGAATAATACATAGTATTCTACTTTAATGGAACATATATATAATACACATAACATAGTCTTAAGATGAATGTCTCGTATTAAACCATCTAAACAAGAGTATAACAATTTGGCAGAGCCCATACATCAAATATAAAGCAACATATAGGTTATGCAATCAAAGTATACCAATCAAAGAGAATGAAGAAAGTATCTTTAAGACTAATCAACATCCGATTCTAGAAAGTTGCATTGTCTTCAAAGTGGTGAAGACCTATCCAACTTGGAGAATAAAGATCCAAGTATTCTTCAAATGTCGTCAGGAATTCATCAATGAACAGAACCTAAAATGTTTGAAAAAATGGAGAAAAGGGTTTACCATATCACTTGTATTAAGTATAGGACAATATGCACACACAACATAGGAATCATGCTTTAAAAGGGACAATTTGTAATGATATGCCAAGTTACTATAAAATCCCACCATTATGCACCATTAAGAATCATATGAATCAATCACCACATAATACTTAATACAATATAATATTCAACCCAATACCAACACTACAAAGTTAAGTCAACATATTTATAGCCAACCAACCTCAACATCACATTATAATCATAAGTCATATATAAGAGCTTCATAATATTTCAACACATACTACACTCTTACCCTTAACGCCTCATCAAGTCTACAAGTGCAATGAGCAAGCAAATCCCTATAACTTCACTTAATCAAGTAAAATAAGACAAAAAACATAAGTAATTCTTAACGTAACCTAACATAACATCAAGAGTAACCATCATCATACTTTACCAATGTAGACCAACAACATTGTCATAAGTGAAACTAACATCATACAGAGTCAATAACATGTAAAGTCAATGTATACATAGCATATACATTACAGATCACAAGAACGCTCTCCTAAGGCTTCCCTCAAGGCAAACTAGTGCAAGGTTTAGGTCTAGTCCCATACCCTTACCAATGCTTAGTCAAACATCTTAAGTCAGCCTAGTTAGTGTTTACTTCAGTACTTTACATTACCTTCGGGAACATTTTACCTTAACCGACATGGACCGCATGATACAATATGGAATCTGATGTCATGTAAATCTACACCAAATGAAGTTGGACTACGTTCCACGGTTGTACCAAAACATGAACATATCATCTATCTGGATTTATTAGCTAGTAATCCTATGGGAGAAACAAAGTTCATGAACTAGGAGATATAGTTTGGATACTCTTTAATCTACATGCATTGTAGTCTCCAATTTTATGAGTACATTAGTGATCCCACCTTCTTTATGTGGTAAAGGACACTCCTCACTAATAGTTCTCTTGGTGCTAAGCTAGAGTCCCTTTTGAAATGTCTGTCATTTATAATCACATTTTTTATTATGTCATAGGGTCTACCTCTTATATAGTCATAGTCATAGATCATTAGAAATTGCATAATAATACCTTTCATTACAACCCTCATAAGAAATATTAGCACATTAACATCATTATATCATAGTAAGGCACATAAGTACTCCATCACCAACCTTAATATCATTAAATCTTAAGTATAATCTCACAATCACATAAAAAAGATATTTCAATTCAACATGATACCAACCCTAATCAATCTTATCATAATGTATACTCAAATATCACTTCTTTACTAAATATGAGTACTCATAACTGATGTAAAGGTTTGCGATTATAAGACTTACCCTAGTCTCCTTCACAAGATATCTTCAAGGGTTTACCATCAACAATCCAATTCAACACAACAATGGGTGTAATATCATTACACAATATTGAATAATACATTAATGAAGTGAATTGAATCACTACACAACAATTCATCACTAGTTCATAGCCCAGGATTAGGGACTTAGCTCAAATCCATGATCTACTTCACAACCTAGGTTAATTAATCAAGAAAAAGCATAATTTAATTAATATACATCATAATGTACTCATATTTATATGAAGAAATCATAAAAGATCATCTTACAAGATTCAAAGTCGTAATAGAAGAAAACCCACTTGAAACTCTTTTAGTTGAAACCAATTTTTTAAAAAAAACCCTTTGAGGAAAGGAATCCCAAAGGTGAAAGGAATATCATACCTTGTTAATTGAATAATATTGATGGACAAAATACCCTCTATTGCAGCCCTTAGACCTTGACCTAGCCATCAATGGAGTTTTTCTATTTGGGAGAGAAAAAGAAGAGAGACGAAAGAATAATTGAGTTTTGGGAATAAAGAGAGTTGGGTTTAGTTTAATTAGGATAAGGTCTTTATATAGGTCATAAACTAACTTAAATAGACCTAACTTAACCCATAAATTATGAACTAACCACCTTATAAATTAATTTAACTAATCTAAAATGTGGCTGCAAAACTGCGACTTGACCTACGAAACCCCACCTACGGGTCGTAGGTTAGTCGAAGGGGAAGACCCCTCACCCGTGCTACACATCGGTCGTTTTGGTTAGAGACTTGACAAAATGAACCCCTCACGAAATAGACGATGTTACCATCGACGGTGGCCATCGATGCCCCATCGATTGTACTACGACTCGCTGGTCGGCAACTGTCGATGGCACTGTCTTTTGACAACTTTTAGCCAAATAAGAAATCATCCTCAAGGACCATTTGGCTTATCCCTGGGGAGACATACTCAGATTTTTGGACTATAAAAAAACTCTAGTACATGTTGGACACCTTTAAACAAAATTTCATCATTTTCCTACTCTAAAAACCTTGTCAAATAGATTAAGTCACACTAGCACCGCTTGTACTACTTTCTGAACGTCATGGACGTTTCTTCATGTTTTTACTCTAAAACTTCCTAAATGAGTTATATACATTATTAATTACATTAAATCAATTTTTCAATTCTTAGAATCTCATGCTAGACTCTAGATTAGGCTTTAGACTTCTGAACTATTACATTATCCCCAGTTAGGAACTTTAGTCCCCGAATGTCTCTGAAATTCTTTAAAAGGAAGGGATAGACTATATACAAGAGGCTAAACCAATAATAAAATATAAAAACATGAGTTACAATTCCAATGAACATAACCACATGACCCTTTTATACCATGCAACTTAAAGTACAATTTTTTCAACCCATAAGAGCTCAACATTCACTACTTGTGTATTCGCTTATGCCGAAGCTTTCTTAAACACATATCATCATGCTCAATGAACTCATGAAGGCACAACATAAAAAATTACAACACATAGGGTCAAAACATACAAAGGAAAAAATTTCATGTTTAGGCATAAAGTTCATTGTGATTTACGGTAGCATGTACTTTTTTTTTTTGCAAAACTACACAAAATTCAAGGTAACTCCAAATAAACTAATTATTTTCACTATAAATAGGAACAAATAACCTTGGTTATAAAATAGATGAGGATAACAAACCTTCATGTTGCCCTCGGCCTCCTATGTTGCACCCTCAACTAGGTTGTTCTTCCATAACACCTTTACGGAAGCTACCTCTTTGTTCCTTAACTACTTTACTTGTCTATAAAGTAGTTCTACACGAACCTACTCATAAGAGAGGTTCTCTTGAACCCCTACACCCGTAATAGTAAGAGTGGACTTGGGATTACTGAGACACTTCTTAAGCATAGATACATGTAACAACGGATGAACCGAAGCCAATTTACTAGGTAACTCCAACTCATATTCAACCTTACCAACCCTGTGCAAAAATTCATAGGGACCCACATAACGAGGACTCAACTTCTCTTTTTTTCAAAATCCACCATCCCTTTAATAGGTGAAATTTTTAGATACACCTTATCACCTTCTTCAAACTCTAATTCTCTTCTCCCATGGTTGGCAGAAGACTTTTGGTGGCTATAGGCTATTTTCAAGTGATTACTTATCATATGAACAATCTCCAAAGTATTATAACTCAAATTGGGACCTAGGAGTGAAGACTCACCCACTTTAAACCATTAAATTGGTGACCTATATTCGACACTACAAGGCCTCAAAAAGAGTCATACATATATATTAATGGTAAGTATTGTTTTAGGAAAAATAAACCAAAGGCAAGTGTTTATCCTAAATTCACTTGAAGCAAGTTATAGAAGATCTAAATATATCCTCAAAAGTTTGAATAATACGTTCTGCTTGACCATCCGTTTGGCAATGGAAAGAAGTCGTTGGGTTTACCTTTGTACTCAACCCTTTTTGAAAGGACCTCCATAACATAGATTTGAATTGTGCACACCTATCCGATATGATGAATAACAGAATACCATGGAGGCATAAAATCTCACCTATGAAGATCCTTGCATAATCCTTTGCCGAGTAAGTGGACTTCATTGGAATAAAATGAGATGATTTGGTAAAACTATTCACCACCACCCGTATGGAGTCATGTTGCTTTTGTGTGAGAGGATAACCAACTATGAAATCCGTATTAATATCTTCTCACCTCCTAGTGGGAACTTGTATTTCTTGAAGTTACCCAACCGACTTTTCGTGTTAGGCTTTCACTTGTTGGCAATTTAGACATTTTACAACAAATTTCGCTATGTTCCTTTTTAAGACTTTCCACCAAAAAACATCTCTAAGGTCATGATAAATCTTTGTAGAACCAAAATCAATTGAAAAACGGGAACCATGAGCTGCCTCAATAATCCGATTTCTCAAATCATGGAAATTGGGTACACACAATCTTCCTTGATACCTCAACCACACCATTCTCCCAAGGAGAATGACTCACTAAGCTTAAGTGAATCCTTCATCTCCATGAATGGTAGATCAAGGTGTTACTTAGACATCACCTCAACCACCAAAGATGATTTGGAGTTATCATGGACTATAAAACCACTATGTGGAGAATCTTCCAATCTAACACCCAATCTTGCAAACCTATAAACATCTATCACTAGGTTTTTCTTGATTTCATCTATATGAGACACACTACCCATGGGCATACTACTTAGAGCATCTGCAACCAATTCACCTTGTCGGGATGGTAGAGAACACTCATGTCGTAATCTTTTAATAATTCCAACCACCTTCTTTGTCGGAGAATTAACTCCTTTTAATTTAACAGATATTGAATTCTCTTGTGGCCGGTATACACATCAACATGGACACTACAAATAATTCCTCCATATTTTCAAGGAAAATTCCACTTCCTCTAATTCAAGATCATGAGTTGGATAATTGTTCTCATGCGCCTAAAGTTTTCTAGAAACATAAGTCAATACTTTTCTATGTTGCATAAAGACAGACCCTAAGCCCACTTAGAATGCATTATAATATACAACGAAGCCCTTGGTACCCTGCATTAAATTCAAGAACAAAGCGGAGGTAAGCCACTCTTTCATGATTTTGAAGAATCTTTCACATGCCTCCGATCACTCAAATTTAACTTTTTCGGGTTAATATAGACAAAGGAGATGCAATAAATGCAAAACCATCCACAAACATGCTATAGTATCCCGCTAGATCCAAAAAACTTTTAATCTCGGTTGGTGTCAATGGTATAGGACAATTCTCGACCACTTCAGTTTTGTTTTGATCAACCTCAACTCCCTCACTAGAGATGATATGACCAAGAAATTCCACTGACCACAACCAAAACTCACATTTGCTATACGTGGAAAATAGTTGATTCTTCTAAAGCATTAGTAACACCATTCTTAAATGGTATATGTGTTCAGCCTTATTTTACGAATAAACCTGGATGTCTTCAATGAATAAAATGACAAATGAATCTAAGTAACTTAGAAACACCTTGTTCATAAGATCCATAAATGTCGCTGAGTCATTATTGAGAGCAAAGGATATTACTAAGAACTCATAGTGACTATATCTAATTTAGAATGGCATTTTTTATATATCCTCACCTCTCACCCTACGTTGGTGATACCCCGATCTTAAGTTAATCTTAGACAAATAGCTCACCCCTTGAAGTACATCAAACAAGTCATCAATCAAAGGGAGATGATACTTGTTTTTAATAGTTACTTTATTGAGTTGGCAATAATCAATGAACATTCTAAGGAACCAACCTTCTTTTTCACAAGCAAAACCTGAGCACCCTATGGAGAAAGACTAGATCTAATGAAGTCTTTTGTCTAGTATGTCCTTCATTTGAGCCTTCAATTCTTTAAATTCGGAAAAAGCCAATCCATATGGAGGAATTTAAATGGGATTGGTATCCAATAGCAGGTCATTAAAAAAATAAATTTCCCGTTCGGGAAGTATTACTGGAACATCATTAAGAAAGACCTCCAGAAACTCTCTTACTATAATGACTAACTCAATGAGTGGAATTTCGGAGTCTAAATCATTGACTTTTACAATGTGGCATAAACACCTTTTTGAGATCATTTTACAAGGCTCAAGAAAAGAGAAGATACGACCTCTAGGAATAGAATTTCCCCCCTTCCACTGTAAAATGGGTTTTATTTGGAAAATTGAACTTAAACAATTGTTGTTATAGATTCAATGGAAGCAAAACAATCATGTAGCCAATACATAGAAAAAATGACATCAAAATTGATGAGATCAAGTTATACTAATTCAACATGAGTAACTCTATTAGGAAACATTATTGTAAAATTTCTATATACCCTCTTTGCAAGAACTGACTCAACTACCAGGGTAGCTACCATGAAAGGTTCATTTAGGATATCGAGTAAAATGTTAAACTTTCTATGTACTAAGGGAGTAACAAAAGAAAATGTAGCACCAAGATCAAATAAAGCATAAACATCAATAGAGAAGACTTGTAACACAATGTTCACCATATTGGGAGAACTGTCTTGTTCACCCCTACAACGAAGAGCATAAAAGCGATTCTTCGTTCGAGCATCCACATTAGAACCACGATCTTGAGGTTACAAACTTCTTTTGACTTTCACCTTAAAATTTGTACAATCCTTAACCTTGCGGCCACTCTTGACACACCCAAAGAAATTGTCCTTCTGAACAAGGCAATCACCATAATATTTCTTGCCACAGTCTCTAAAAGATGGCTTCTTTCTCAGTGAGCTAGTACCTCTTCCCTTTTGAGACTTAGGGTTAGATACCCTACCATCATGAGCCTTGGGAAATTTGGTAGGAACTTTACTATAAAGCATCTTTTTAAACCTAGGTTTGTCTAGAATTTAAATCCTACCCTTAGAGGATCCACCTTCATAAGACTTGACCCTCTTGGCCTTTGTACTCTTTTTTCATAACCAAGTTTCTTAAACTTGTTGAGCATAAACTATGAGATGATAGATATTCATATTATCATTAGAAATAGCAAAATTACATTGTTCCACCAAATCATCGAACACCTCCATAAGAAAATGACTCATATCTTCCTTTGTGTTTGATACCAAGGATGGAGCACACTTTGAAAATTTAGTGGATTTCAAGTAATAGTCATGTAAAATAATACCTATTGACGAATGTTGATGAATTTTTACGCCTAAGCTTACCTTATATCTCTAGGATAAAACCTATGAATAAAGCCTATTGAAGATCTCCCAAGTCACCAAACTACCCCTTAGGGCCATGCTATCCTTTCATTGCATGTACCAAGTTTGTTCCTTATGTTTGAGTTTATATGACACCAACTCCTCCTTCTCAATTAAGGTCACATCAATATCATAGAGGATCTTATAGATCTCATCAAGGGAATCTTGAGGGTCCTTATCAGGCCTCGACCCGAAGAACAAAGGTGGGTTCATTCTTGTAAAGTCTCACAAATGAGAGGCCATAGAGTTAGCATGTTGTGTCACAAGATGTACAACCTCCCTATTCATTTGGTACATCACAACTTGAACTTGAGAAGTAACGAAATTCTTGAGAGGTTATGGCTTAGGCTAAAGCAGGAAAGGCTGTCTTATATCTCTATCAATCATCGGTGGAGGAACATCTGGAACTTGATAACCCATAGTTACTTTTTCAAGGGGAGGCACTTGGTTGTCTTATGAAGGCACTTGGTTGTCATGAGCTCCCACATTTTCCATATCTTCCTAAGCCCTTCTAGATGTTGCTCTTCAAGTATTCATACCTATAACAACGATAAAATGTTTAGATGAAAACACATAATAACACTCTAGAGACACGACATAGGAATACAATAAGAAGAGAGTTTCTAAGCATCATATATCCTCTCATTCATAAGTGTGGTGTTCTTCACAATTATGAATAAGAATCTACATAGATGTGGTTCAATGAGACATCATTTCTAGGGATATTCAACCTAGTGCTCTGATACCAAAGTTTGTCATGTCCGAGAAGAACCCAACAGACACAACCGGCATCGTCGTCCTTGAAGAGGACTAATAATAGCGTCTTAGTATTCATCATTACATTCATAGTTTAAAAATGCAAAAAATTTAGAATTTCTCATCTATACTAGTTCTTGAGGTTTACTTAGACCTCTCGCTTACACATAATATATTCATATCGAGTATGCATAGACCCTTCGTATAAGAAAAATACATAGTCTTCTATTTTTATGGAACACATATATAAGATACATAACATAGTCTTAAAATGGATGTTTCATATTAAACCATCTAAAAAAGAGTATAAAAATTATGCATAGCCCATACATCAATACTAAAGCCACATATTGGCAATACAATTATAACACTCAATGAAAGAGAATGAACAAAGTGTCTCTATGACTAATAAGCATCCAATCCTAGAAAGTGGCATTGTCCTCGATTGGTGAGGACCTACTAAACAAAGAGAATGAGGATCCAAGTCTTCTTCCAATGTCACACGAATCATTCAACAAAAAAAACCTATATTGTTAGGGAAAATGGAGAAACAGGGTTAGCACATCACTTGTATTAAGTATAGGACCATATGCACACATAATATAAGAATCATGCTTTAAAAAGGTAAATTTGTAATGATATGCTAAATTACTATAAAATCCCACCTTTATGCATAATTAAGAATCATATGAATCAATCTCCACATAATCCTCAATACAATATCGTATTCAACACAAGACAACCAATAAAAGTCAAATCAATATATGTATAGCAAACAAACGTCTACATCACATTATAACCACAAAACATATATAAGAACTTCATAATATTTCAACACATACTAGACCCTTACCCATAACCCATCATCAAGTCTAAAAGTGCAATGACCAAGGAAAGCACCATAACCTCAATTAATCATGTAAACTAAGATAAAGGGCCATAAGTAATGTCTAACTTCACATAACATAACACAGAGAGTAACCACAATAATAATTAAGAAATACATACCAACAAAATTATCATAAGTGAAACTAACATCATATAGAATCAATAACATATAAAGTAAATATATACATAACATACACATTATAGAACATATGAACAACCTCCTAAGGCTTTCCCTAAGGCAAAGTAGTGCAAGGCATAGTAGAGTACCATACCCCTACCTAGGGTAATTGAAACATTTTAAGTCACCATAGTTAGTGTTGACTTAAATGATATAGACCACATAAGCCAATGTAGAATCTGGTGTCGTGGAACCCTACACCGAAAGAAGGTGGACTACTTACCATGATAGTACCAAAACATGAATATAGCATCTATATGAATCCACTAACTATTATTCCTATGGGGGAAACATCGTTCAAGAACTAGGAGATATAGTTGGGACCCTTTTTATGCTACATGCATTATAGTATCCAATCTCATGTACATTAGTGATCCTACCTTCCCAATGTGAGAAGGGATACTCCTCACTACTAGTTCACTCGGTGCTAAGTTAGCGCCCTTTTAGAAATGTCTTTTATTAGTAATCATATCTTAGATTAGATTATAGGGTTTACCCCATATATAGTCAATGTTAAAGTTCAATAGGAATTCAACCATAACACCTTTCATTACAAACCTCATAAGTGATATTAGCACATTAACATTATTATATCATGGTAAGTCCCATATGTACTTCATCACAAACCTAATATCATTACATCTTAAGCATAATATCACAATCACATTATCATGAAATTTCAATTCAATATAATACCAAACCTAATCAATCTTATTATAAGGTATTCCTCGATATCACTTCATCAATAAACATAACTAATCCTACTTGAAGTAACGGTTTGAGATTACAATACTTACCACAATATCTTTCACATGCCATCATCAAGGCTTTACCATGAACCATCCAATTCAACCCAACAGGGGGTGTAATAATTTCACACAATATAAAATAACACAATCATGATGTAAATTGAATCACTACAAATAAAATCATCACTAGTTCTTAGCCTACGGTTAGAGACTTAGGTCAAATTCATGATCTACTTCACAACCTACGTTAATTAATAAAGAAATAGCATAATTTAATTACAATACATCATATTATACTCACAATTATATAAATAAATCATAAAAACCCACTAAGAAGATTCAATTTCATAATAGCATCAAATCTACTTTAACTCTTATTTTTGAAACCATTTTTGAAAGAACCCTTACGGGAAAAGAATCCAAAATGTGAAAGTAATCTCATACCTTGTTAATTTATGAATATTTATGGAGATAAGACCCTCTATTTCATCCCTTATATCTTGTCATAGCCTTCAATGGAGTTCTTCCATTCGAGAGAGAGAAAGAAGAGAGAAGGAAGAGCAATTGGGTTTTAGGAATTATGAGAGTTGGCTTTAATTAATTATGATAGGGTCTTCATATAGGTAATTAAGTAACTTAGTCATACCTTACTTAACCCACAACAAATTAACTAAACACCTAATTAATTATTTTAACTAACCTAAAATGTGGTAGCAAACAATGACCAGACGCACAAGACCCCGACCTACGGGTCGTAAGTCCATCGACACACAAGGCTCCCTCTGTGTTGCGCATCCTTAGTTTTGCTCTGAAACTTGCCTCTTAAATTGTCATATGCTTCGTTAGTTGGCAACATTCGATGGCACTATATTTTGACAACCTTTAGCCAAACAAGAAGGGTCCTCATCAAGGACCCTTTGGTTGATTCTTGGGAAGTTGTACCCCGATGTTTCTAATTTTTATAAATATACTAAATTTTAAAAACCTTTTCAAAAATTTCATTTGGTCAAATAAAATAAGGCTCACTATCACCTCTTGAACTAGTTTTCGAACGTCAGAGACGTTTCTTGACGTTTTGATTCTAAAACATCCTTAATGACTTCTATACTTCATAATTGACTTTAAAAAAGTTTTTCAAATCTTATAATCCCATTTTAGGCTCTATATTAGGATTTAGACTTTTGAATATTATAGTAACATAAAGGTGACCACATCGAGAGATCTTCTTGCTCTCCCCTTGAGTGGAGAGCGTAAAACTTGTTCCTCTTTGGAGAATCAGAACTAGGACAACTTGCTTGATCTTGGCAACAACCCTTATCTTTAGTCCTTACATTAGTAAAATAATTAACCTTATGTCTATTTTTGCCACACCCAAAAAAATTTCCCGTTCCCACCAAACACTCACCTCTATTCTTCTTACCACACTTTTGACAAGTAGGTTTGTCACCTGCTGAATTTATACTTCTTGCCTTTTGAGACATAGGTTTAAAAATCCTATCCCTCTTAACCTTAGGTAAATTGTAAGAGATTTTGTCAGAGACCATATTATTGAACCTAGACTTTTGTTGAATATAAGGCCTACTGTTGGAAGTACTTTGTTTATAAGACTTGGACCTTTTAAACTCCCGATACTCGCTCTTAATCCTAGTCTCCTCAACTTTTTGAACATGAACCATCATACGAGATATATATCTATTTTTTCATGTAGCATCGCCGAACAACTCTCTTCAACTAAGTAATCGGACACTCCCGTCACCAAGCAACTCATCTCATCCCTAGAATTAGATACAATGGAAGGAGAATATTTTGAATATTTGGTAAAATGATAGGAGTACTCTTTCACACTCATACCTTCTTGATGAAAGTTAATGAATTCGTCCATTTTTGCCTTCCAGTTCTCCATAGAAAGAACTGATAAAGAAAATCCCATCTAAACACCTCCCAAGCGATAGGACACGCTCTCAAGGTCCTATTGTCTCTCCATTAGGTGTACCATATTTTATCTACATCCATGAGTTCATCATTCACTTACGACCCATAGAACATAGGAGGGTTCATCCTAATGAAGTCCCTCAACCGGGGAGCCTTGGTACTAGAATTTTGTTAACCACGGGGTCCAATCTCAATATCTGCTTGAGCCGCCATGGCTTGAGCTTAAGTGCATACCGCTTGAGATTTGTTGGTCATAGCTTGAGCGGAAGTCACAAATTCCAAACTTATCTTTTCATGCGTCATAGGTGGACGAATGACCAAAGCATGGTCTTGTAGAGGAACTTTATATCCTTGTATATGGACTTGTTTCTCTAAGGAAGGAACTTCCGCATTACCCAAATCTTCCTCCATTCTCCTTGCAGCCGTCCTTCTAGAATTTATCTCCTATATCTACAAGAAAAGTATGATAAGAAAAAGGATACATAGAGTTACCACTTATAAGCATGACTTTCAAGATTACCAATAAGTGAGAGTTCCTAAGCATCACATAGCCTCTCATTCATAAGTGTGACGAGCTTAACACCCATGAACAAAAATCCTTTTTAAAGTAGTTTAGTGAGACATACACCCTAAGATTATTTCAACCTCATGATCTGATACGAATTTTTTCATGACCGCGGAGTACCCCATAGATGTAATCGGTCATCCTTGGAGGGTACTAAGACTAGCCTCTTGGAATTTGTCATAACTTTTCATAGGTTAAAATCCGTAAAAAAAACTTTTATATATTGAGGTTTACATAGACCTCTCACTTACTACATAGGTAGTTTACTTAGACTCCTCGCATAGGAAGCTTATATAGCCTTCTTTTTTAGACAATACCTATAACACAAAAGAATTTAGTCTAATACACCAACTTACATTAAACCATATAAAATTACTAGAACATTAAAGCATAGCCCTTACTACAAATTAATAGTTGCCTCATAGGGATTACAACAATATCTTTAACAATAAGAGAGAAAGAGTGTATTTATACTATTGCAAATCCAACTAGGCTAGATAGAAGGCACTATACTTGAATATTGAGGATTTGCAAATCAACTTGGGAAAGTTATCCAATTCTTTTTACACATTGTCCTTGATACCTCAACAACCGGAACCTAAATTGTTTTGGGAAAAGGAAAACAATATGGGTTAGTACATCCCTTTTATTAAGCATGGAAACATATGCACATAAAACATGGAAATCTCACTTAAAAGGAAATTTAGATCAAAATCATGATAAAGCACTTTTAGAAGCTTTAATGCACAATTAGACACTAGCCACAACAAAACACAATACAAATTCCATATAAAAAATACGATCAATATCATAATAATTTCAATTCAACATGAATTCCATGAACATAATGTAATATCACATGAATATTAGCATATAAAGATCATATAACCAAAGCAATGCCAACATCATAACAAAGTATGTACAAGAGTTGATATGAATATATCATACAAGACCCTTACTCACAACCCCTTCCCAAGCCGACAAGTGCAATGTCTATATAAATTCCCATATCCCCACATAGTCAAGAAAACAAGGAAAGAGATCATAAATAATGCACAAATTCACATAACATAGTATCATGAGTAGGCATTATCATAAATCGCAATAGTGACTAGCAACATGTTCATAAGTAAAACTAACATCATATAGGATTATCAATATGTAAAGACAACATATGCATATTATTAAAGTCTTAAGAATATAAGAACATCCTCCTATCACTTCCCTCAAGGACATCTAGTTCAATTCATAGCTTAAGTGTCATACTTCTATTTATACTTAGAAGAACCCCCTTAAGTCATCCTAATTAGAGTTCATTATATTACATTCATATTACTTTCGGGAAAAATGGAATCTAGTGTCATGAAATCCTACACCGAAAAAAGATGGTCTTACCTAGCAAGGTAGGACAAAAACATTAACATAGCTTGCTAGGTTGATCCACTAGCTAGTA
This sequence comes from Solanum chmielewskii, assembly GCA_027704785.1. NCBI lineage: Eukaryota > Viridiplantae > Streptophyta > Magnoliopsida > Solanales > Solanaceae > Solanum > Solanum chmielewskii. Next base: position 14,615,461 of record JAKWIX010000322.1, read on the forward strand.
TTCCTATGGGGCCAAAATAGTTCAAGAACTGTGAGACATACTAGAGATCATATTTATGAACAATAGCATTGTACTATCTAACTAATGAGAACCAATGTTAACCTAACTTACACCATTGGGAAGGGACACCTCTCATAAATTGTTCACTCGGTGCTAAAATAATATCCCTTATAGAAATGTCTTTAAGTCATTCTTAATCATCACAACTCAATATAGGCCATAGGAAACTAAACCCTTGTATATTCAAAGTCATTAGTTCATTAGGTATTGTATGAGAATGTCCTTTCATTACAACCTTCAATTTATGAGATTAACACACTATCATCATCATATCCTAGCAAGGCACATAAGTAATTCATATTAAACCTTATATCATCATACCTTAATCAGAATCAAACTATTCATACAATCATGAAATTTCAATTACATTCATCATTATATCAGCTAACGAATCTAATAACATCTAATACCTTAAGTGAACATCATAATCAAGCATAAATCCTCACAATTGATATAAGGATTAAAAATCACAATGTTTTACCAAATCACCTTCAAAAGACTTCTTCAACATCTTACCACCAATTCATTACAATTATAAAAGAACTTACTCATAATCATCATAATATAATGAATTGAACAATAACATAACCAATCCTATCAACTCGAATCATCTTCAACTCCAATTCATAACTAGGGTTAGGGTATAGGATCCAATTAATCACAAACTAAGGCAATGATCAAGAACTACTACAATTATACTTTAAAAAAATCATATTCTATCATTAATAATTAATTTTTTTTTAAATAATAGTTCAATTTGAAAGATCAATTTAAGAATAAGAAGGAAACCCATGTTATTGACATCTTTTGAAATAAATTTGAAGGAGCCTCTTGGGAAAGAGATCCCAAGAGTTAAGAGTTCCCGTAACGTAATAATCCTTAAAGATTGATGTAGAGAAATTCGAATTCTGGAAGACCTAATTCCCTTATACCTTGTCTTAAATAATGTTCTTTGGGTAAATAGAAAGAAAGTAGAGAGAAGGTACGGAGATTTTAGTTTGGGAATTGTAGGGTGTTGGTTTGTTAAATTAGGTTTAGGTGTTATATGTACCTTAATTAACAAAATTACACAACCTTAACCCTTAATTATTTAATTGACCGACTAAATAATTCATTTCCTCAAGTTAAAATTAGGCAGTAAAAAACAGACCCAACAAACGAGAACTTGACCTATGGTCCGTAAGTCAGCCGATGCCACCGTATTGGCAAGGCGTCGATTGGGTTAGCGACTAAAATTTTGGGGAATTTTTGAAAATCGTTTAGTGTTCAACTACGGATCTATCAATGGCTCGTTGATCAAATGATGGCCCGTCGTTTGGCTCTTAGGTGTGCACTGTCAAGAGACAACGTTTTGGGTCAATTGGAAGGGACCTCCCACGGACCCTTAGGGTGGTTCTTTGGAGTTGTACCCAAACGTTTAGACACTAAACATACTCCAATAACATTTTAACACCTTTTTACTAATTTCTATTAATTTCTGACTATTTAAACCACAAGAATCATTCCACGACACACTAGTGTACATTTCACAATTCAGCAGAGTCATGGACGTTTCTTGACGTTTTGACTATAACACTTCCTAATTGTTTCAAATACAATATTTTATGCGTTCAAACAGTTGTGTAATTCATAGAGCTTCATGTGTGGCTCTAGATAAGGTCTTCGACTTCCAAAGTGTTACATTATCCCCCGTTAGGAACATTCATCCCCGAATAACAATAAAATCTTTTTTATAGGGAGAGGATGACTCAAGACTAGCAGCCTAACCAACCACAACATATAACAACATGAGTTACACATAGAAACTCAAATAACAATTTATCACGTATAAGAGATCAACATCACAACATGAGGAACTACTTTCTCTATATAAACATGAAGTCAACATTATCATAAAGTCACTTATGCCAAAACTTCTTTCAAACATATTAACATGTTCAATACTATTTCATGAAGGCAACAATACAAAAAACACAAGTAGGTGCAATTTAAGAAAAAGGGCATTTTCAAATAAAAACTCATTTACCATGCATCCATTTATCATAATTATATACATTTTAGTAAAACAAGTCAAATTCAAATTTATTCATTATTTTCAAGACGATTATTACTAACCTCAAATTTTTCTATAATTTTGAGGAGAAAGATAAGGATAATGGGACTTCATGTCTGCCTCGGTCTCCCATGTTGCTCCCTAATCTATGGTGTTTCTCTATAGGAATTTTATGGAGGCCACCTCTTTCTTCCTCAACTTTTTGACTTGACGATCTAAAATTTCCATCGAAACATCTTCATAGGAAAAGCTCTTATCCACACCTAACCCCTAAATATGAACAATGGATACGGGATCATCACTAATATACATTTTTAGCATGGATACATGAAATAACAGATGAGCCAATGCTAGTTCACTAGGTAGCCTCAACTCGTATGCAACCTTTCGAACCCGTTGCCAAATGTAATAGGGACTCACTTACCGTGGACTTTACTTCCCCTTTTTGCTGAATCTAATCACTCTTTTCATAGGTTAAATCTTCAAATACACCACATCATCTATATCAAATTTTAGATCTCTTCTTCTATTGTTTGCGTGAGACTTTTTCCTCGTATAGGTTGTTTTCAACCTATCCCTTATAACCCGAATAATCTTTAAAGAATCATATTTTATTTCAAAACCAAGGAGTGAAGACTCACCAACCTCTTACAACCTAAGAGGAGACCTACATACCATTCCATGGAGTGCTTCAAATGATTCCATGGAAATACTCGTACGATAGCTATTCATATAGGGGAACTCAATCAATGGTAATTCTCTTTGAAATCTATCACAAAAGATCACTTCTATGGGTTCAATAGTACTTTCCGCTTGACATCTATCTTGGGATAAAAAACGTTTCTAAGCTTTACTTGAGTACCCAACCATTTTCTAAAAGACCTCCAAAAATGAGAAGTGAATTGAGCACCTCTATCCGATATGATCGACAAAGGTATCTCATGAAGAATCACAATATCAACAATATATACCCTTGAATGATCCTCCGATGAATAATTAGAATTAAGGTCGATGAAGTGAGAAGATTTTGTCAATCTATCCACTATAACCCAAATTGAGTCATTTTGCTTACGGGTTCGATGCAATCAATAACAAAGTCCATATTAATTTCTTTCCACTTCCATGTAGGAAAACCCATTTCTTGGATTACACCAAAAGGATTTAGAAGCTCGATTTTTATTTGTTTGCAATTTTGACACTTAGATACAAACTCCACTATGTCCCATTTCAAACCATTCCACAAATATACCTCTATAAGGTCACGATACATTTTTGTATCACCTGGATGAAAAGAATATTGGGAACCATGAGATTCTTCTGAAAACTTTCCCCTCAAATCATCAACATCCGGTACACACAATATACATTTGTACCTAAGAACACCATCCCCTCTTGGAAGAATGACTCATTTAAGTTTCGAAGTACCCATATCTTCAAATAAATCAATATTGGGTAAAGATGTTGCTTAGAATTCACTTCAATCAATAATGATTAATCAGAGTTATTATTGTCACAACCCGAAAGTACCCCCTAGAAGTTAAGAGGAACCCTCGGTTCCTGAATGGGCGTACTTGACCCTTTGAGGTCATGTAAAATTACTTTAGCTATCGTTCATTATATAAGAATTTACAAGTTGTGCTAAATTAATACTTTTCAAGACATTTAATAATAAAAAGGAAATATATCATAAATACTTTGAGAAATATCATCACCACAAGACAAACTTAAGACACAAAATAATGTCTTAGGGACACGTCCCTTTACATCTAAAGAGAAATACATAATAAGTCCTAATAATAAAACTAGGAAACAATAGACTATATCCTCGAATATGTTATGACATACCTACTCTTAAGAGAGTAGATTTCCCAAGCTTCACCTTCAAATCTTCCCAAAAGCCTTTAACCCATACTGATAGGTTATAGAAAAGTATGGAATTAGACAAGCAATGTACTAAGTATTTCATATGAAAAAATACGTGAAAAGGGACATTTTAGTAAAATAACATTTCACGCAAAATAAGTAAAATATTCAAGAATATAAAAGCACTGCATCATAAGAATCATAATTTAATACTAAGAGAAGAATTTCCATAATTTTAGATCCAAAGAAAACATTATAGTAAACTTTCTAAACTTTACATTAAGCTCAAGTTGAAAATCACATTTAATTATAAGACTCCAAGATGGTGAAGTTCGAAAGTATTGAAAATGAAGTATAAGTATCATTTCCATCGGAGATTCCCTTGAAAGGTCATCCTAAGACTCACTAAGGTAAGACACGAAGAGAGTACTAATATGCCTCCTTCAATACACACAAAAGTGACCATCAAGACTTCCTTCCTGATCGACATACTCACCTCGGGATAACAATCACACACTCAATGGAAATACAATAGAAGAACACCCAGCAACAACACCAAGAATTCTCTTTCGGAATGCCTACTTTGTGTAATGAGTACATAGCGTCCCATACCTACCCTATGTGGTACATTATTTTAGAAGACTTGTCACCAAGATTCCCCTTTTGAAAGGTCCTAGATAGTGCAAAGGATAGATACGGTCCCAATCCCACCACCTACCCTAAGTAGTACGTTCTTTTAGGAGACTTAGTTCATTAAATTCAAATAAGACTAACCAAAACTCCAATTTCAGATTGCCTAACTAGTGCAGTGGATAAATAGTGTCCCATTTGACTACCTACACTGTGTAAAACACTCCTTTATAAGACATAGCACATTCGTTTCGTAATTGGAATTAGCTTAACGAACATAGACCATAAGAAATAGACATGGAATCCCGATATTAAACCCTATCAGATAAGGGATCCTCACTAGCCTAGAGTAAGGTCATTCTTATTAGATTTTACATTGCTTTCCTAATAGTTACACTTATGCGGGCGCATAGTTAATGGATAAAGAGATTGCTACTAAGTAACTCATTCTCTACTAACGAGGAGTACTCATCTCAAGAGGTAAATTGGAATACAACATCTCAACTCACGAAGTGTAACCACCTCTTCCTCATATCCTCTCGGTGCTAGACATTTCCCCCACAAATTCTAAACACATTATACTATAGGTTAAGAATAACAAGTGAACACAACATCTCAACTCATGAAGGGAATTCATTCTCCGACATATCTTTGAAAAATCGTAGGATGTAGTGAGATTGCTACTAGACAATTCATCTCAACTCAAGAAGAGTGTTCACCCCAAAACTCCTCTACTTACTTAACTTAGCTTCATGCATTCATTTAAGTAAGTGTGTGTAATTGTTAACACATCTTGCATATAAGTATCATTCCATTCACATTAGCTTCAATACATGATTTAGACCTACATTCATCAATTCACGCACTTTACATGCTTCACAAAAATCATATATTTTACTTAGGCACAATCTAAGCCAAACATGCAATTTAACTTCACAAAACACAACACAAAACATATATTTATTTTAACTTAATTTCACATAATAGGAATTTAAAGACACACTCACAAAACATACTAAGTAAAATCAAGTTAATCATATATACGCCGCCACCAAGAAGGTGGACCATACCACTATAGAGAAATTTATCATAAGAATTACACAATATAAGAAACTCATCATATAATAAATCCATCACCAACTATAATAAATTTCTTAATATTCAAGCATACTAAGTCCCTTTGGGAAGTAGCTAACCCAAAACAACAACATAAGAAAACCAAAGTTCATACCCTACACAAACATTCTTATTTAACCCATTTCTTACAAAAAGTTAGAAATATTCATACACATTAGTTAATTAGGTTTTTAAATTAAAATCGTCAATTCATACTAGAATAAGGACATTTAAATCATTAAAAAACTTTTACAGGAAGACCCATGTTGAAAATCAAAGATAGAAGAAAATAGAGTTAGAAAACCCTTTTTGAAATCTTTTGGAAATGACTCCTTCAATAGAAGAGGGTTCAAGGATAGATATCATCCCTAATATTCAAGAAAAACCACTGATTTTTTATTAATAACGTTTCCCAACCATCCCTCCAAGTTCTTCGACTTCTATCTTTCAAAAAGATTTGAGAGAGAATTCTAAGGGAGAGGCCTTTTGGGTTTAAGTAAATGAACTCTAAAATTAGGTCATAGGTTTTGAAATACTTTAATATATATAAATAAACAAAAAAAATATGTCCAAGGTACTTAGAACACTTGAGGTTAATTTACCAAAATTACCAAATACCACAAGTCAAAGAAGCCACTTTACAACTTTTTTTGTAGGCAGCCTCCACGACCCTCATTTGATGGGCCATTTGTAACAAACGACCTTTCGATGGGTTGTCGTTTGTTGGTACTTCAACTCCCAAACTTGCAGTCTTTCATTCCCTAAACGACGGACAAGGTCCACGAGTCGTCGACTGGTCGACTGGCTGTCGATTGGCTCGCTGATGGGCACTGTTTTGGGCAGTTTTGTTTAAGTGTTGGGGTCCTCTTCAAGGGACCCTCGTGGGTCCTAAAATGAGTAGTACCTTAATTTTAAACCCCTAAACATAGTATTCTAGGCCTTAGGAACATCCCAAATCTATTTTGGTTAGAAGGAACACCTAAAACTCTCTCAAACACATCAAGACAAACAAATGCTACCTAAGGCACACCTTCTGAATGTCATGGATGTTCTTGGACGTTTGACCTCCAAAAATAAACAAACATCACACACTTCCTAATAAAACTAAATTAAATCACTTTAAAATAAAATTAACTCAAGAAAAACTCAAGAATCTCTAATTCACCTTTGTTCGTTTCAGGGGGTTACATTCTCTCCCTCTTAGAATAACATCCATTCTCGAATGACACTTAAACATCAAGAACAAAATGACTAACTTACCATCACAGAACACATTAAAATCAAGTCTCAAACACTCAAAATCAAATCATCAACTAGCAAGGAGCATTATTTCACACATTCAAACACTAGCAACATAAAAACTTTTAGCAAAATTTCACAAACTTCAAAACTCACCCTTAATCTTATTTTATGGAGGAACTACCTTCTCAAAAAATAAGCATGCTCATATAAAAAACTCTTACACACTTGGAAACTTCAATTAAATAAAGGCAAAATTTTCTCAAATTGCAAAATTTTCACTGCGAACATTCATTGTAACACTGCCAAACATACCATAAATTTAAAAATTTCATTCTTTGAGCAATTCATGAAGATAACATGATCCTATGAACTGTAAAATCATATGAACTCATTTCATAACATAAAAACAATCATAAAGAGTTAAGACATACCAAAACCATCAACTCTGGATTAGTTATCCTTCCTAGCTCCCATCCCAAAGGAAGGGTTCTTCTTTGGAGCATAAGGATCTACGGAAGCTTGATTAACCTCTTTCTCTCTTTATTTTATGTTACGGAAATACCTCATCTTTTATCCCTTATTACCACATGCAAAAAAACTATCCGTTCCAGAAATACACTGACCAAATGTTTCTTCCCAATAGTAGGGAACCTGCTCCTTTCAAAAGAATTGCCACCACCTTGGGAATTTTTGTTGGGAGCCCTATCCTTGTTTCCTATGGAAGAATATTGGTGATAAAAATTCTTGTTTCCCTAATTTTGGACTCCTCAATCTGTTGTGCATAGGCCATGAGCCTAGAGATATCCATGTCATTATGAAGCATTGTTATACGACACTCTTTCTCCACCAAGCTAGACACCCCCATCACAAATTTGCTCATCCTATCCCTAGGGTTGTCTACCATGGTTGGGGCATACTTAGAGAGTTGGGTGAATTTTAGAGAGTACTCTTGCACAATCATTCCCCCTTGATGAAGGTTCATGAATTCAACCATCTTCTTCTCCCTACACTCTAGGGGAAAGAACCATTATAGGAAATCTTCATTGAATTCTTTATAATCAACCTATTATCTTTCAAGGGGTCTCTCACTCCTCCATTGCTCAAACAACACTTGAGCCACATCATTGAGTTTTTACGCAACTAACTCCGCCATCTTCCAAGGGGTCAGACCCATATCATCTAACACTTTGAAAACCTCATTATGAACACATGTGGATCTTCATCCACCTTAGTGCCATGAAAAGTTTGAGGGTTCATCCCCCTGAAATCCCGAATTCTAAAAGAGGGTGTAGTAACATTAGCTTGGGGTCCAACTCGTTTGTTAGCTTGGGAAAGAAGTGATTTTTTGACGACATGAGCTTGAGCCATCATGAGTTGGGTCAACTTCACTATGGCATCCCTCAACTCCGCATTACTCAAATATCCTTCAACAAAAAAAGCTTGAGGCATTGGAGGCACTTGGGGCACTTGATGCTTTTGAAGTTCCAGAGGCACTTAAGGTTCTTGAAGGGGAACCTCCTAACTCTATTCCTATAGTACACCAATAGGAACTTGGCCAACACGGGGAAAAATCCTCTCATTAGCTACACCTTCCTCCTCCTTTCTAGCGGTTGATCTCCTCGTATTCATGTCCTATAATCACAAAGAGAAGAGGTTGAGAAAAATACGCCTTATATGACTCAACTCTAAGACAACTTATTAGAATAGAGAAGAAAGTCAAACTTCTATTATCAATTAGCCTCTTGTCCATGGATGTTTTGCGACACATACCAATAACAAAGATACTACTAGATTTTGCTTGTGAAACTTTCTTGATCCTAAACTATTTGCCATAACCTTTTGATCTGATACCAAGTTTGTCACGATCCAATAGTGCCCCCTAGAAGTTAAGAGGAACCCTCGGTTCGTAACAGGGCTTACTTGACTTTTTCAGGTCTAGTACAAGACCTTTAACTATTGTTCATTACATAAGACATGAGAAGTATTGTGGGATTAAAACTTCTCAAGAAATTTAATAATAAAAAGGAATTCTTTCTTAAATACTTAAGAAATCTTATCTTCACAAGCAAAACTTAAGACATGACATAATATCTTAGGGACACGGGGCTTTACATTGACAAAGAAATACATAATAAGTCTTATTTGAAATACTAGGAAATAATAGACTATGTCCACAAATATATGAGGACATACCAAATCTTGATAGAGTAGATTTAAAAAGCTTCACCTTCGAATCTTCTAAAAAGCCTTGAACTGATACATATAAAGTATAGAAAATTATGGGGTTTGTACACATAATGTACTAAGTATGGCATATGCAAACACATTAAAAAAACAAACAATTTAGTAAAGTATTATTTCATGTAAAATGAGTAAAACAATTAAGAATATAAAAACAAAACATCAAAAAATTATCATTTAACACTTAGAGAAGAATTTTTATATATTTAGACCGAAAGAAAACATTACAGTAGAGTTTCTAAACATTATAATAAGATCAAGTTTAACATTACAGTGAATTACAAGATTCCAAAGTGGTGAACTTCCTAAGTATTTCCAATCAAGAATAAGCATCATTTCCATCAGAGTTTCCCTTCAAGGGTCATCCTAAGACTAACTAAGGTAATACAAATAGAGAATACACATATACCTCTTTCAATACACACCAAAGCGACCATCAATACTTCCTCCCTTAAGGCATACTCACATTGGGATAACAAGCACCCACTCAATGGAAATACAAAAGCTGAACACCCAAAAACTCACCAATAAATACCTTTTGGAATTCCTACTTTGTGCAATGAGTAGTTAGCATCCCATACCACCACCTATCCTAAGTAGTATATTCTATTATAAATCTTTGCACAAAGACTCCCCTTTCGGAAGTTCCTACCTAGTGGAATGGATAGATATCCTCCCATACCACCACCTACCCTAAATAGTACATTCTATAAAGAGACTTAGTTCATTCAGACTCACCAAGACTCCCCTTTCGGAATTCCTACCTAGTGCAATAGATAAATAGCGTCCCATTTTACTACCTACCCTAAGTAGAAAACTCCTTTAGAAGAGTTTGCACATTCATTTGTGGAATTTATCTTAACCAATATAGACCATGAGAACTAGACATGGAATCCAAAAATTAAGCCATATCGGATGAGGGATCCTCACTTGCCTAGAGTAAGGTCAATATTTTTAGATATTACATGGCTTCCCCAATAGCTACACCTATGTGGGGGAATACATAAGTGATAAGGATATTGCTCATCAGTAACTCGTTCTCTACTAACGAGGAGTACTCATCTCAAGAGGTATATTGGAATACAACATCTCAACTAACTATGTGTAACCACCTATTCTTCATATCCTCTCGGTTCTAAAAATAACCCCCATAGATTCTAAACACATTAAACTATAGATTATGGATAACAAGTGAACACCACATCTAAACTCAGTAAGGAAATTCATCCTCCGACCTATCTTAGAAAGCTCTCATTATGTAGTGACGTTGCTACTCGACACTTCACCTCAACTCACGAAGAGTGTTCACCCCAAAACTCCTCTCCTTAGTCAACTTAGCATCATGCATTCATTTAACTGTGTGTGTGTACTTGTGAGCACATCCTGCATATAAGCATGATTTTATTCACATTAGCTTTTATACATGCTTTAGACCTACATTCATCAATTCACGAACATTACATGCTTCACAATAAACATATACTTCACTTAGGCATAATCTAAGACAAAATTCCAATTCTACTTCACATAACAAAAGACAATAGTTATCTTCATTTCACATATTAGGCCTTCAAAGCCACTTAATCCATTTCTTACCAAATGTTTGAAATATGCACTTACAGGAGTTCATTAGATTTTTAAAAGTAAAATCATCAATTCATACTATAGTAAAAACATTTAAATAATTAAAATAATTTTACAAGAAGACCAATGGTTATAATCAAATATGGGAGAAAATAATGTTTGGAAACCCTTTTTGAAATCTTTTGGAAATGACTTCTTTAATGGAAGAGGGATCAAGAATGGATACCATACCTAAAATTAAAGACCAAAACTAGTTTTTATGAAGAACACGTCCCAACGAGCCCTCAATGTTCTTATTGACATCTATCTTCCAAAGAGATTTGAGAGAGAATTCTATGGGAGAGGGGTCTTGAGTTTTAGGAAATGAAGTCTAAAATTAGGTCTTACGGTTTAAAATAAGTAAAATATATCTGAATAACCCTAAAATAAATGTCAATGTTTCTAAAAATACTAGGGGTTAATTTACCAAACACCCCAAGCAAAAGAAGCCACTTAACAACTGTTTTTGCAGGCAACATCCACGACCCTTAAACAACGGGTTGTTTGTCAACAAACAACCGGTCGATGGGGTGTCATTGGTTGGGAATGGAACTCCCAAACATGCAGGCATTCATTTCCCACACAACGGACAAGGTCTACGAGACGTCGCCTGGTCAACAGGCCGTTGATTTGCTCGTCGATGGGCACTGTTTTTTGGATGTTTTGTCTAAGTGTTGGGGTCCACTAGTAAGGCTTCTCGTGATTCCTAGATGGAGTCATACCAATACATTAAACCCCTAAAATAGTATTCTAGGTCTTCCGAACATCCTACATTAATTTTGGTTAAAAAAAACATGTCACTCAAATACATCAAGACACACAACCGCTATCTATGTTACACCGTTTGAACGTCATGGACGTTATTGGATATTGGACCTCCTAACTTCACACACTGACTAAGAATAGTAAAGTAAATCATTTTAAAACAAAATTAACTCAAGAAACACTCACGAGGCTCTATTTCACCTCAGTTTGTTTCGGGGTGTTACAATTATGTACTATAAAACCACCATTTGGGGATTCTTCCAGTAGAACACCCAATCGAAGCAGACCATGAACATATTTCAGTAGGTATTTCTTCCCTTATTATACATGAGACACTATTCCAAAGGTCATACAAATCAAAAATTTGCAACAACATTGGCCATGCCTGGGTGGTAGATCCAATCATCATCTTTGTCGAAGATTTATCTCATTTTGAGTAAACACATATTGAAGACTCTTATGGTTGGTATAAACATCATCATGATCACCATACAAGTAATGCCTCCATATTTTCATAGTAAATTCTACGGGCGTTAAATAAATAGCATGAGTTTGATAATTCTTCTGATGTACCTTGAGTTGTCTAGAGTCATATACTACAACTCTCCCATGTTTCATAAGGACACAACCCAAAAAAACTCGGGATGCATCACAATATACCACAAAACAATTAATACCCTCTGGCAAAGTGAACAACGGATCGTAGGTAGTCGTATCTATCAAAAGTTTGAAGTTTCTTTTACATGCCTCTGACCACTCAAATTTCACACTCTTTTGAGTCAAGGTAGTCAAAGGAGAATAAATGGACACAAAACAATCCTCAAACATCCTATAGTACTTATATAAACAAAAGAAACTTTTAATGTCAGTTTTCAGTCAATGATCTTGGACAATTCTTAACCACCTCTATTTATTTGTATCAACCTACTCTTACATGAGATGTAATTACCAAGAAACGCCACCTATATCAACTTAAAGTAACACTTGCTATACTTGAAAAATAGTTTGTATTTGTTTAGGGATTTCAATACCACTCTCAAATGGTCCATGTGTTTACCAACATTCTTCGAATATGAGAAGATATCATCAATAAAGACAATCACAAAGGAGAATAGCTAATTTCGAAACACCATGTTAATAAGGTCCATGAAGGCTGCCGGGGCGTTCGTGAGATGAAAGAACATTACTAGGAACTCATAGGGATCATACCTTGATCAAAATGCCCTTTTAGGTACATCCTCACCTCTCACCCTAAGGTCGTGATACCCCGACCAAGTCAATTTTAGAAAAATAGCTTTCCCCTTGTAGTTGATCAAACAAGTCATCAATCCGAGGGAGTGGATGCATTTTCGTAATGGTGACCTTATTGAGTTGATGATAGTCAATGCAAATTCTAAGGGACCCATCTTCTTCTTAACAAACAAGAATGGAGCTCCCCATGGTGAATTACTAGGTTGAATGAAACCCTTGTCTAATAAGTATTGTAGTTGAAGCCTTAACTCTTTCAACTCAATCGGAGACATCTTCTAAGGATAGATTGAAATGGGATTCGTATCTGGTAACAAGTCAATACCAAAGACTTCCGGAAAGTTCTCACAACGGGGATTGACTCTATTGGAGGAATGACTAACTCAAGATCTTTGACTCTTGGAATATGGTAAAGACAACCCTAAGAGATCATTTTACAAGGTTTTAGACAAGAAATGATATGACTTCTAGGAATTGAGATAACCCCCTCCCGCTCTATGTTCATTAGGATAATTGAACTGAATCAATCTTGTTCGACAACCAATGGAAGAAAAACAAGCATGACACCAATCCATTACAAAATAACGTCAAAATAAACCATATCAAACTCCACCAAATCCACCCACGTGACTCCATTGGTCAAAGATATAGGACAACTCCTAAAGACTCTCCTAGCCACAACAAAGTCACCCAACGGTGTTGTAACTGAAAATTGTTCAATCAAAATATCAGGTAGAACATAAACATATATAGATACTGGAGGAGTTACAAATGTTAATGTAACACCGGAATCCATGAAAGCATACACATCAATCAAAAAGACTTGTGACATACCGGTGACCAAATTTGGGGACTCTTCTACCTCACCCCTATAGCGAAAAGAATAAAAAGAGTTTCTTTTTGAAGCATCAAAAGTAGGAAAACTTGCTTGATCTTAATCACTCCCAGGCCTTGAATCCTCACATTAGGAAAATCCTAACATTATGGCCATTCTTGCCACACCCAAATAAATATCATATTCCCACCAAGCATTCACCCCTATGTTTCCAACCAGTCTTTGCACAAGTAGGTATGTCACATGGTGAATTTCCACTTCTTCCCTTTTCATACATAGGGTTAGACACCCTATCCTTTTTATCCTTAAGGAAATTGGAAGTAACTCTGTTGGAGACCCTCTTCCTGAACTGAGGCTTCTTTTGAATCTTAGGCCTACCCTTGGAAGTACCTCCCTCATAAAACTTGGCCTTTTTAAACTGCCTATCTCCTTCTTGAGTCTAGTCTTCACAAATTGTTGAGAAAGAAATGTCAAGTGAGATATACATGTAGCATCTCCGAAGGATACTCTTCAAATATTTCATCAGACACTCTCAGCACAAAGTGACTCATCTCATCCCTTGGATTAGAAACCAATGAAGGAGCATATTTTCACAATTTAGTGAACTTCAAGCAGTTCACTTACACTCTCATACTTCCTTCACAAGGGTTGATGAATTCTTCGACTTTTTCCTCCCTATTCTCCTTAGGAAAGAATCGATCTAGGAAAGCCCTTCTAAATACCACCCATGTTATAGGACTCGCTCTCAAGGCCATATTGTCTATCCATTGGGTATATCATATTTGAGCCACATCCTTGAGTTGATAGGAAGTTAGATCAACATTTTAATTCAAGGTAAACCACATAGTATAAAGAATCCTGTAGACCTTATCAATGATGTCTTGGGGATCTTCATTAACATTCGACCCATAGAACATATGAGGGTTAATCCTTGTTAAATTTCCTCAAGCAGGAAGCCATGGTACTAGAATTTTGTTGAACACGGGGTCCAACATCCCTATTTTCTTAAGCCTCCATTGCTTGAGCTTGAGTGGATACCACTTGAACTTTGGTAGTCATAGCTTGAGAAAAAGTCATAAATGCCGACCTTATCTCTCCATCCATCATGGGTAGAGGAATGACCGAAGCTTTGTATTTTGAAGGAACTTGATCGCCTTGTTCGGGGACTTGGTTCTCTAGGGGAGGAAATCCTACATTATACAAATCTTTTTCCATTCTCCTTATAGCCGTACTTCAAATAATAATCTCATATATACAAAACAAAAGGTTTAGACGAAAAGGGAAACATAGAGTTACCACTCATAAAACACAAATTTAAAGATAACAAATAAGTGAGAAATCCTAAGCATCAAATAGCCTCTCATTAATAATATTTTACATAGACGTGGTTTAGTGAGACGTCAACCATAATATTGTATCAACCTTTCAACACCATAAAATGAAATAAGGTGAACTAGAGCTTCATGAATTTTAGTTGAGTCAATTTTGTGTTAAAATAAGTTATAATGAGTTCCTTAGGAAGTGTTTGAAGTTAGGTGACGTTTGGAGGTCAAACGTCCGAGAACGTCTATAAACTTCGAAAGATATGCCTTAGAAGTACTTCTGTGTCCTTATGTTTTTAGCGAGTTTTACGAGTTCAATTTCCTTGAAATTTGTGTCAGATGTTACTAATACCTATAAAACTATATTTAGGTGTTTAACGTTTCGGTACGAACAATATAGGACCCATGAGGGGCCCTAGAGAAGTACCCAAGACTAGAACTCAAAACTGCTAAGGCAGTGTACATTAACGAAACCAATCAACGACCAGTTGACAAATGGACGACTCGTTGACTTGGTCCGTTTATTTGACCTTCAGGACTGAAATATTTGAAGGTTGCATACCCAACCAACGAACCACCGCCAACTTGGCTTCAATGGACAAATGGTCCGTTTTTTGGTGTCTTTGATATTGTTGCCAAAAGATGTCATAAATTTTTGTTTTTCTTGGGGTGTATGGTAAATTTACCCCAAATATTTTGTGAAACTAGGAAGTTATTTTTAGGTATTTATAGTTATATTATGAGGTTTAAAAACCTAAGACCTAATTTTAAGCTTCATTTCATAAAACCCAAAACCCTCTGTCAAGAAAGACTCTGTTTAAAACTCCATAGAAGCTAAGACTCAAGAAGGAACTAGGAAGGATTTTTGTGGACATTTCCTAATCAAAAACAGGTGGGGATTCTTATATTTAAGGTATTGTAGTAATCCTTTAATTCTCTCCAATTCGTGGATTCATTTCTAAATGATTTGAAAAAGGGTTTATGAAACTAGATCTTCTTCTATCTTTGATTTTCAAAATGGGTATTGCCTGAAAATGTTTTAAATGATTCAAATATGATTTTTCTAATGTTAGTTGGTGATTTAAATTCTAAAAATTCAATGAAAACATGTTAATGTTTTTTATTGCTTTTTGGCTTAAGGAATAGATTAAATGAACATCATTTGTTGTGTTTGATCTTTAGTTTATTTGGATTGATGTTGTTGCGTAGCTACTGCCCTAAGTTCTATAGTATGTTGAGTTGCGGAAGAAATTATTATAGGTCATAAAAACTTAGAAAAAGGGTAAGTTGGTTATGTTTTTTAGCTTATTTATTTAATGCTCTTGAGTGGCATGGTTCACGTACTGGTAAGCGGTGTTTACTTAAATTGAATGAATGTTAATTTATTTGTGTATTGTGAATGAGACCATGAAAGCATATTTGTGACGTAACATGATTATGATTTTATTCTTCTTAATGTGGCCTATGAAGCTTAATAAGAAAAGTATGCTAGAGATTATGTCTAAATGAAATTTGTGACTAACTGAAACATGTTAATGTGTGTAATGTGATTAATGAAGTTCTAATCATGTATACAAAGCATGTGTAGAAGTTAATATGTAAATGAAATTATGCTTATGTGGAAGGTGTATTCACATGTACACACACATACTCTCACTTAAATGAATGAATGAAGTTAGTAATTGTGATTAAGGGGAGTTTTGGGATGAACGCTCTTCGTGAGTTGAGATGTAGTGTTTAGTATCAGCCTCATAATCTTCCAAGAGCTTTCTAATATAGGTAGGAGGATGGATACCCTTCGTGAGTTGAGATGTCGTGTCCACTAGTTATCTTAACCTAGAGTATAAAATATTTAGAATCTATGGGGAGTTATTCCTAGCACCGTGAGGATATGAAGAACGGGTGGTTACACTTCGCGATGTAAGATGTTCTATGCCAATGTACCTTTTGAGACTAATACTCCTCTTAAGTATAGAATGATTTTCTTAGTACAAATCTCCTTATCCCTTCACTATGCGCCCTCATAGGTGCAGCTATTGGAGAAGCCTTGTAAAAGCTAAAAGAATGACCCTACCCTTGGCAAGTAGGGATCCCTCATCCGATGAGGGTAGCATCAGGTTTTTTTGTCTATCTCTCATGGTCTATGTTGGATAAGATAACCACCACAAAAGAAACGAAAGAACAAAGTCTCTTCAAGGAGTGTACTACATACGGTAGTTGGTGTAATGGGACACTATCTATCGGTTGCACAAGGTAGGCGTTTCTATAGAGGAATATTGGTGTGTCTTGTATGAATTGAATTATATAAGTCTTATAAAATAGTGTACTATTTAGGGTAGGTTATCGAATGGGACGCCATCTATTCATTAAACTAAGCAGGCATTCCAAATGGAAGTCTTCGTCTGTCTTATTAGATGTGATTATGTGTTCTTCTAATTTTTGGTTATTGAGTAGGGACTTTTTCTCCTGAGTGGAGTAAGCCTGTAATATCTATTCTTAAAGATCTCTTATATTTGTATTGAAGGATTTGTATGGGTGTTTCCTTCATATCTTACCTTGGAGAGTCTTAGGATAATCTTGTTGGGGAAACTCCTATGGAAATAAATTCACATTCTCTTGGCTTAACCTTTGGGGTTCACAGTATCATGATAGAAATGTGGTGCACTTGATCCGGGGAATCCTTAAGGGGCACTAAGTGGGAATGGTAGTATGGGATGCTACTCTCACATTGCACTTAGTGTAACTTATAAGTCCCATCGGAGCAGAGCACCTATGTGAAGTTCTTAATGTATGAATGCTTCTCTATTGTCTAATTATTATTGTGTGGACTTGTCTCTCTAGCAAGGTAAGCCTATGATTGGTTGTCTTGAGGATAATTTGGTTAGGGAAACCTCTAAGGAGATTGGTTCACTATTTTGGGATTAAAATAGTTCATTGTAATGCTAAAATGAATTCATTGTTATTTTTGGAGAGTTTACTAAAAAACGATCTTTTCTGTTAAATTTATGGAAATTCGTCTCTAAGTGTTAAATGATGATTCTTCTGTTGTTTTCCTCATATACTCATGAAGGTTTTACTTATTTTACATGAAAGTGTAATTTTACTAAAATGTCCTTTATGCATGTTTTTGCATATGCCATACTTAGTACATTGTTTTCTACTAACCCCATACTTCTCTATACTTAAAAAGTATAGGTTGGAGAATGTTTGAAGACTACAAGACAAGCTTGGGAAAGACTCTCTCAAGAATAAGTATGTCCTCATATATTCGAGGCATAGTCATATTTTCTAGTTTCTATTATTACGACTTATTATGTATTACTTTCAATGTAAATAGCTGTGTCTCTAAGATATTATGTCGTGTCTTTAAGTTGGCTTGTGAAGACGAGATCATTTCTTAGCTTTTATGAAATATGTACCTTTATTAATTTATATGTGAAAAGTTTTAATTCCGCACTACTTATCATATCCTATGCAATGAATGATAGCTAACGCTTGTAGAAGACCTTTGAAAGGTCAAGTACGCAATTGTTCCGACCTTAGGGTGCTCCATTCTTCTAGAGGTATTTTCAGGTAGTTACAAATCTCATGCTTGGATACAAAGTTTGTCAAAATCGGTAAGCACCCCCTAAACGAAATAGGTGTTATCATCCTCGTCGTGGACAAAAACGAGCCTCTTAGCATTCTACAGAATATTTCATAGCTTAAAATAGGGGAAAACTAAAACTTTTATACACTATGATTTTCATTGACCTCTCACATACTACTTAGGGAGTTTACTTTCTCATTTAGACAATATACATAACATATAAAAATTTAGTCTAATATATTGTCTCACATTAAACCATCTAAAATGAGTAGATCATTCGGGCATAA
Source organism: Solanum chmielewskii (assembly GCA_027704785.1). Classification (NCBI taxonomy): domain Eukaryota; kingdom Viridiplantae; phylum Streptophyta; class Magnoliopsida; order Solanales; family Solanaceae; genus Solanum; species Solanum chmielewskii. Next base: position 14,634,335 of record JAKWIX010000322.1, read on the forward strand.
CCCTTAATACAAATTCATAATATCCTTATAGGGCTTACAACAATATCTTCAACGATAAAAGAGAAACTAATGTCTTTAGACTATAGAAAATATCACTAGGTTAGATAGAAAGAACCATCCCCAAATATTGAGGACTCGCCAATCACCTTGGGAAAGATATCCAACTATTCTTGCAATTTGGCCTTGATACCTCAACGGCCCGAACCTATATTGTTTGGGAAAAAGGGAAAAATATGGGTTTGTACATCCACTTGTACTAAATATGGAAACATATGCACATATAACATTTAAATGATGATTAAAAGGACATTTCGTTCAAAATCACGCTATATAACATTTATAAGCTTTCATGCACAATTAGGAACGCATATAAGCCAATAGGCAAAAAATCACTTAGTACAAGTCCATAACCTACATAAGACCAATATCATGATATAGTCAAGACAACATGAATACGATCAACATAAAGTCATATCACATAGATACTAGCATATCAAGATCATATAACCAAAACAATTCCAACATACTAACAAAGCATGTACAAGATTTCATATTATCACATCATACAAGACCATTGCATATAATTCCTTCCCAAGCTTACAAGTTACATGTCTATAAGAAATCCTATAACCCCCACATAGCAAAGCAAACATTGAAAGAGATCATAAATAATGCCTAACATTATATAACATAATATCATGTGCGTTCATCATTATCGCAATATAAACCAATTAGAAGTTCATAAGTGAAACTAACATCATATAGGATCATCAACATAAAAAACTACGATTTGAATATCATTAAAGTCATAAGAGCATAAGCACATCCTCCAAGCACTTCCTTCAAGGCCATCTTGTACAATGCATAGGTAGAGTCCAATACCCCTACCTATAATAAGAATAACCCCTTAAGTCATTCTAGTAAGAGTTCACTTTATAACATTCATTTTACTTTTGGGAACAATTGCCTTAACCGACATAGACCATGTGAGCTAAACATGAATCTAGTGACATCAATCCTTACACCGAAAGAATGTGGTTTACTTCCCAATATAGGACCAAAACACTAATATAGCATTTTAGGTGTATCCATTAGCTAATATTCTGATAACGGCAACATAGTTCAAGAACTAAGAGACATACTAGACATCCTTTTTATGCACAATGGCATTATAATATATATATCATGAGAACCAATGTGAACCTACCTTCCCACATTGGGAAGGATCACTTCTAATAACTAGTTCACTCGGTGCTAAGCTAAAGTCCCTTTTCAAAATGTCTTTAAGTAATTATTAACCCTCATATATTAATATAGGACATATGAGACTAACCCCTTGTATATTCATAGTCATTTGTTTATTAGGTATTGTACGGGAATGTCATTTCATTACAACCCTTCATTTATGAGATTAACACGCCATCATCATTATAATAGTAAGGCACATAAGTGATAACACAATCAACCTTATATCATCAAACCTTAATCATAATCTCATAATTAATACAACAAAAACATTTCAATTACATTTATCATTCCATCACCTACCTAATCTAATCACATGTAACATCTCAAGTGAACATTATTATCAAGCATAAACAATAATAATTGAAATGAGGATTAAAGATTACAAAGTCTTACCAATTAACCTTCAAAAGCTTTGTTCAAGATATTATCCCCAATTCATCACAATTATCCAATAACTCACTAATCATCATAATATATTGAATTGAACAATAACATTACAAATTATAACAATCCTAATCATCTTCATGTCCAATTCATAACTAGGAATAGGGTAAAGCATTAAATTCATCACAAACAAAGGCAATGATCATGAACTACTACAATTATACTTTAAATAACTTTATTCTATCATTAATAATCAAAGAAACTAATAACAATTCAATTTGAAAGATCAATTTCGGAATAAGAAGGAAAACCATGTTTTTGACATCCTTTGAAATCATATTGAAGGAGCCTATTGGGGAAAGAGATCCATAGAGTGAAGAGTTCCCATACCTTAACTATTCCTTCAATATTTATGGAGAGAAAGTTGAATTCTTGCAGACCTAATTCCCTTGAACCTTGTCTTAAATTGTGTTCTTTGGTGAAACAGAGAGAAACTATAGGGAAGGTAGAGAGATTTGAGATTGGGAATTGTGGGGTGTTGTGTTAGTTTAATTATGATTAGGTGTTATATAGTCCCTTAACTAACTAAATTAGACACACTGTAAACCCTAATTAATTAAATAACCAACTAACTAATAAATTCCCTAAATTTAAAATTAGGTAGTAAAAAATAGACCTAACCTATGAGACCTTGACCTTCAGTTCGTAGGTCCATCGACACCACTGTATTGACAAGCCATCGATTGCGTCAGATACTAGAATTTTAAGGACTATGGCAAAATAAACAAGTGTTCACCTACGTAGGAATCAATGTATCCTTGGTCAAATGATGGCCCGTGGTTTTGCTCGTAGGTGTGCACTGTCAAGAGAAATATTTTTTTCCTGTCAATTGGAAGGATCCTCTACAAGGACCCTTAGGGTGAGTCCTTGGGGATTCATCCCTGGACGTTTCGACCCTAATAATATTCTAATGCTATTTTAACACCATTCTACCAATTTTCATTAATTTCAAACTCTGAAAACCCCATGAAACATGCCAAGGTACACAAGTGTACGTGTCACAATTCACCGGACATCATGGACGTTTCTTGACGTTATGACTCTAACACTTCCTAAATGTTTAAAATACATTATTTTAGGACTTATAAAATATTACTTTTATTATATTTTGATGTGATAATCTAGATTAGGTCTTCGACATTTGGAGTGTTACACCTTAGTCAAAGAAGTTTCCCAAGCCCAATCATAAAGTACCTCTGTCTTTGTTTTACCCATTATATTGGCATTCTTTTGTACTACGTGCTCCTAAAATGCCATTGAATCAAGCAAAGCTGAAGTACAATGCTCAAATCTTTCTCATGCTTCTCCCTACTCCTAGAGTGGACCTTGATACTGTCGATGAACACTTTAACAAATTAGTCAAAATAAGACTTGAAGAGAAGGTTCATCAACGTCATAAATTATGTTGTGGAATTTGTCAAGATAAAATGGGTGAATAAGAAGTCATAATGGCTATATCAAGTCCAAAAGAAATATTTAGGGATGTTTGATTGTAACATCCCCAAACCACACCCTAAACGTTAGGGGCAATTTCGGATTTGCAACAGAAATACTTGACCTCTAGGAGGTCTTTTACAATCCCATACATATCCTTCATTTCATATACATAATTAAAAGTAATGCGGAATCAAAACTTTTCACAAAAACAAATCATAGTCTTTAAAACACTTCTATATAAAGTCATACGAAATACTAAGTCTCAATATCTTTAAACATAAGACATGAGAATACTTTTGTAACATCGCCCATATACAATAATAATATAGAAATATTTAGTCTATTACAATACTTCAAAATGAAACATAAAAGGCATGTATGCCCTCGAGTCAAATCAGGACAAACTTTGACTTCTCTTGAATGATGGTACGATCAAAGTCTTCCTTCCCAAATGCTCCTCACCTACCAACAACTGTAGAGATAGATATAATCATGGATTAGTACAACCACATGTACTAAGTATGGCATAATGTATTAAAATCATAAAAACGTACATATAGTAGAAATATGCATCTTTTCATTTGAAAATAATATTATAATCATAAGAACAACATTTAACAACCTAGAAATACATAATCTAATATTTAGACCAATTATTACTATTGACACCGTACTTTTATCTTCCTTGATATAATTAATTATCGAGCTTCTTCAATTTCAAACGATTCAAAATAATTAGACTTATAAAATTAAAATATACATACGCATATATATACATATTTTGCAAGATACTTTAACTAGACTTGTCTAATTTTATAATTTCTAGATAATACATTTGCCTACATATAATTATAATACTTTATAAATGTGTAAATTTGTCTCAAAAGGTATTACTTTTTCAGTTAGTTATTTTATTTCGACTTAATTGTCATAATTTCGAGTTAATTAGTTTGCAATTAAATTAATCATTTTATAATTGAGTTATTTGTATTATTTTATTAAAATTCAGAAGCTTTTTAAATAATTTATGTAAATTCTTCTTGCTAGTGGGATATTTTGTTAATCTTACAGTTTTAATATAGAGTTGACAAAATTATGTAATTATATTGCGCCGATGCCATGCCTTTATGCAGGACCAAATCCCTTAACTCCTCTTACAATTCGCTAACCTAATATATTTAACCTACGAGCTTATTTCAATAAACCAAAAGAAAACCACCAAAAAAAAAACATCCAGCCCATTCCCGTTTAAATCTGACCCATCCGCGTCTTCCTCTTCTCCATTCTTCGCGCGTAAGAATACCTTGAAAACGGGTGAAGCAGCGACACAACAAACTCAAAGTCCAATCGCGTGTGATTTTGTCTTCTCCAGCGTCCCTTCTCTTCAAGTTCGTACAATAGCAGCAGCACACGAATCGTCCTACTTGCGCGAGAGCGCTCCACGTTGAGGCGCAAGAACGGGAGAATAGTCTAAGCCGCCCGCCCCCTTCTTTAATATTTGGGGATGGGTATGCCAATTCATAAAATCTTGTCCACTCCAATTTAGTGAAGGATATTTGAATTTTTGAAGTCATAGGCGAAAGATCTAATCCAATTTTCATCCTCTTTTCCCCATTTTCCCAAAACCCTGATTTGTCTTCTATATATTGTATTTTTGTTTTCACTATGAGGGGGACTATGGTTTTTTCTTAAAATTTTCTAGAGAGAAAGGTTGTCAAAATATTAGGATTAGTATAAAAGAACTAGCAGCTTTAAGAGACAGAAACACAGTCAAAAATGTTTTGGGGGTCGTATAGAGACACAAGAACTAGGTTCCTTCCATGCTTTGCACATGCCGGTCTCTGTTTTGCACATTCGGGTTCGTCGTAGTTTTTTGTTGTGGTCGTTGAAGTTTTCACTCCATCGTTCGGTCTCGTCTAAGTCTCGCTGCACCGAAAAAGGTAAAACTTCTTCCTTTTAAGTGTTCTCCTCGCTCCTCTTTTAATCTCGATTTGATATTTTTTGATGTTGGAAAAGCTTTGTTACATGGCTATTTTGGTAAGGTACTGTTCGTTTGCTAATGTTTTATATGATGTACATGTTCGTAGTTGTTCCATTGATTTAGTCGTAACATATAGTTAAAAAAATTTAGGATTGTACTCAACATTGTGGTCTTTTTGTTTGTTGAGTCTGAATCTAGTCCAACTTCCTTTTATCGTTAATTTGTTATTTCTTTAAAATGAAGAAAAATATTGAAATTGGTTTGTGTAAAAAGTTTTTTTCATGTTATTGATTATAGGTAGAATGCAATAGCTTATATTCTTCCATCTGTTAGTTCTTTGTTTACATCTTATTTTTTTCCAAGAGTCTTGTGCCTAGAATTGTTTCAAAGGATGGTCTAAATTTCCTGTTTAAGTTGTTTGATTCAATGGTTTTTTTTTCACTCTTTGTTTTTTTTCTATTTTAAGTTCATTAATAGATCGTATAATCGAGTCTCATATCATAATTCTTTATCTAGATCTGATCGTGTTTCTATGGTTTCTTTGTAGCTCAATTTTCTCGCTTTCCTGCCTCTTCTTTATCCTAAAGTGTTTAATACACGATTTTTATGTTTGTTATTGCTGCTATTATTTCTTCTCTTCTTTCTATATAATTGCAAGCTGATTTTTGTCTTAGTAGTTTCATGTTGAACATCTAATCTAGCTATGTCAAAATAAAGCAAGATAGTCCAATCATTAATTTATTTGTCGGTTTGGTTCTTATTTAAGAATAGACATTTTCTTTTATGTCGAACAAACTTGTGATCCCCTCTTTTGTTAAATATCAAATTTGTTTTTCACTTTTTCTTCTTTAGTGGGAGTATGGTGTTAGTTAATATTTATTTTTATCCATATGTATTATCTAAATTGGTTTCTTGATGATTATGGATTGCATCTAAATAATATTTCTTATAAATAATATAAGTTCATGAAATGAAGAATGTTGTTTTGACGTACTTACTCTTTTGTCATTCTCACTTACCAGATTATTTGAAGCATGTCGTCACTTATTGGTCGTAATTCAATTATTCCAATTGAACATAGGATGAAAC